>JAJEJO010003746.1:272257-379095 GCA_020662805.1 Glaucomys volans | reverse complement strand
GATAGAGATGCTGCTGGAGGAGGAGCAGCCTCATGGCTGCTGAGCTGCCTGCCCTAACGTGGCAGCATGTGCCAGGAGAGAATGAAAACCCTGCTTTTGTGAATTTAATTCAAGGATAAGGAGGTTGTTTCCCTGAAGAGTTACATGTCCAAAATTTCTCAAATACATTCTGCTTTCCTTTGTAAAGACTTAACCAGGGCTTGATCAGACGCAATTCCAAAAGCATGACGAAGACCCCAGTGAGCACCTTCCAGGATGCCAACCTCTGGTAGTTGCTTTGGGTGACGAAAACCCTGTCACCTTAACATCTGTACTCTTCTATATGGAGACCTTGTCATTGAGGACCTCAAAGAAGTGGCTAAAGGAGTCTTTCTCAAATTAAGTTGGGGATGAGGAAGAAATTGTAGCATATGCCTCATTGAATCAAATAAGATTTCAGTATGCTGCAAATAACGAAGAATTGGATATCTAGAGCTGAAAACTAATTTCCCCACAGATCTTTGATAGCTCCCTTTCATCCATTGGATGAACTCCACACTCTGTAGCAAGCCAGAAGAGACACTTGAACATCTGTGCCTACCCTTCTCGATTGGGCTTATCTTATTTAACTGCCACTCTCTGTCAACTCTCCACCACAACACACACTGCTTGTGACCTAGTAACATCATATGACATGACTGACCATTCTCCAAGGATAACAGCTTTGACTACTTCCTGCATTTGCACAGACTCTGCTCTCTCATTCTCCCCTTTCAATTCCTGAGGAAGGACATGAATGTCCTTTAAGATTCAACTCATGTCGCCTCCTCTATGAAGCCTTTGCTGAGAATTCTTAGCAGAGTTTGTCATTCCTCTTTTTGTGCTCCCATGGTTCTTTGTTCATACCTCTATTATAGCACTTAGATGTGCACACAGTTCAAATTTAAAATATACCTGGGAATGGCTAATGTTTGGAACATTTCATTCATTCTTGTAGCCACTCTAGAACTCAGTGTATTAGTAAACACAGGCATTTGCATTTTTTATTGAGGGAAAATACGACTGAATCAATAAAGAAATGAAGTTGCAGTTTGTACATGTGGAGTGAAAAGCTGATTATCTTTTTTAAAGATTAAATACGCTATCTTTCATGTGTGAAGGTGATTTTTCAGATTCATTGGCAGGAAAATGTAGGCTTTGAATTAACTTTCAACATTTATTGTATGGGCATAGAGTGTTCGCAAGGTCTTAACACCTTCTAACCAGCAGCATGTACTTGAAGTGATTCCTCATTGCCCTTCATTCCTTTTATATATTCAGTCAGTCAGACTTCCATCATTCCTGCCCAGTGCCTCAAGTGAAGTCATTTTTACCTCTTCAGTTCCATAGTCACTGCCCTCACTGACTTGTGCCTAGAATTCTATCTCAAGTTGCTCTGAATTCCCCATCTTTGATATCACAAAATTCAGCTTACCTACTATAAGTTTTATGTTTTTCAAATATCATTTGGGCATTTTTACTCATATGATTAAGGACCTATGAGGACTTCATTTAGTAACTTGATATTTAGCATGGCAGTCACCCTCCCTGGATATCATCAACCTAATCTCAAATTACTTTCCCAGAAGGTGTCTTCCAGGCATACACCTGTGTTTATTAACCATGCAAACAGGGTGGTATGGTGAAAAGAGCTCTCTGCTGGGAGGTAGGACAGTGAGGTTCAGTTTCCAGCTTTGTTGCTGGTTAGTTGAGTTACCTTGGCCAGACAAATCATTTTATGTTCTCAGAATTAAGTTTTCTCATCTGTAAAATAATGTCTTAGAAGAAATGCTTGCTTGGAAAGAGGGAATTTGAAGAGATAAGCCCTATGTTCCTTCTGATTCTAATGTTCTTTGATTCTTTGATTATAAAGGATTGAATTTCTATTTCCTCCCAACCCTATGATCGATGAAGAGGCTTGAATAGATTTGGATCTGGAAACTTAGCCTCATTCATAGCACAGCATTGCAGCCGACTACACACCAGAAGATTAAGGGCCCCTTGGTAAGCTGCCTCTTGCATGGGTATATACAACACCAGGCGCAATCCATTTTTGGATTGGTTTTAGTTTTTCATTCAGCCAAGCTTTTGATTCATTTGATAAAGAAAAATAAATAGGCCAGATTTGATTTTCTTTGATTGAAAAGATTTATTTCATATTCTTCCTGCCTCAGCAAACACTAACGTGCAGTTATTCACAGTCTGGTTACCAAGTTCTGGGCTGAGTTCCTTGATTCTGCTTTCCTCTTCTCAGGCCTAATTTTTTGGGGAGCTGTTACTTTTTAAGAAACACCACCTGAGGCCGAATAGGGTGCAGGTCAGGAAGTGGATCTCAAACTGCTTCTTGTCAATTTTCTTTTCTCTGATTGAGTTTCTACTAATAGGATTGTTCAGCATGTCCAAGGTTGAATTTTCATGATGGAACCTTATAAATCTTGTCCTCCACTACTTTCTTCCATCTCAGGGGAGTGGCATAGTAATCCTTAAAGTTATATGTGTTGCTGGGTGCAGTGGTGCACGCCTGTAATCCCAGCACCTGGGAGGCTGAGGCAGGAGGATCATGAGTTCAAAGCCAGCCTCAGCAACTTAGTGAGGCAATAAGCAACTCAGTGAGACCTTGTCTCTAAATAAAATATAAAATAGGTCTGGGATGTGGCTCAGTGGCCGAGGGCTCCTGTGTTCAATCCCCAGTACCAGAAAAAAAGAAAAAAAAAAAAGTTACATGTGTCAGAAATTTTCAAGTCATCTCTGATCCTTTCCTCTCCCACCCCAATTAATCAGTTTTCTAATCTTACTAGTTTTATAGCAAAATGGACCTCATATCTGTCCTTTTCTTTCTATTTCCCTACAGTCCCATTGACATTTTATGCATATGTCTGTCTCTCTGAGTGGACTATTAGCTCCATGTTGGCAGGATGTGTCTGTTTGATTTGCTGTTACATTCAAATGCTTAACACTTTAATTGGCTCAGAGCAGACTCTCATTATAACATTTGTTGAATGAGTGAATTAACTTAAGCTGATTGTGAAAGTAAGCTTTGAATTATCTTTGGACTTGATTTCCTCTGGGCTTTGGGATTATCTAAGACTCTGTGTCAGGTTCTATTCTTAGATTCTTTCTATATTCAACAAATAGTGCAGCACCTACTCTGTGCACAGAGCTATACTCAGTGTGAAGAATAACACAATAGGAAAAACACAATCTCAATTACTCCACAAGTTTAGTTTAGTTCAAGAAGAGAAACCTGCATATACAAGATGTTGAGTGAAAGTGAAAGAATATGATCCAGTGCTTCAAATGGGTAGCACAGTTCATAGGCTGTAGCAGAGAGGCATTGTCTATGGAGGCTGAAGTTACAGCCTTGAAACATTTTGAAGAAATTGGAAACAGTAGCACTTGACCTAGACTTTGAAGAATGTAGAATATAGAGATCTGAGGGAAGGTGATATTTCTCCAAGTAGCAATAAGAGCATGAACAAAGATTCAGACTTTAAATTTGACAATGAATGTTCATGCGATGGTTATATTGGGATCAATTTATCTGAATGACATTGTAGACAAGTGATGGGGAAATAGTATAGAGGTTACATTGGGACAGAACTTTTCAAAGAGAACAGGCTGTAGTTGAAAAGTTACCTTATTGGTAGTTGGCTTCTAATCTTCTAATCATATGACCTTAATATAGTCATTTAAGATCTCTCTAGATATCAGTTTTCTCATCAAAACAAATAAACAAACAAACAAACAAACAAAAAGACAGACAAACAAGCACAAGGCAGACAGACAAGTCAGGCCTCTTTTAAAATACTACAAATGTGAAGTGATGGGGGCCAGAATTGTGGTGACCGTAGAGATTGTGAGAGAATTTTGAAGGGTGTTTCTCTATTTAGAAAGCATAATCATAAAAGATGTTTATTTTCCTCATTGTTTCCAACAGAGATGGATTTCTTCCATTATAGTTTGGTAAGATATAAATTTATGTGAAATCTGGACAAATACTTATTCCTGAATTTTCGGGGCTAGCACATTCTAAGGAACACTGGGGAAGGGGCCTGGGGATGCTATGTAATAGGAAGAATGAAATCATCTCAGTCTCTCAGTTTGAAGTGTTTTACTGATGTTGGAATGGGGACTCATCCTGAAAAAAAAGGTGTATATTTCTCAGAGCAAAGATACATGTGCCGACAATTTAGATTTTTGCCCAGAGATGCTGGCATTTTGTTTCTGGGGGCGGTTCTTATGTTTCCAACAGTGTTCCCACTGCATACCATGTTCTCTCCTCCTCGCTCTTCTCCTCCCACCCCCCTCCCCATATGTCTTCCTCTTTGTCTCGCCCACCCTACTCCTGGTTTCTTTCTGTCTCTCTCTTCTCTTGTAGGATATTTCCCTTCAATAGCAGAATGAATCTAGTCCCAGAACTGAGTATTACTTTCCCCAAACCCATTCTCCATCTCTTCAGCTATTTCTTTTCTGGAAGTTCTTGAATGAGCAAGAGATCTGGGAAATAATCTTTTCTACATGTTCTATTACACTTCCCCTGTGTTTCTTTTTCTTCTGGAAATTCATCTGGCATCACCTCTTCCTTGTCTTCCTCGTCTTCCTCATTGTCCTCCCTAACAGTTCTTCCTTCCTTCCTCCTTCAGGACTCTCTGTGGGTGAATAAGTTACTCCCAGTCCAAGAATTATCTGACTTGGAAATCTTCAGGGCAGGCAGAGAATGACACAAAAAAGTGAAGAACAGAAGGAAGAAAGGACTCTGAGAATGAGTTTGGACATGGCTAAAGATGACCTGAATGGCCAGGTGCAGCCAGGGGAATGGCAGTGAGTGGGAAGAAGGGTCATGATAGATAGCATGACACCCGAGGACTCCTCTACCTGAGTCCTCACCTCCCACCATGCATGGAGTAAATGTGAGATATTGTTAGCAGGTGTTGATTTCTTTTTTGAAGCAATGGGTAGCAAATGCCAAAGAATGACAGAGCAAACAAAACATCTGTCTTAGACTTTGCATCTCTGACTTCATCTCTCATTCAGATGGAGACAGAGTACCCTAAATGAGAATACCATTATATTATATTGTGTGACTTGTGTGAAAAGACACTTGTCTACTATAGAGGGCTTTACTGTGGGGCGATGAGGGAGGCAGGGATTCATTTTGAATGATTGAATAAAGAGCAGAAATGAGTAGATATCAGTCTGTACAAAGACAAGTCCAAAAAGGGGTTTAATGGGTAAGAAAATAATTCCCAAGCTGGTAGGGAATTATTTGGATATTCTGACACAAAATTACAGATGACACTTGGTGATGCTGGCAATCACAAATTGTATTCTGTCTGTCCCTCTGTCCTTCTAGTTTTTATTGAGCATGGGCTATGAGCACAGCTAATGCTAGATGCTGCAGGAGATCTGCTAAGTTTCCATCTGGTTCCCACCATTAAAGAATTCTCAAGATTGAAACACATATAAAGTATGAATTTTCATCTTCTCTTTCTGGGCCTTTTCTCTACCCTTCCCTTTGTCTAGGCTTTAAAATCATTTATGAAGCCAAAAACTACAGCTCTGACTAACTTCTGAGGGACTAAAGTGCCTACAAGACAAAATGCCAGCCTGGATTTTAAAATTTTGATTTAGTTACAATTTTTTAATGTGTTTAAGAAAAATATTCTGATGCATAGGGAATTGCAGGTACCCTTTGGTGGTTGTGTGATGAAAAATTGGAAAACTACTGGACAGTGGTTGTCAGACACTGGTTGTAAAATATTTCTTTCCTCCAGCAACCTTTTTCCATTTTTCCTGAAAATTTGCTTTGACTCTCAAACTCCAATATTCATCCTACCCAACACACAAGCCTGAGAGGGCTGCTCAGTGTATTGTTTTTAGAGGACAATTAGCCTTCATTGGTTGTGGAATGAAAGCAAAATGGTTACCTTGCAAGGAGGTCCAAAAATCACTCAAACATTTTTCAATCTACCACCATGTGAGTGCAAGCCATCTTACTGGCTTTGTAAATAGAGGGATTCCTGCTCTTGAGGGACTGAAGTAGTGGTGGTGACTGAGAAAGCAGGTGATGTGCCACATGTGGTCAGTTTTGCAAGGGGTTTGCCCACCATACTACAGTAAAAGCTGGTAAGAAGGGCCAGTGCAGGCTTTCTACCCATGCTCAGCAGAAGAGGAATATGTGGAGGGGTATTTCTATGACCCCTAGATTCTCCATTACTGCAACTTTACATTTTGCCCCACAAAACTACCATCCAGAGCCATCCACAAATAGGAACATGGCTTCCATTTCTTAGCCTTTTATTCACAACCTCCTCTGTCTCTAGCAGTGACCACAGCACCAGGTCCTCCCTCCTTGGGAAACAGTGAATGTCTGAGTCTATCTCCTTGTCACCATTTCACAAACTCAGAAGAAAGCACGAGTGAAATGTTGTGCTTTTAACAGAATTAATCATCATCACTATTTTAACGATAAGATTTACACATTTCTTCCGGTTTGCAGGGTTCCCTCAGAGAGTTGAACAACATGGTGTGGTCTCATAGCTAATAAGGGGAGAGCTAGAACCTGGGTCACCCCGAGTGATCTAGAGCGCCAAGTGATCAGATACAAATCCTCAAAATCCCAAAGTACTTTCTACACAATCTTGAAAAAGTAAAGACCCACTGTGAAATTGTAAATCAACTGAAGAATGCAGGGGGAATCACCACTAAAACATAGACTAGAGAGGTAAAGAACCAATGTCATGTTGTAAAGCAGTGAGAACTTTGAACTGGAGGTAAGAAGTCCCACACTTCAGCACAACCACTACCTCATCCCCTCACAAGTCACTTGGCTTCTCTGTTTTACCCTTCTTATCCGTAAAATGAAGAGAAAGGGTTAAATGATCCCTAATGTTTAGAGCACAGACTTTGGCACCAGATTGCCCATCTTCAAATATAGTTGTTCTAGCTCTTTCCACTTTCCACAAAACTGGATGAAATAAGTAACAAATTGCTTTGTCACTTTGAGCCTCAGTTTTCTCATCTGACAAAGTATAATCTAATAACTGTACCTACCTTTTAGGATTGCTGTGAGTATTAAATAAAAAGAGCTAATAGTTTTAAGTGGTTAAACAGTGTGTGGCTTACAGTCAATGCTACATAATTGTTTTTTTAGATTTTTTTTTTTAAATGGTCCTTTCAGCTCTAGGGTATTGTGAGTCTTTGAAGCTTGTTATTACTAAAAGTGGAGAAAAGATGTAAAATTTACAAAGGAACTGGTTTAAAAGAAGAATGCTGAAATGGCAGAGAGTTGTGATGACTTCAGCAGGAAGCCTGAGAAGAGGTATAGTATAATAAGAAATTAGCTATTTCATGGATATAGGTGGAAATTCAGGGGCAAATCTTAGTAGGGAAGCAAAGGGAGGTGGAATAATGCTCTGGACCTTCCAGAAACAAAGCAAAGCAATTGAACATACTCCAGAAACTTGATCTGGTAAAATTACCTGGGAGTCATTGTTAAGTCCTGTAGTTAGCCAGCTGCCTCCCTCCTCTGCCTGTTCTTGCTTCCTACCCTGCTCTCTGGGCTCCCCCAACCTGGCAGTGTCACAACTTAGAGTCCAGTGAAGTTGGTGCTTTGCCTCACAAAACTTTGAGGCTTCTTCCCTGAAAACTGTTCCATATATATTTGTCTGGTTACCATTGTTTATTAAGCAAAGAGAAAAACGAAAATATTCTGGTTGTCTGCATCCTACTTTTGTGATATTTTCCCATAAACTGGTACGTCCAAATAAACTCAAGCTGTAAAGAGGCAGAAGCCTAAAGAGGACTGTGTATCTGATCTACTTCCTTCATTCCTGGTCAAGTCCTGGGTCTTGCTCATGCTGTGGCACCTGTAACTCCTAACAGCCAGTTTAGCTTAAGAATCAGTTGTTTAAAATAGAGACCATAAACCTTGTTTTCTCTCCATCTATATGACTAGTGAATACCCTGCAAATGCATTGTGATGAAATAAAATAAAATGTGAACTCATTGAATACAATACTGCTGCCCCATTGCCTTTCTCTTCCTCTTCCCTCTCACCTGCCCACCCATTTCCACCCCTTCTTTTCTCTCATTCTTCCTCTCTTCCTTTGTATTCAAAGTGACACAATCTGGTGACTAATTCCTAACTGTTCTTTAGTTTTCCCAGACGGGTATTTGATCCCTCCAGGGAACACTGCTATCCTAAGGCTAGATAATGACAATGAAGGAAAAGAGAGTGTATTGGGAAATGAGAAAACCAGTTGTGCCCAAGGAAGAGAGGGTTCAGGAGAGGTTTTTGGTGGGTGCAAAGCAAAAGAGTTTGCATTTGCTATATACTTTATCGTTCTGCCTCAAGGAGTTTTTGGCCTTTAGCTGCTCTCTAAATTTACTTATTCAAGTGAAGGAGGAAGAAGAGGTGGAGGACATCATTATCTCCCAAGGATCTGATATGTCCTCGACACTATAGCAGAACGTGTTGGACAGTAATTTTTGGAGTTGGTGATAGTACCCAGAGCAGTCTCAGGATTCTTTAGCTTTCCTTTAATTTCTGCTTCTCAGAAGCAGCCCATCTTACCCTTTGTACAAGGAGTTTATGTTAAGGAAACAATTTTAGGGAGCAGAAGTTAGGGACAAGAGGGTGAGGGTAGGAAGGAATGAAAGCCAATGATAAGAGCTCAGTTGAGCTGATGATCCCTGTGGGTGACAGGTGCTTGATCCCACCAGGACTTCTTTAGAGAGCCTTATACCACGAATTTCAGAATAATCAGGTAATTTTGCAATATTTTGTCAAAATTATTCCATCATTTATCACCTCATTCACCAGACCAGCAAACCAAGAGCAGATTAGGGGTGCCTCTAGGAGTCGTTTGCAAGGAACTTGAACCTCTTTTAATAAGAAAGTGTTCTCATGCCAATAAATGCTCTCTTTTGTTCTGCCCTTTGTTTAACTTCCTCAAAATCCACTCCTACATGAGCTTCCTAATTGCTGTAGATCTGTAATTATCCAGGTCTTTCCATTGCAATTCCTTCAGTATTCCTTTCCTTCTAGGGACTGTATTTTCCAGCTGCTATTGGGCTATCATTTGACTTTAGTTTTTGGTCTGGAGGGACAGAAGGGAGATGAGGTCACATATTTGGGAAGACAGGAGCCATGTTGAGAGAGAGGCACCTGCCTCAGATGAGCTCTTTTCAGTGTCTCTAAGTAGGAAATTTCTTTCCTCTGGAGAAGCTGCTGTTGCATTCTGGAAGGTTTTGGAAAAATCCTCACTTTCACCTAAATGTCCCCATAAGGATCTCAGGATACCATTCTTTTTGTGTTAGGATTTTCACATAGAAGGCCTCTTTGGTAGCATAACCAGTTTATTCCTGTGTATAATTTTTAGCAGTCTTCCCTGAGTGAACAGTTGGTTGACTTGACCCTTCCACTTTCTTTTTTTAAGACTTTAAAATATTTTGACAAAGGCACCTGACTGCCTACATGCTGTTCAAATACCAAAGACACGACCCAACCCGATACATCACCCTCGCTTCCACACCATCCCAACTGTTAACCACAGGTTAACAGTCTCAGTGTTTATGACACTGACACTTGCCAGGAGTTCTACTGATCCACTTACCCTGAACCAGGGGGGTTTCATGGAACTCCACAAGCCCATCTTGGAGGGACTTATTTCTAGACCCACTCCTCATACCAACTGTCTTTCCCTGAGTTCCCTTGAAGACAGAGCATGAGGCTAAGATTTATATGTAATTTTTTAAAAAGTAATTCTAGGGAGTAGGAGTTAGTTACTAGAAAAGTAAGATAAGGAAGGAGAGTGGATGCATTGTTGGGTTGAGCCTTGCTGACAGCATGTGGTCCTTCATCATGCCAGAATGCTCTAAGGAGTCTTAGAACTGCGCACTGAAAGACCAGAGAGGAAAGCATGCTTTCATAGGCTCCCACTTACTCTCCTGCACTTACAGGTTGTGTAAGGGGACATGCCCAGCAACTCCTTCACTAGTGTCCCAAATCCTAGTGATAAAGAAACCCCAGAGCAAGAAGCTTAAACTGCAAGGAGCTAAAGCTGGACAGTGTCCACACAGGTGCGACAGGAAGTTGGCCGAAGCACTGACTGCAAGAGCAGCTTCGAGACAATTCCTTTCCTCCTCTTCCTTACAACCAGATTTCTGCTTCCTCCCATGCCACAGGCTCTTCCTGTGTGGGAATTCTGAAAGCCCCTTCTATGAATCAGGTATTTGTTTGTTTAGTACTTGACTAAATTCCAAGGAATGGAGGTTCTTTGAAGAGTAGTGATAAAGCTGCACTAAGAAGTCTTTCCAGTCCTTCTGAAATCTGCTGATAGAAGGAAGCCAATCAGGAACTTCATTTATGTTTCTTCGATAGTCTGGACTTTACTTTCTGCCAGAAGTGTGAGCTTTAGCCAATGCAATGTTGGTAAACTTTGGAGAGGACAATAATCTACTGCTGGTTTAAATGCTTTCCTTAAAGACCTTCAAGATGACTTTGACCCAGGCCAAGTTTGCCAGTACATTGGTGTGATTACCTTCCCATCAGTCAGTCCTGTTCACCGGTATAGACAATATGACACAGCCTAGCAAGGGTGTACCATTTTTTTTATTGGAGATATAAGAAAAGAAAGAATGCATGCTTGAATATGCCAGAACTGAGGAGCCAGACACCCTGTGACAGATGCCAGGCCACAGGTACCTGGGAAATGACACAAGCCAGAGGATTATCCACACGAGAAGGTTATTTTATAATTAGACAAAAATAGGCTGGTTCGACATTTGCCTATGTCTCCATTAGTCCAGGGGATTGAGGCTCAGGTTCCTCCTTTTGTCTCAGTCAGTGCTGACCCTGTAACTACAAGTCAACCACCTCATCCCCCGGCTGACTCATTCCCAGCTTCACACAGGAACTCCTGGTTTGGGTTAATTGTTCTTTCTATCCATTTAAAGCTACATGAAGTAGTGGAACTGGAAGTCTTTCACAATCATGCAGTGGTGTTGTGATTAGCCAGGTTTGGTACATGCAAGCAGAAGCTCCAGAATCTTCATGGACAGGAACACCAATTAATGAGACTGATTGCCCTAAAAAACTGCCTTCCATTTATGTGAAAAACCAGAAGAATTGCCTCCTGACCTTGTCACCCCAAGATAGCCACACTTCAAAAGGGACAGGTTATCTATCCATAAGGATGGATTTCTGAAACAGATACAATATAAAGATGCCAAAAATAGTGATGTGGGTTTGATATCTGTGTTTTGGGCTTATCATAAGTCTTATATATAGAAAAGAGCTCTTTAGACAATGAACAGATATGTAATGGCTTTCAAGAATCCCTGCATGTTGTACTAAGATAGTCTTCTAGACAAATGTCATTGTTTATTATGGTGACATGGTGGTAAACTAGTTTTATCACCATTTTAGTTGTTATTAAGAGCCCCTCTTAGTTGGAGTTCCACACCAAAACAAATATTTGCTAAAATTTATTGGAGAGTTCAAACATTTTTTTTTTCCCTGAAAAGGATCTTTGTTGATGCTTTGGAATTTACAACAAAATATAAGGAGTGCTTTGTTGATAGCTATGTGATTAATGTGAATGAGTGAATTAAGGAGTAGGTCTATACTTGAGTATTCATTTGACTGGGAATAAAGCAAACAAGAATGAGTGACTGAATTCACCGCATTTATGTTTATATAGGAGATTGATTCTGGAAGTGTGTAGAACAGGTCAGTGTATAGGAGGGAGAGTCCGAGAAGTGGGCTATGCACAGGAGTGGTCTGCTCTGTTGGATGCTAGGTGTAGGTCAGCTCCTGACCGAGGAAATGGAAGACAGCTTGTATTTGAGCAGAATAGACTGGTCAGTGTGCTTATATGTTTTGGAGTAGAAGTGCTGTTGCATATGGGCATCTTTAGTTACTGTGCACTTAGCTGAGTTGGAGAGATGCTCATTAAAGCATGTTTTCTCCTCTGTATTTCTCCTCATGGCATGAAGGGAACCAGTGGAGATACCCCTTTTAAAACTAATATAGAAAAGTCACATGACTTGTGATAGCCCTGTGGTGCATTCATTTTGTCATCTCTACTAAGCTTAAGCTCATGTGACAGATTTTGCCTACCTGGGGTGTCACATGATTGACTGGAGGGGCTTCTATATCCTCTTTAGAAGCTGCTGTGCAAGGCAGCATGATAGCTTCTATTATTTACATTTTTATCATTTCCAGTCCCACAGGAGTTTCTTAGAGAAACTTCCCCACACCATAAAATGCTGTAGGGCAAAGCAAACAATTTACACCTGGGTATAAGCTAGCAACAGCTCCCTGCCTCTCCCCCCCACCTCACTCATTCCTCTGTGAAACTGCCTTCATCCAGGTCTCTGCCACCCTCCACCTTTTTTTTTTCCTTGGGACTTCCTCCCTAGCACTTGAATCTTGTGTGGACTTTCACAGCTGTGAATCTCTCCTTAAATGCTCTTTATTGAGTTTCTTGAATGATCAGCCTGTAAGGCTTTGTCTCACCTTTCCAGAAGGGAACTAAAACTCTCCCACATGCTTCTGGAGAATTACGCAGGAGCTGTGGCAGCGAAGCCCTGAGAGGGGTTAAAGAGAAGTGCCTGTGTGCACGCGCACATGAGCGTAAGGCAGGTGACCCAGAATAGAACAGGAAGCTGGGGTCACCAAATCAAGCATGATGGCTGTCCAAGAGAGGCAGACTCCTTCCAGGAGGAGAAGCACGGAGTCGTCATTATAGATTCAAGAGACAAGGGAGGTCATGGAGGAGAAAGAAGAGGAAAGATGTTAAAAGAGAAAATGGGAAGAAGTGTCCAAAGAAGCATCTTCTCTGGTTGAGGGCTGGGCCTCAGTTCCTGACCTCAAGACCCTATGCTCCTTCTGGGATTTGTTTTCCTTCTTCCTGTTCAAAGGCAACTGTGGCCATAAGGGAAACCAGTTCAGGACGCAAAGAGAAAAAGAGATTGTGATTTGCAGCAAGGGGAGTCAATTTTTCATGTCAGATCTCCCAGCTGAGCTTCTGCCTCCATCTCCAATGTTCTGTGTTTTTCATTTTTGGTTTATGACAGTGAAGATGAAGGTAGAGTGGTCTTTGGGGCTGGTAAAGGGATATGAAATCCTTAAAAATATGGATCCTGTGAAATCCGGTGTTATGGTTTTGGAAAAAAGAAGATGTTTTTTCCAAAACATCTCTTTGCTCTTGTGGGTTCTCTCTCTTCTACTTCATTATTATTCAACAAATATTTACTGCATGCCTGTAGGGTACAGATTCTGTGCCAGGTACCCTCCTGTACCAACTACCCGAGTTAGGCACATTCAGAGATTATCATACCTGGTTTTTATTCCTATATGTCAGGTGCTTCTTATTGTCCCACTATACAGAGGAGAAAATTGAGGATAATGGTGAGTAATTTGTACAGGAGTGGAGATAATATTCTAAGTGGTGCTTTCTGAGTTTAATTTAGTCATCTTTCCATTATCTTGCACTACCTTATTTCTGTTTCAAATCAGAATTTTTTAATTACCAGGAATTGCCACGCTCTGGGTGGTTTTTGAGTTATTGTATATTCTAAAGTCACTCAGAGCTAGTAGTCTTTGAATTCATAACCATTGACTGGTCATCTGTACCTCAGCTTCTCCAGTTATGAAAGGGGTGTATTTATCTTCATATGTAAGGGTTTCTGTGATGATTGATCATACACACGTCCTCACACCCCCTAAGACCCCCACATGTGGACAGGACAGGAATAGAATGATAGGGACATGGGGCACATCTAAATCCCCTCTACTTTGTGTTTCCTGAAGAACACCCTATGACACTCATTCCCAAAAACAGATTGATATTTCAACTAGAAACATAAGAAAGGACAATATCTCTCATCAAAAGCATTTCTTTCCTCCACCTTTTTCTCTCTCACCCCACCCCCTATCCTTTATCCTTTTTGAAAATTTCACTATTAGTTTCATATATGGTGATTCTTCTCATTGCATTGTTTTGCAAAGCCTCTTACATTTCACCTGCCAGGGTCCACTGTCAAAGTGAAGTACATGGTCCATTCAGCCAGGGTCCATCTCAAAAGTAAGAAGTTAAAAGTCAGGAAAACCTTTTACAACACACCCCGACGGCTTAATGTTTCTTCATCTTAGGTGCTTAGATTAGTACTGACTCAGAGCACAGCCATTATTTCAATATGTTATTTGAGTCCCCTGTCCTCTAAGAAGTCTGTTCTGACTTCGCCTCCCCACATTGTGTTCTCCTGTCCCTACACTTGCATGGTACTTATTTCCTTTGCAGTACCCTAGTGCTGTTTCTTCATTTAATCAGTGAATATACCTTAAGAGAGTGTTTTATACTGAAATTTGTAGTTTGCTGAAGATACAGAGGTAAATTTGATATATTCTTATCCTCCCAGCAGTTTTCAGCCTGATGATAGTTTAAGTCACCAACTGTCCATTGTAGGGTTTTTTGTTTTCCTTTGTTTTTTAAATCCTGCAGAAAGGATTTTGTGACCATCAGCTCAGTGATTTTGGACTCAGATCATTAGAACAAGGCAATGCTTTGTGAGCAGATATTGTGGGAAAAGTAAGCGAATGCTGGAAGAATCTGTGACTGCCTTGCATAGGGGTTAACCTGTTCTGCTTCCACAGATCTTCTGGTTAAAATTCTTTGGAAATTGACAGGGAACTTATAATGGCTTAAAAAAGGACGTGCTCTTATGACATCATGACCAGTTTATTTTGTTTTGTTATCAGGGGGTCATATTTTGCTATATGTTTCTGGACCCACATAATCTTGAATTGCTCATTTGAAAGATCAGAGTTCAGGTTCCCTGAGATCATTCTTTCAGAGCATAAGCCCCAGATTTCATAAGATGTGATTTTGTACCTCCACAGACAGTAACTATTAAAGAGAAGAGAATTTTAGTTCAATGAGCCACTCATTAACTCATTCATTCATGTATTATTTATTTATACAGTCATGCATTCATTCACTCAAAACATTGACCAAGTGTTGATTGTTGACAGAAATAGACAAATTTTTAAACTTCAATGTAAGATAATGCCTATAAAGCCTAATGTTTTTAAGAACTTTGGTGATTATTAATTTATTTGTTCCCATCAGAAAGAAAAAAGTGCTTATTTCTCAGTCTAATAGAGTAATGAGTTTAATTTGAATGTTGCTAACCACGCTTGTGGAATTCTCTTTCTTCCACATCTGCACTATTCCAGGAGCATGATACCTGAGAGGATTCAGAAGTGTGAAAGAATGAATACCTACATAATAATTATTCTGAATATTTCACCCTGTCAGGTCATTTTACAAGATGGCTTCGTCTTGTTAGTGATCATCTTTGTCTTCTCCATTATGATCACCAACCAAACTATCCTCATCACTGTCACCCCAAGGATATTTAGCACCATCAGAACCATAGCCCAGTACTCAGCAATGCATTAGGCACTATGGGGATATCTGAAAAGATTAGACCACTGTCTTCAGGAAGTTGGTACCTAATTTGATCTTAATAATGTGGCAAGAGTGAAATAGAAACATATTTTTGGAATTCTGAAATCTCTAGGGAAACTCTTTACTTTAGTTCTCTAAAGACCTAGGTGCTTTGTATTATACAATATATTCTCAGCACCTTTGATCTTCTCAGTCTTTCTCATCCTTTTTGGGAAGGCGGAAGGCTGGGTAACCTCCCAAAGTCTCCCCTTTGGACTTGAGATTAAGAGGCAACATCAATGTTATACATCAGGGTTCAGAACCCACAGAATGCTTAGTACCCAGCATGACTCTGTGGAATGGGGGCATTTTATTCAGGAGTTCTGACCTGCTTTTCGAAGAGTGTGCAGTCTAGGTCAGCTTTAAATCATAAGCATAGAAATATAATATTTCTTAGAATCCCAAAATCCCCAGGGAAACTATTTCTCTGCAGTTTGTCTAAAGAAAGAACTGTTCTTTGTTTAAAAATCACCTCCAAATCAAGCCTCTGTCATGGACTATTTTTCCCCCACCTTATCAGAGGAAGTATCTTACTGAATAGATCTGCTTTCCTCCTGTTTGCTGGGACTTATTAAAAGAGCTGACTGCAAACAGATTTTTACTGCCTCAGTGTGGACTTACATCAGGTAGCACCCAATAAGACTTGACAAGCTGACATCTCCAATCTATCAGCAGTGATGGCTTGGGGACGGAGGATGGGAAGGAGAGAACCTTATTCCCATCCACTTCCTAAGAGACAGGCTTTGGTTGAGGAATAAAGGGTCCATTTGCAGAAATCAGTTTAGTTTCAGAATTGGTGTTTGGGGATTTCACTTTTTGAATATAAGGCTAGAAACAATACCCACCTTGCCAAAGCTACACAGAAACTGAAAATTATACATCCTTTAGGTCACAAAAGAGCCATAGAAAGAGTCCTTAGAAGGAAGGGGAAAAAGCTTGCAAAACACTAGTGACAGAGCATCTTAAACACTCTGCATTGTTCTCCCCTTGAGCAGCCTCTGTGTGATTGGCAATAACAGCAAGCTCATGCTCAGAGGAAGGACCAATCTTTGAAACCTAGATTTTTAAATATCTAGGCTTTATTGCCCCAAGTTTTGTCCCATTCCCTTCCTATTTTCTGTCTTAAGCATTGATAACACTGATAAAGATGGAGAAAAAAAAACTACAACCAGATTCTGACTCGTTCACTTATAGAATTTTTGTTTACTGTGGAATGAAGTGTTGATGCACGTGACTTCTATTAAGAATATCTGGCAAATGCTGATGGCTGTTCCTTCAGGAAGAAGTATTTCTTGGCTGCTCTTTCAGTGGGAGAATGTGGATATTGATTGTTGCTTAGATAATATTCAGGATAATTAGATTCTCTGATTCTTATGGAAGGAAGTTAGTGCCTCTTCAGTGGGAAATCACATTGCCTGTCTTGTAAGGTGGGGACTTCTTGGACATGAGTGGTTTAAGCCACGTATGTCAATGTTCTTTGAAGATCGCTTGCTGAAAGTATTAGGACTAAAATGGGAATTTAGTGGAATGAAATCATCAATTTCTGCTAATTATGTTTGCTAGGAGCATAAAAGTAGCACATCAAATGAACTGGGAGTGAGAGTTAAAAAGTCATATTATTGACTTAGAGCGGCTCTCCACCAAGGATATTAAAGGAAGTATCTGACCTTTCTCAAATTTATTGCAAATGTCTCACATTTTGTAAACCCATGTTACTCTCTTTAAAATTACTTCTTTTGCCCAAGGTTTCATGGCTTAGTGTATTATCTTATACTAGATGGTATACACTGAAGGAAGGGATTATTTGTCATTTGTCTTTGATTTCTAGTATCACTTGGCACCTTGTCTTGCACACAGTTGTGTTCAATAATATTTATTAACATGAACTAAATTCAAATGAAGAAATATTTACACTGTTATGTATTTTAAATATAAATTAAATGCCAGGAGAAGCCATCTCCAAGAACTGCTTGAGGATGTGAATATGACTGGAACCTTGGGGGATATTGGCCATATTAACTTATGGCTTACAATTTTGAGGATAGAAAACATATGCCTTATGCTCTATGGCAAGATATTTCAAAAGCTAATAGAATAGATAATCTTTCCCTGATGGCTAGAGACTCTAAAATATTCTCTATAGATACCATTCTAATGAAAACAAAGCAGACTACCTATTTCACCATGTATCTTAGGAGCCTCAGTGATTTTTGACAAAAGCCTTCTAAAGTGTAACCCACACCTCCATTAAGGTAGGGAGCATTTTCATCACCAAATGTTGTCTCTTGCCACTTCCCAGTTGATCTCCCCATCCCTTCATCCCCCCAAAAGGGGATTCTTTCATCATAAATTAATTTTGCCTATTTGGGAACTCTACACAAATGTAATCATAAAATATGTCTCATTTTGTATCTGGCTTCCTTCACTCAACATAATGTTCTGAGATTTCTTCATATTGTATTTATCAATAATGTGTTCTTTTTCAAACCAAGTAATATGTCATTATGTAAATGTACCAAAGTTTTTTGTTTTCTGTTGATAGACATTTTGGGGGGCTATTAGGAACTTAAAATGCTCAAAACATTTTTGCTGATGTCCTTTTGTGGAGCTTTATTTTCATTTTTCTTGGACAAATACCCAGGAGTAGGATAGTTGGTCATAGGATGTGGCCAAACCATTTTCCTCAATGGCTGTATCATTTTACGTTTTCAACAGAATTGTGTTACAGCAACAAAGGGAATAGTACCTCAGGTACAGCACTATTATAGAGCTAGGCTTGTGGATATGAGAACTTAGAAGCCCCGAGGTGGGACTCCATGGGTCTGGTGTGGTGCTTGGGCCTTGAGAAGAGGTAGTGCTATTCCTGTTACCCTAACATTCTGTGACTCTCCTCACTCATCAACATTCTGGGCGTATCCATATCCATATATTTGATTCTGACATCTGTTTTTAGTTCTGAAATTTCCATTTGGTTCTTGATGTCTTTTGTGTCTTTGCTCATCCCTTTTTATATTTTAATTTTTGTTTCAAGTGTGTTTCTGATTGCTTGTTTGAGTATTTTTATAATAGCTACTTTAAAATCTTTGTCAGATAATTCTAACATCTGTGTCATCACATTGGCAGTGTCTGTTGATTTTTTTTTCCCCATACAAGCTAAAATTTTCATGATTCTTTGCATGCTGAGTAAATTTGGGTTATATTCTGGATATTTTGAATATTATGTTTTGAGATTCTGATTCTTGCTATAAGTCAGTGGTTTTGGTGATATTTTGAATTTTGGTATTCTTTCTAATTGATATTTGATTTTCAGAGATCTCAAATAGCTGTTTTTAGAACTAGAACTAAAACCAGTAAATTTGAATTTTAAAAGCACATTTACATAAAATAAAAGAAAACCCACTTACTCATTTATGTACCTAGGCTTATCATTTAGTGCCTGATTACCACAATTAGAATTTAAGCTTCACAAGGTCCAGGATCTTGGTTCTATGTACATCATGTCCTCAGAACTACGTAAACATCAGAAGCATTCAGTAAGCATTTGTGAATGGATGAAAAAGAAGCCAATAAGCAAGGAAGAATGCACTAGTGTACAGTGAGCAATGCCATGAGAAGGTAATTAGAATGATCAATACCTGTGACCTTGCACAAGTTTATTGAACCTCTCTGTGTATTAGTTTTTTATGTATAATAAAATTATATTTATTTCTTAGGAAGAAATAAAATATCTGAAATATGTAGTATGTGTTCAAGAAACACAAGTTCAATATTTTCTGTCCATTGCTCTTCAAGTGCTCTTCTAGAATGTGGAGCAAGAAGAATAACCAAAGGATAGGCTTATTTAATGGGGCAGTAGGTTTTATATAAACAGGTGACAAATGAATGCAGGAACAATTCAATCCTATTTTCATTCCATCTTCTCTATTAAAGAAAATGATCTTCAGATGGAAAAGGTGAAGAGTACAGGCTTTGAAGTTAGACAGGCTTCATAGCTAACCTTTCCTAATCTCCCTCAGCTTGAAGTTGCATCTCTCTGTAAAATGGGAATAATAGTGCCTATTCCCACAGAGCTGATTTAAGTATGTCAGAATAAAAATTATGGAAGGAGGGGAGAAGAGGACATAGCTCTTCTCATTCCCTTGCCTGTCAAAGAGAACCTCCTAATTGCCTGCTCAGTAATTGGCAGTCTCATTAGTTCTACTGCTGTTGACCTTTGGGGTCTGGCATAGCTGGGCTTAAGTTCGACACCACTCCATGCCTGCTGAGTCACAGCCAACTATGACTTGCTGCCTGTGACTTCCTTGGTCCCTGCAGACCAAAACACCACATCCATCAGACTTTCAGCCTCGCTTGGAACTTCAGCTGAGGTTCACACCAGAGCAGCTCTCAACCAGAGCTCCGTGGGAGACCTGGAAGCCTGTTTCTCTCACCCACTACTGCCCAGTCACCTTGCTGAATAGCTCATCCTTTATAATTTGTCCCTTTCATTCTTCCTATTCAGGCATTGAATAGCAATATCCCAATAGCATTTCTAAAAATCTCAATCTTTTTTTTAATTTTACTGTCCACTACACCACTGCATCTTATCCATTGTCATATTCTCTACCTGTCCCATGCCCTGCACTTTGTGAAAATTTCAGAGTTTTTGCCTGCTGTGATGCTGCAAGAAAACTGGTAAATGTTCAACAATAAGCTTTGACTGTCGTGATTTAATTGTTCATTGATACAATGCATTTAACTTTTCTTCGGAGTCTCAAAACATCATAGAGACCATAGGAGAATGTTAGTTGCTTGGAAATAATATCAATGAATAGCAAATAGGTATCTCTGTGAGTATCTTCAGCTCTGTTTTTTACTCTCTGATATTTAACTATTGAATTCACAGAGAAGATATGGCAATAAATGTGGAAAGGGATCAGAAACCTCTCCTTCAGAGTCAACAGCCATCTTTCACAGTATATCCTTTAGAGAGTTTGGATTGTTGCTCATATGAGATCTGTGGTGCCACCTGGTGCTAGGGTAGGTCTGCTCTTCCTCTGTGATGGAAGAGGTACTACAAGGCCTCCCTTAATAGGGTGAGATGTAACAGAATTGGCACTTGATAGCTTCTTCAGGAATTAAAGCAAAAGAAGATTTCCATTTGCCATCTCAGAAGAAAATTAAGCCTAAGGAGGCAAACCAAAACTATAGGAACATTTTCATCTCTGTTATAATCCTATGCTTTGAAAATTCAACTCCTACTTATTATCTGTATGTCCACAGATTAAGAGAAAGACCATCAAGCAGAGGAATTTATGTGCAGGTCCTTAAGGGCAGCAAGACCTGAAGGGTTGCAGACACTCATTTCCACTGTATAGACAGGCTTGGGTGAAGAAGTTTGACAAGGGATAGTGACTATGGGGTGGTTCTGAAGAAGAGGAGAATGGAAAGGATGTCCTGGGAGTTTGCATCAAAAGCAGAGAAGAAAGCCCTGGGAACCAGCTGGGCCTGATAAGATGCCCTGAGACAATGCAGGCCAAACTGTCTCCTACTATAGTTGACTTTGCTAGTCTTTGGTCTTGGTACCAATGTGAACCAAGGCAAGCTTGGGTCATGGTGCTCTGACATTCTAGTTTAAGGAATTGGGTAACTTCACAGAGAAAGTAGCGCTTGAGCTGGAGCTTTAAGAGTAGTTTGGACTTTGGTGGTAGACACAGAGGTAGGGAATTCCAAGCTCAGGCTAACAGAGGGAACATGTGAGATTTATTCAGGAACACTGCTACCCACATAACAATACAGCACAAAGCTGGGGCATTCAGTCTGTGGGAGGCATGTTGGTGTTCTGGAAAATATGATTAAATAGCGAGTCTACTTTGACCTTTTTATTTTCTCTGCTGATTGAGTTTTGCTTAAGTCACTGGAAGAAACTTTATTTCATTTCTAACCATTTAGTCTCCCACTGGGAAAGTATGAGTTTATGCATTTTTCTTTTGATCTTGACAGAGCTAGAATATGATCATATTGGAGGATGGCACTTCTAATGTCTATTCAGTACTTAATTCTGCCACTAATCCCAGCTTTTCCTCAGCCTTATTGATCCTTAGCCTTTTGCCAGTTCCCATTTATTTCTGTGATCAACGAGAGACCGTTAACACTGTGAGGCAGTCATCAAATCCAACAGTTGCAGGGACCTAGAGGTCGTTGTGCTTATTTGGTAGATGATTGCCAAAGCCCACTAGGATGGAAAGTTGTTTATTGTCTCCCTGAAGCACTCCAGAGATAGAAAATGACAGCCTCACTCAAATAATTTATTCTAGTATTTAATCATAGGAGGTCGTTTTTGTCTAATTGAAATCTTTGCTGATAAAATTTATTTGCTCCTGGCTTGTCCACTGTGGGCATGGGTACTAAATGATTGTGACATAACAAATAAGAATTCTTCATGAACTTCAAGACAAAAATCTAATCACCTTCTGTCCTTCCTATCTCAATTAAACAACTCCAGTTTCTTGCATTGTGAATCTAGGTGTTTATATCCTAGTCTTTAATCTTCTTTTTAAAAGTTTGAACCTTTGAGTTTCTCTTCACTATTTTAAAACAATTATTACAGTAAACAGAAATTTGGTACAAAATGACTGTTTGGAACATCTCTTTGGTGATGTTCAACATGGAGAAGATCACAGGGTATTTTTGGTGAAAATAAAAATGACTGGTATTTGGACCAGGTTATTAGGTAGGACTGTTGGTAATATAGTACATTTTTATTATTCATTAGTTCACACCTAATTCCATTAAAGGATCCCTACATATCTTGGAAAGACTTAGGAACAGTTATATGCCTTCCTATCTTGAAATAACTTTTTTAAAAATTTATTTTGATTCATTATACACAAATGGGGTACAACTGTTGTTTCTTGGGTTGTACACGAAGTAGAGTCACACCATTTGCATAATCATACATGTACATAGGGTAATGATGTTTGTCTCATTCTGTTATAAGCAATCATGAAATTCATTTGGAAAAATAAGAGACCCAGAATAGCTAAAGCAATCCTTAGCAGGAAGAGTGAAGCAGGGGGTACCACAATACCAGACCTTCAACTATACTATAGAGCAATAGTAACAAAAAGGGCATGGTATTGGCACCAAAACAAACAGGTAGATCAATGGTACAAAATAGAGGACACAGAGACAAACCCACATAAATACAGTTTTCTCATACTAGACAAAGGTGCCAAAAACATACAATGGAAAAAAGATAGCCTCTTCAACAAATGGTGCTGGGAAAACTGGAAATCCATATGCAGCAAATTGAAACTAAACCCCTATCTCTCACCCTGCACAAAACTCAACTCAAAGTGGATCAAGGACCTAGGAATTAGATCAGAGACCCTGCACTCAATAGAAGAAAAAGTAGATCCAAATCTTCATCACATCAGCTTAGGACCAGACTTCCTTAACATGACTCCCAAAGCACAATAAATAACTTAGATTTCAAACCTAGAGAAGATACTATGCCTTATATTGACCACTCCTTTGTTGTCTGGTCATTTGGGGATTATTTTCTCCAAAGTATTTTAGAATACCTTGTTCAAAGAATCGGGAATAATATATGTGATGATTATTGCAAATAACTGTGAGAGTGTATTTCCTCATAAAATGCATTTTCAGTTTGTGGAGAGGTTACAGAGAAAGCAACTAATGAGGGTACACTAAGGTGAGACAACAGGGGAACAAAATTCAGCGTTTGTTACATTACTCCTGTGTGAAGTGCATGCTAGGTTTTGTGGATACACAAAAATGAATGTCCACAGCACATTATTCTCAGGGGAAGGTAGAACGATTGGGGAGATCATCCAGTGTAGACATTCCTAGGGCACCTGGGAATTGACATGGAGTGATTCAAGGAGGTATCAGTCATGGGAGTAATTCCTCTGAAGTCAGACATTTGGCGTTGGTTTTTCAGAGAAGGAAACTGGCTCCTCAACTTTGTGGTTAAATTGGTAACTAGGAATGAAAGTGTCAGTGACGCATTTTATTTATGAGAACATCATTGTAATAATGGTTAAAATTTTTGAGCTTTCACAGTATCAGCATGCATGTATGAATTCATTTCACCCTCCCAACAATACTCACTGGCACATACTGCTTTACCTTCATTTAGTGGAGTCACAGCTGTGGAAACAAGTGAGAAGAAATCTGATTTGGTGGGTCTGCAGGGCAGGCATGGACTTGGCGATGGGGTAGAGATAGGTGACTAAGTGGGTGCTTCTCAGGGATCGGGATGGCATTGGAGGCTATTGTGATGATGAGGAAGGACAATGCTACAGGCAATATTTCAGGATATTTCTGAAAATAAATGAATGCCAAATAAGAGAGCTGCTGGTCATGTCAGGATTTGGCTCAAGTCATTGAGATACACTGGGTAAACTGTAGGGGCAGGGATTGGCCATTCGAGCAGTGTGTTTCACAGGAATCAAATCCTTCTTCCTTTCATCAGTCCGTGCCCTCTCCCCCATTCTATCTCTTTCTCATCTCAAGTTCTATTCTTCAAAACCCCAGAGACTATTTCACTCAGCACTGGCTCTGTGCAGCTGTGCTGTGCCTGCCTCGCTGGCTCAAACCTTCCTTGTGTATCAGACCCCCGGAACCCCATAGCACTCTCAGTCTCCCAATCTCAGCGTCAAACTTTTCCTAACTGATGGCTTCAATACCTTCTTTTCCTGCAACTAGAAATGCCACCCTCGTGACCTCATTATTACTTTAATGTCTCTCTGAAAAATCTCTGCCTCATTTCTGTTCCTCTCCAGCCTCCAGGATGCCTCCTCTTACCCCACCCCATCTTTGATCACTCTTGGCCTTATACCAACCTCTCCCTCTCCTTTAGTGACAGAGACAAGTGACTATATGCAGATTCTGCATTCTGGCTGGATTTTTGTTTAAGTTTGAATCTGAATGTCATTGTGAATGGAAGTGACTGTATGAGCTCACTTTGTTTATGTGTATGTGTATGTTCCCTGGATAGGACAAGGCAGTTGGAAGAAAACGGGTTGAAGTTAAAAGGACCTTTTGATCAACTTTACTTAAAATAAAGAAAAGATTAGCTGCATAGAGATATGCAGATGGGGTTATTATCCAGTTTTTGTAAATTTAAACAAAGAAGGGATTGATTAAATTTTAATAATTCAATGAAATATGAGTTTTTAAAAATGCTATATTCCTCCATGTGTACATGCATGTGCAGAGTCAGAGATTAAAGTATTAGTTGAAAATAGGTTAGAGCAGCTGTATATAATATGATATATATTTTTTTTTATTTACATAGATATGCTTGGAGAACATCTGGAAAAGTTGTTAAAATAATAATGTGGTTATCTCTGGAAAGGGGAAATTATTTCTCTTAATTGCATTTTCTGTTTATAGCATATGATTAATAAAGATGTAGTAGGTGATTAATAAAACAGATAAAGTTGTGAGATGACAGCAGTATTTGGGGGAGTAACAAACATGAAGAGTTAGCATACAGGAAGAGGACTCTTGTTACACCCATATAAGCAGGGGATTGGGAGACCCATTATCCTTTCCTTCCCTCTTAGGACTAGGATCACTTAAAGAAAAGCCTGCTCAGTGTACAAAATTTCTTCCTAAAAGTTCTTCTCAATTAAAAATGTATTTGAAGTACTAAACATCATTGGGAGCACAAATATTATCAATGATTCTCAGAATATTTTAGCCCATTTGGCATTTTTGCACAAATGAGAAAAGGTGTACATCCTCAAAGCAGTTGAGCACCACATGATAGGAAATTGACATCATTACACACTGTGGACAATATTCATGCTAGGATAAGTCTCCAAATGAATGAGTAATGTGTAGAACACTTTCCCCCTAGTCTGGCTGAGATCTAAGCCCTAAGGAGTTTAGATGAGCACGTAAATACATGGTATGATGGGAAGGGACATATGGAATGATGGCAGATTTGGAACACCTTACAGGAGATGTCTGAGAGAGTTCTGAGTCCAGGAATAGGGGACAGGCTGAGAATGACATCAGGGCATCAACCTTGAAAAAGAGGACCTGAGAGGTCAGGCCTGACTAAATAGAAAGAAAAGAGACAGGAATTCAAACACTGTACTTCAAATTCTTAGGGCTGTCTTATGGTCTCCTGTGTTTGTGAGAACTCTGGGAAATTGTCCTATAATTCTTGAGGAGCCCCTCCCCATGGGGCCTTCAGAAGTGAGCTAAATTCCTGGTTATAATGGAGCTGTCGCCCAAGGATGGATAGATTTATGCTAATTGTATATGGACCCCCGTGGAGGGCAAATTAATGGGATCTGCTCCTGTGTTCAAATTATAATGCTCATTGAACATCTGTGCTGCTTGGTTTAGTTTATAGCCGCCTATGACAGTTTTGATCCTAGATCTTTCATCTATCATGGATGCAGACGTTTCCTGATCTACTAAAGTCAAGAGCATAAGGGCAGCCCAGGGAGCCAATAGATCTCTTAAAAAGATGGATGCCATGTGCCTGCTTTGGTTATTTGGTTCTATTATGAAGAGCTTCTTAGATCCAGGCAGCATATAAAGTTATCATATAAAAAGCAATGCCTTGATATTCCCTCTTTAAGGGAGAGACCCTGGTGGACATATTTAAAACTAGGAAAATTGTAGACATTTTAACAATTATAATACTGTTACTCTGGGTTAGAATGGCAGTAGCCAAGGAGCAATCCAATGGAGATCCTTTGGGATCCTGAGAATCATAATGGATGAGCCATGATGCATGTGAAAGAGATCCATGAATTATAAAGCACTTATACAGATCTTAATTACTGTGATTATTTGTTGGCAAATTGCTGAAGTTCTGATATTGCTAAGATAATTCAACTTAAAAATGAAAAGAAAGGAAGGGAGGGAGAGAGGGAGGGAGGGAGGAAGGAAGGAAGGAAGGAAGGAAGGAAGGAAGGAAGGAAGGAAGGAAGGATGTCCACTGGACCAAGAATCCTGTGATGGAAGGACTGACCATATCTTGTTTGTCACTGAATCTCCACTAACTCCACTTGATAAATTACTTGATAAATATTAAAGTGAATCTTAAAAAATGTTACAGAGGGAACCTAGTAGGCCATTTAAGCAGACCTAGAAAGAAAGTTATTACTTAGAGTTAGGAGAATCCTGTGAGTTTTTAGACTATCTCAGTTTCATTAGTTCTCCCCAAGTTGTTGGTCAAAGTCAGTGCAATGATATATCCTAACCAAACTGATAAAAGATTGAAATCTAAACCAATTAATAACATAATCTCTGTTATCAATTTTTCCACAAAAATTCACCTCCAAACTTACTGGTTTAAAATAATAAAATTATTTATTTACAGTAATTTGCAAAAGACTTCACAGGCATTGGCTGATCACTAGCCCACCAAAATGCAACTTTCAACAATTGGCCCTATCGTGGTTTTGCCTGTGAAGTTCCAGAGCTTAAAAGAAGTTCCTCGGCCATGTTCCTTCTCTCTCTCTTTCTCTTCAGGGCAGACACTGTTCATCTGCCTAATAAAAATCTCTTGCGTGAGTTCCCACATCCAAAGTGGTTTGTCTGGGCATTTTTTTCACTTTTCAGTAACCATAGGCAGATATGGGGCCTGGCCAGAGGAAGTAGATCACTAGGGGTGTGGCTTGGACTACATCTGTCTATATTTGTGCCCCTTCCTCCCTCTCTCCATTTCCTGGCAGCTTTCCTCCACCACACCCTCTACCACAATGTTTTGCCCTTCTTCAGGCCCAAAACCATGGAGTTGGCCAACTATGGACTGACACTCAAAAACCATGAGCCCAAAATAAACTTTTCTCCCCCAACTTGTTCTTGCCAGGTATTTTGATCACAGAGAGGAATAGCTCACTCATACACTTGGGCTTTCTCAAACACAGCGGTTAGTTCTACCTGGCATAGTACTACTTCTGCTGTATTCTCTTCATCAAAGCACTCATAGCCCAGCCCAAATTTAAGGATGAGGGATAGTGATAGAAATAGACTACCTATGGAAGAAGGAAGTGATAAAGAATTCATGGACTTTTTTCGTTCTTTTGTGGAACTAAGAATCAAACCCAGATCCTTGCACATCTGAAGCAAGCAAGTTACCACTGAGCTGCATCCCCAGCTATTGTGTGTGTGTGTGTGTGTGTGTGTGTGTGTGTGTGTGTTGCTAGGGTCAAACTCAAAGCCTTGCACATGCCAGGGCAGAGAGCTGCACATCCTAGTCCACTATAGCTATTTTTAATGAACTCCAAATGTTCACTGAAAAATATATCAGATTTTCCAATCAACTCAAGTTGATCACCCATTACATTTTCATTCTTGTAGAAAAATTCCTCAGCTAAATTACATGGAACAAGAGGAGGAGGATGGTATTTGGCTTCCTTAAAATTTCCATCACTTCTCCTTTCAAACTTTGGCAAACAAACACAATGGAAGTGAAGAGAAGCCAGCATACTTAGTATGCAGATGGTGCTTCAAGAGGAGTACCAGTGGCCTGGCATCTCCACCCTTCCCAACTCAGACCATATATTGCTGCCCTGCAGCTCCTCTTCCATTGCAGTGATGGGGCTATCCCTGTTCAATTATAGGAAGACAACTCTTTAGTTAGTTCAGAAACAGAAAAAGGAGTGGGTTATGTGGTCTGGGGGGCTGGTGTCATGTTATCATGTGCTCATCTCACTATAGTGTTATTTGTCATATGCTGTATTGATTTGGATAACAATTATTTTTCTCTTGTGATGTGATTTTCTCCCCTTTAAAGTACTAGAAAAACCACTTTTAAAATACATTCATTCTTCTTCTGCAGATCTTAAAGAGACAAGTTTCTTTCAACAGCCCCAATTTTTCTTTAGATTCCTGTTTTAAAATTTGATTATGTTCATTCTTGTGATTCTTTTGCAGAGTTCTTACACCATTAGAACTACCTTGACATCCTGCTAGGAGATGATGTTTTAAGCATAAGCACATTGCCACACTCATGGGCTGAACTGTAGAATCTCAGATATTGGAGTACAGGAGGGGTGCATGGTGTGAACATTCCCTCATATAATTCAGACCTATCACTCTGGTCATTTATTCAGTTTATATGTGTAGAACTGTGTACAATTAATGGACAATAAAAGCTTTGGCTTTGGGGAAAAAAGAGAATTACCTTGATAAAAATTCCAGGCTCTGCTCACTCTACTTTGATTCAGAAGATCCCAGTATTGATCATTTATTGATACCTGTCAGTGCCAGGCAACACGTGTGTATTCTTTCTGTAGTGTAACTCTTCACTGTGGTTTTTTGGGGAGATGGAACCTGAGAGCCTGATTTGCCCAAGGCCTGAGTAGTAAGTGCTTCCCTGGTGGGCATGAGCTCAGGTCTTCCTGACGGCACTGCCTGCACTTACTTGGTTTCATGCAAATTCATCTAGTAGTTTCCTGTTCAGAGACAATTTACCCCCATTGCTTGAAGTACTTGGTCCTGTCTTCTAACAAACTGACTGAAAGAGCCATGGTACTGAATTTGTTTAAAAGAATGGGAACTAGCCAGGCGCGGTGGCATACGCCTGTAATCCCAGTGATTTGGAAGGCCGAAGCAGGAGGATGGCAAGTTCAAAGCCAGCCTCAGTAACTCAATGAGACCCTATTTCTAAATAAAACTAAAGAAAATATAAAAAATGGCTGGTGATGTGGTTCAGTGGTTAAGCCCATCTGGGTTCAATCCCTGATACCAACAAAAAATAATACATACTAACTGGGTGCAGTGGCACACTCCTGTAATTCCACCAGCTTGGGAGGCTAAGGCAGGAGGATCGCAAGTTCAAAGCCACCCTCAGCAACTTAGTGAGGTCCTAAGCAAGTCATCAAGACCTTGTCTCAAAATAAAAATAAAAAGGGCTGGGGATGTTGCTCAGTGGTTAGGCACCCCTTGGTAAAATCCCTGGTACCTAAATAAGTAAATAATTTAAAATGGAAAAATAAAAGGATACAGATGGACTGATAGAAAGTGGCAATAGGAAAATTGTAATACAAGAAAATTCATGTATATCCTCACCACCCTAACATGAGTTGTTTAACTCTATTATGGCCCTTGACGTTGTAAGTGCCTGTTTTAGGTAGTTGCCATCCTAGTGGGCAATTTTCATAATTTCTAAAAGACAACATTTTAATGAATGGGCCTTCTCCCAACTTGTTAACATGTTACAATAGTAATTTTTATTTCTCTGTAATATTCTTGGCAAATGATTAGAGTAGATCTCCTTTGGTTAAAATTTTTTTCTCTATTTGTACAAGTAACACCTGTACATTGTAGAAACATTTGGAAATTTATGTACTTCATATGCTAGAAGAATACACAGATTTTTCTTATACACACAGAGATAATATTGTTAATATTTTATAATCTGTTCTTCCAGGCTTTAGAAAAATATTTTGTTTACACGAACAGATGTCATTTTATTTTATACAAAATTAAAATGATACTATCAACACAACATTTCCAGCTAACATTTGACGTTTTCACAAAAGAAAAATTTTGAGAAATTCCCTGCTTTCCTCTAGGGACTCTCCTTTGAGGGGCCTTGTTGTTTCAACAAGGCAAGGATTTGTTGGGGTTTGGAGATATTCCTAAATGTTTCTAGGTACAAAATTATTTCTTCCACATTGTGTTCCATCCGTACAGAATGACACATGCACCCCTCAGCAGCGAGTATCAGGTGCTCATTGCCTCATATACCCATAAACCATGGAGTCAGGTCTGGCAGGGAGGTGGCAGGCGACCTCCAGCTGGACTCTGAGGCTGGAGTCGTGCCATCCATGCAGTGATGCCACGTGTGAATAACGTCCCAGCTTCTTGTTTAGGAATGCTGCCTACCTAATGGAGAGGAGTGGGGAGGGCTATTTATCATCCTACCTGTGAGTCACAAAAGCAGATTTTATCTGTTACCAGGGTGTGTGTTGCCCAGTCCCATGAACATTGGGTATGGAAGCTTAGTTTCCAATAGCAATAAATAGTATATATCATAGCAAAATGCATCTCTGAGCATTACCATTCTCTTCCATAATGTGAAACAGTAGAGCTGGTTGAGGTTAACTCTTTTTCTTCATACACTGAAACATATTGAAAAGTGAAATTCTTTAAATGCAAGGGAAATACCAAAAATACTAATTCTGATACTGTATTTCCATGGCATAGATTTAAAGATGTTAACATTGGCCATGTTTGCTTCAGATCTCTTTATTGGGGGGTGTTTTAGTCAGCTTTTAGTGCTGCTGTAATTAAAAGATCTGACCAGAACAACTTTGGAGGAGGAAGCATTTATTTGGGGGTTCACAGTTTTAGAGGTCTGGGTCAATAGACTGCTGCCTCCATTCTTCAGGGCTTAAGGTGAGACTGAGCATCATGGCAGAAGAGTGAAGCTCACATGATGATCAGGAAGCAGAGAGACAGACTCCACTCACCACATACAAACTATATATCCCTGAAGAACTCACTCCCCAAATGGCACACCTCCTCCAGCCACACCCTACCCGACTTTAATTGCCACTCAGTTAATACTGTCAGGGGATTAATTTATTGATTGGGTTAAGACTCTCATGATCTAATCATTTCTCTAAACCTTCTTGCATTATCTCACACATGGGCTTTTAGGGGATACTTCACATTCAAATCATAACAGTGGGTGTGTTCTCCCAAGTGCAATCTTGGAAAAACCTTCTGTGGTGAGGATCATGGAGTCAGCCCTTCTGCTGAGACCAGGCCATCCTTCCAGCCTCCCCACTCTATTCCATGCTTTCAGAATGTCATTGTCACATGAGATGGATCCCTCTCTAGTGATCACAGCACCTGCAGAAAGAACAAAGATGAGAGCAGAAGCACATGAAAATCCAGCGTTGGCCTTAGCTAGTAGGGTGACAAGGGGGGAAAGGGAGAGGGATATGGGTGTTTAGGTCTGTGAGTGTGTCAGAAGCCCTGATAGACGCAACAGACTGTGCTGTTTTTCCCCGTCACATACAGAGACAAGCTGCTTCCTGAATTGGATGAATTTTAAGGTTACGGTTATTCATTTAAAAAGTGAACATTAAGGCTTTCTCCATTCTTTGCCTCTCTGCTGAGTTGTGTAATCCATGGCAATTCAGAATTTACATCTTGGAGCAAATTTGCTTGATGATTTGTCTTCATTGCATTTGGAGGGAAAATAAGCCTCATCAACCAGGGCTGATTTTCTAAGATCCCATCATTCAGGCACTTATTATCCACTTTGTGAAGTTTCTAGGTCTTTTGCTTTTCACCCTTTCCCCTCCTGCTGGGTTTTGGTCATTTTGCTGCTTGTTAGGACTTCCACCAGTAGGTGAGGAGGAGCAAAGAGAACAGCTAAAGTGTTATTAAGTTCTGCTTCATGATAGGAGATTTGCAAAGGGCTCAATGGGAGAGAATTTTGAACCGTTTGCATACAATAAGGTTTGGAGTTATCTGTTGATTTTGGTTAAGTATGCCCTCCCTGCCCTCCCTGTTTTCCATTAGTGCCAATGATGAAAAGTTGACTTGCAGGAAAACAGGGTAGAAGAGGATTGCAAAATGCGGCAGAGTCCCACTGAGCCATGACTTCAACATGGTCCTGTAATATGAGGCTGTAATGAGAGGAAGCCCAAGTCCATATGAGTTCACTGAAGTATCAAATTGGTGTGCAGTTTTTCTTCTCATTCAGCATAGGTCAGGCGCACGTTAGAGTAGACATTTTCAGTGGGGGTGAAACTATTGGTAAGGGTAGATTCTAGAATCACCTAGGGTAACCTTTTCAAATTATTTGGTACTGATACCTCTGCATGCCAAAATTTGAGAGAAGGTCAGGGTGTGGACTTTAGCAAAACTATTGAGTTAATCATTTTATAATCTTATTTCCTGCTGTATAAAGGAGATGTCAGTGATTTTGAGAGGGCCTGAGCAAAAACAATGGAAATATTAAAAGGACTTCAAAAAAAGGTGAAGGAACCAAATTCTCCAACCTGAAGACCAAGGAGGTTCCCAAGGTAGTGAAACAGCTTCTGCTACATATATAAAGATTACTCGTTGGGCACTGGTTTTCTCAGATCATTCTTCACATGCCTGCCAGCATGATCTTCCATGTGAAATGGGTATCCTGCACCCCTTCTTGATCTTTATTAATGTTATGGGCTCCCTCTCTTTGACTTGCCAATCTTCCTTCTTCCTCTTCCCCTTTTAATAAGAACCAGTCAGGTCACCACTAACTATGAAGTGCCAAGGAGGTTATGGTTGCAGTAAGAAAGAGCATAAATACAAGGTGTCACACCTTGAGAGTGGCCTGCAGAGCTCAGTGCTATATTCATTTCCTCTTTAATGACAGGGAGCAGTTGAAGCACTGAAATCCAGCACATTTCACATTCTACATCCATCCACTCTGTTCACAGTAGGCTCTTAGATTGTCCTTCAGCATTCAGTCACTTCTTCCACCACTGTGGTTCCATTTTACATTGTTTTTCTTATCTACGAAATTTAATTTGTTTTTATGGCAAGCATTATTTTTCTTAACAACAACAAAAAGTTAATTAGAAAAAATTAATTGGATCACTTATCTGCCCATTAGAAACTTTTCTTAGATACACGTTATAGGGATCTAGCATCATGTTCAAGACCTTCACAATGGCTCCCATCTATCTTTGCAGATTTAACCCCTGCCACTGATTCTTTCTACCTGACTCACTATTCCCTTCCTCCATCCTAACTAGCAGGTACAGCTTCACTGTTCCCACAGAGACTTACCTTGGTACATACTACACTCTCTGGATTCTCTATGCCCCTCTTCTTTGCCAGGTACACTACTCATTCTTTAAGACCCAGCTAAAATAGCTCCCCCTTGTGAAACTGGAAGAACCTTCCTTGTACTATATCCTCCCCGTGCTCCCACTTCCTTTTGAAACTGTTCTAGTATTTAAAACACTGAATGAGGGGTTTTCCTTCCCCTAGCCATGCTCCATTGGTTCCCTTACTGCCTTGCTGTGTTCAGGAGAGAAGTGACAGTGGCAGGCCCGTATTTGGAGGGGCAGAAAGTAGGGCAGGGGACTGACGAATGGAGATGAGATAGCTTTCATGTGGTGGCATCCTATTCTAATTGTATCTATGGGACTATTAGGGTACATCCCAGAAATACAGTTTCTCTGATTTTATGGCATTTGCCAGTAAATGGATGGATCTGGAAACTATCATGCTAAGTGAAATAAGTCAATTCCCCCCCAAAAAAAATCAAAGGTCAGATGTTCTGATATAACTAATGCTAACACACAACAGGGTGGGGAGGGGAAGAATAGAGGATCAGTGAGTTAGATAAAGGGGAATGAAGGGAAGGAAAAGGGGATGGGAATAGGAAAGACGGTGGAATGAATCTGACAGAACTTTCTTATATACATATATGAATATAGTCTACTGTCATGTATATCTAAAAAGAACAAATAAAAATATTTTATATTTTCTTTACACTTTTTCTATACATTAAAAAACAAAAAATGCAGATTCTTTCACTTCCTTAATAAAGGCTTATTTCCTGTCCATTTCCTCTCTTCAGGAAAGTGGGTAAGGTAGGTAAAAATCTCAGGGATCCCTTTATAACTTCGTAAAACAGCAAAATCCTTGTTCCTTGTCATTGACACCACTTTGAATCCTTTGTTCAAGTCAGTAACCCCTAAGTTAGGAGGTACATATTACCTCATCCTGAGAAAGGCAAAGAGTGAAAGGAAAGGCGAAGAAAGTCCAGAAGAAAACTGTAATCCTTTACTGATGAAGACTTTCTTCACTTCTCCAGCCCTGGAGAAGAGAATGTGAGAAGTTCCTCATCTTTTCTCGTAAGGCATTCATTGTTTCTCAGAAACATTCCACATGCCCTGGGTGCCTGTTTGGGCATCAAAACTGAGGAAAAGAGTGGCCACATTGTCAGTCATGTTCATGTTTATGTATCCATTTCTGTTTGAACACTGGACTGCAGGAAAGGACTGGCGTGAGATCAGATTTCCATCTCTGGATAAAGCACCCCAGGTAATCAACTTACAAAGCAAAAGGGTTGATTTGGGCTCACAGTCTCAAAGGTTTCAGTCCATCGTCACTTGGCCCTCCTGCTTTGGACCTGTGGTGGCACAGTACATCATTGTAGAAGTGCATAACAGAGGAGGTTGCTCGCCTTATGGGAACCAGAAAGCAAAGAGAGGGACAGGAAGAGGTCAGAGTTCCAATGTCCCCCTCGAAGGCAGTGACCTAGCTTCCTTTCACCTCCCAAAGTTTCTACCACCTCCACCACTGGCAGAGGACTAAGCCACAGCTTAACTCCTGGGCCTGTGGGGGACACTTCCAAACTGTAGCAAGTGGGGTTCAAAAAGTATAATTTGGGGATCAGGTAAACCTCATTGGCATCTGTCACTTGCTAGATGTATGACTTTGACAAACTTAGTCCCCTTTTCAAGCCTCAGTTCCCTCCTTTGAAACGTGAGATCACATTGGATGACACATGCAAAATCCCTGTGACAAAGTGAGCACTCAGAGATGTGAGGGCTTCTTGCTCACCTCTGTTCAGAGTGCCTGACACATCGCAAAGCTCAATGAGCATGTGTAGCATAAACTTGACATTGTTCTTGTCACATGCCTCACTGAGTAAATTTCGCTTTTTGTAGACATTATTCAGGTGGTTTGGGAAGAGCTTCTTCAAATGTCTGGTAGTATATCTCTTAGTCAGAAGGATGGTGTTGTGAATGATAAGAGAACTGAATTTTGAGCTGGGCCATATTGAGGGCTCCTCTGACATTTCTGTACTTCTAAGGGCAAGGTTATGATGCATGGAAGTAGCTCTGTGAATGGATAGAATGAAGAGGGTACTTATTTCTCATTCAGAATTTGGCAATTTATGCTGCCTTGTGACCTCACCACTCTCACTTCCTGTCCAGGTCCTCTGTGGCAGCACTGTCCTCATTCTTCTGAGTTCACCTCTATCTTCTCCAACATTTACTAAATTGACTCTGGAAGCAAACACTCCTAATGGGAGTCCTTGATGACCAGAGCTGGTCTCAGCCTCACTTTTCATTGCATAATGACATTTTAAGGCCTGGTGAGCACCCCAGGGATGGCTCTGTGGCAGGTCTGATGAGTCTACCATTTCTGAGATGGGGAGGGGAGGGAAGGATTCCCTCACCAATTTTAGGCAAGATAGAGGGAAGCAGGATCACTAGAGGAGAGATGGATGTGTGCTTCTTTTTGATGTTTTCCATACCTGTCTACACAGCAGAACCATCCAGGAGGCTTTAAAATGCATATTCTTGGACTCTATCTCAGGAATAGTGAATACCTGTCACCGTGGTATGACCCAGAAATCCATATATATGTGGGGGGGGTATATTTGGGGGAGTACTAAGAATTGAACCTAGGGGGCCTTGACCACTGAGTCCCATCCCCAGCCCTGTTTAAAAAATATTTTATTTAGTGACAGGGTCGTCCTGAGTTGCTTAGGACCTCACTAAGCTGCTGAGGTTGGCTTTGAACTCATGATCCTTTTGCTTCAGCCTCCTCAGCCCTTGGGTTGCAGGCTTGCACCACCATGCCGGCAGAAATCCATATTTTAAATAGATTGCCTGGTTGAGTGCCAGGGACCCAGTCCAGTCTCTGGATGTAAACCTTGAGGGGAAGCCCTCTGTAGCATACCCTCAGGGAGTTCCCTGAGGGTTGCTAAGGAGCACCATGAAAGCATGCTACATTTTTGAGGAGGCACAGAAACCCTGGAGATCTTGACAGTTCTTATATGGAACTGAAGGTATAAAGGAGGGACTATAAAGTGCAGCATATATTTTATAGTCCATATGCTTTTGTTTATATTTGCTGGGTAATTTTAAATGTCTCAGGAACCATATTTCCAAGCACCTATAGTCTCCAGGGACATCTTGACTATATTTTTGAATAGGATTCTCCCTGTATTACAGGAATATATTTCATTAATGAGCAGCCAAAATTACTAATATAGGAACTTAGTACCTATCTTGACAGTACCCAGTGATGTTTTCATCAATGTTGTATCCTCTCCCTGAGCCACCTGGAAAATGAAAACGAGTATACTCCTTCTGAGAAAATTGCCGGGGAAACATTGGGAAAGCAAGCTAATAGCTACAGGGAGATTATTTACCTCGCTTGTAATTTTTCTCTTTTGACTTCAATTGGGAGCTCCTTAAACCTCACTCCTATCATCCTGAGACCTTCCTGGAGGAGATTTGATTTGGCAACATCCACACTAGATGCATTCTCATTCAAACTGGAGCTTTGGGTGTGGTTAGAAAAAGAAATGTGAAGAGTTAAATTCGCAATGATAATTCACCTCCTCTAGGTGGCTTTTGTCCATTGCTGAGCTGTTATCTTCTCTTTCCACCAACACCTACTTACTTGGATCTTGACTTTTTTTGGCAGCTCTCTGTACATGGAATGTAGTTGCCATGGAAATGTTACCCAGCAGGCTGCATGCTGTTTCATCTTCTCTCCATCCCTTCATTTCTCTCCAGCGTGTGCTTGTTCCCTCACATTCCTCTCTCTCATACACCCACCCCAACCCTTTTGGTAATTGAAGACATCGAACACTGCATTTCTTCAAGCTATTTTGCTACCTTTCCCCCAGTTGTATTGAATGTGTTTTTAACTTCATCTAACCTGGTAGTGACTAGAAAAAAGGGAGAGATTGACTCAAACACTAAATTCCTCTTGGTTATGCTAGGATACCCAAGAATTTGAGGGAATTCAGGCAAGTATTAATCGAATTAACTTTCTTCTGCTTTTTCATGGGATTAAGTCCTTATTGAGGTTCAGAGAGATTTAATACTATACCTTTCTGATTTCCGTCTGGACTACTTCTTCATGTCCTGGCACTATCTACAAAGCAGAGTCTGAACTATTCTCAGCTCTTAATTTCCCACCCATGAAATATTCATTTTGTGCATTGTTTGTATGATGCTATAGGCTTCTCTGTAGATATGGACATCCTGGGTCATCCACAGGTGGGCCAGATGTAAAGATCGCTGTGTGAATACAGATGTTCATCTGGGCTTGATGTGGTGTGGGCAAAGGATTGGACATGGGAAGGGCCAAGGGAGGGATTCTGTAGTTATGCACACCTAACTATGTGAAGATTGAGAAAAGTTATCCCCTCCCCCACTGAAGATATTTTCATTTTTTTCAAAAATATAAAAACACTAGAAAACAAAGACATAAATTTCCCCTTTGTTCTTTTCTCTTTTTTTGTTCCTATTTATTTGTTTTTTATTATACCAAGAATTGAACCCAGGGGCACTTAACCACTGAGCCACATCTCCAGCTCTTTTTATTTATTTTTGTTATTTTGAGCCAGGGTCTTGCTAAGTTGCTTATGCCTCACTAAGTTGTTGAGGCTGTCCTCAAACTTTGATCCTCCTGCCTCAGCCTCCCAAGCTGCTGGGATTATAGGTAGACACCACCAATCCTGGCTCCCTGGTTCCTTTTTAAAGTCCATCACATCTCAATGTTGTAAGCAAGTTGTATTTATTTCCATTCCCAAACTAACAAAGTGGATGTACATTGGTAAAGGGCATCCATATATCTATTTTCACATGTATTTCAAGTTCTCTTAATACTTTGATTTTTCTAAAATTAAAAAAAAAATTGTCCACAACTCTAATATCAAAAAGTTTCATTTCTTTTTTTTTTCCTTATGGAATAAAATATTTCAGAAACAAAAATAAATCACTTCTTACTTACCTATCAATCATAGATTATGTTCACTTCCATGTCAGCTCTGTAGGAGTCCAAGCCCATGTAGAAAGGAGAGGAATTTGTTAAGTTACGTGATTCTCACAGACAGAACTGTTTTTTTTTTTTTAACTGGTTCTTTTTACTTATACAAAACATTAAGATTCATTTTGACAATAATTATAAAAGCCTGGAATATAATTCGCTCTAATTAAATCCCCAGTACTTCCCCTTTTCCTTCCCTCCTCCCTCCCTCTTTTCCCTCCATCTACTCTTTTTATCTTCCTGCTACTTACTTGTAGCTTTTTAGTGTCTTGTGAATATACGTGATGGTGAAAGTCACTGTGTACATATTCATATATGAACATAGGAAAATTAAGTCAGATTCTTTCCATTGTTCTTTCCTTACCCCATCCTTCCTCCCTCCCCATCAGTCCCCTTCATCTGCTCCACTGATCTTTCTTATATTTTGATGGAATCCCCCCTTTTTCACCTTCTCCCTTATTTTGGACTAGCTTCCATGTATCAGAGAAAACATTCAACCTTTGACTTTTTGGGTCTGGCTTATTTCACTTAACATGATGGTCTCCAGTCCCATCTATTTACTAGCAAATGCCATAATTTCATTCTTCTTTATGGCTAATATTCCATTGTGTATATATATCACATTTTCTTTATCCATCCATCTGTTGGAGGGCACCTAGGTTGATTTCATAGCTTGCCTGTTGTGAATTGAGCTGCTATAAAAATTGGTGTGGCTTCTTTACTGTAGTATGCTGATATACTTTTGGATATATACCAAGGAGTGGGTCATATTGTGGTTTCATTCTAATTTTTTTTGGACTCTCCATACTCTTTTCCAGGTGGGTACACTAATTTGCTGTCCCACCAACAATGCATGAGTGTACTTTTTTCCGACATTTAGTATTACTTACATTCTTGATAATTGCCATTCTGACTGGAGTGAGATGAAAATCTCAATGTAGTTTTAATTTCCTTTTCGTTAATTGCTAGAGATGGTGAACACTTTTTAATATGTTTGTTGTTCATTTGTATCTCTTCTTTTGAGAAGTGTCTTGTTTAGAAAGAAACTTGACCCCTATCTCTCACCCTGCACTCAATTCAACACAAAGTGGATCAAAGACCTAGGAATTTGACCAGAAACTCTGCAACTACTAGAAGAAAATGTATGCCTAGCACCCAAGCATGTTAGCACAAGAACCAGCTTCCTTAAAAAGACTCCTAAAATGCAAGAAATAAATCCAAAAATCAGTAAGTAGGCATCAAATTAAAAAGCTTCTGCACAGCAAAGGAAACAAGAGTATAAAGAGAGAGCCTACAGAATGGGAGAATCTTTCTCACCTGTTCCTTAGATAGGGCATTAATATCCAGGATATATAAAGAACTCAAAAAACTTAACACTGAAAAAAACCCTCAATAACCCCATTAATAAATGGGCAAAAGAACTGAACAGAGCTGGTTATTATGGGCTATACAATGAAGAAAACATTAACAGGAGAAGTTTTTTAAAAGCCTATGTAAAAATGAAATCAGCCTTTTATCTCATTATTTTTAGAAAGAAAGATGTATATGTTCTTTAGGAGTTATTATTTTTTAAAGTCAATAATCAGAGGAGTCACTTTCTTCTACAGCATACTGAGTGCTAGTGTGTCTGTGTGTCTGTGTGACTTAGAGGAGGTGAGGGTGGAGGTGGGAAGTGAGAAAGCAGCATGGGAGGCTTTCCAGACTCATATTCTAGATGTTCAAAACAAATCAATAGGTATTTATAGAATACTTACCATGAGCAAGGCATTAATTCATATTCTGCAAGGGATGATAGGATTAGATTTGATTCTTACCTTTAGACAGTGAATTATTTATCATGGAGGGCAAGACACATACATGTAAGAAGTTAAGTAACCAAAGGAATAAAACAGGTGAACAACAAATGAAATGCAGAGGTGTGGACAAGGCTGGAGAGGAGAAGAGGGAGAAGCAGGGATAAGAGCCTGGAGGGTCAGGAAAGTGCAGCGCCAGAGTAAGATTTGATCTGAACACATGAACATAAGAAATATTTGGATCATACTCAACTGAGAGAAAACGGAAGGCAGGCAGGAAAGAGTAATGTTCAGGGGACAGCAAAGAAGCCAGTTGGCTTTTGCACAGGTTCATATGGAGAAGATGAGAGAATTCCAAACATGTTTAAGGTGCCAGGAGGTGCAGGGCCTTGACTAGGGCAGATTTCTACCCTCACGAGTGAAGAACCACTGGAGAGTTTTGAGCTCTCATTGATGTAACATTGGAAGGACCTACTCTGGCTAAGTTAAGTGAGAGGTATTGGGGTGTGAGTGAGGTAAGGCAGAAGGCCCTGGTGTAAGCTATTGTGGGTACTGGGGTATGAGATGATAAGCTCTGGCAGAATGAATGTTGTAGACCTGGAAAATGAAGGACAGATGCAAGAAGTATTTTGAAAGAAAGGAAAGGTTTATGTTTTTTTTTAATTTTATTTGTTCTAATTAGTCGTACATGACAGTAGAATTCATTTATGCATTTTGATAGATTATACATGAATAGAGTGTAATCTCTCATTTTTCTGATTATACATATTGCAGGGTCACATCAGTCATGCAGTCATACATGTATAAGAGGTAATAATGTCTGTTTCACTCTGCTATTATTCCTTCCCCCATGCTTCTTCCCCTCCCTATAATCCCCTCTATCTAATATAAAGTAACTCTATTCTTCCCTGGCACCACCCCCCCCTTAATATAAATTAGCATCTGCATATCAGAGAAAACATTAGGCCTTTGGTGTTTTGGGTTTGGCTTATTTCACTTAGCATGATATTCTCTAGTTCCATCCACTTGCCAGCAAAAGCCAGAATTTTATTCTTCATTAAAGCTGAGTAATATTCCATTGTATAGGTATACCACTTTTTCTTTATCCATTCATGTGTTGAAGGGCACCAAAGTTGGTTCCATAGATTAGCTATTGTGAATTGAGCTGCTATAAACATTGATGTGGCTGTGTCACTGTAGTATGCTGATTTTAAGTCCCTTGGGTATTAACTGAGGAGTGGAATAACTGGGTCAAATGGTGGTTCTATTCCATGTTTTCCTAGGAATCTCCATACTGCTTTCCATAATGGTTGCACCAATTTGCATTGAAAGGAAAGTTTTGGGAGGAGTCATTAGTCATGAGTAGTTAAGAAAGGGATGAAGTCAGGACCAAAGGAATAAAGCTAATTAATATTTATAAGTGCCTACTATGTGCTGGGCACCTTTCCAAGTGCTTAATAAATATTAAATCGCTGAAAAAAAAAAGAATTAGAAATTCAGAAGTTTTGAGGGGGAAGATTAAGCAATTCTCAGGCGTGACAAGTTTATAACAGGGAAATGACTGGAAAGGATCCAAATGGAGGATGAGAAGTCAGGACCACAGGAGTGCAACTGGGACTCAGCCACTAGTAGAGTTGGTGACATAAGAATGGCTAACACCTCCAGGACGGCCTGAACTGAATTTCCTCAAAGTGAGCAAGTAAATAAATAATAAGTGAAAAGATAAATAAAAGCAGCCAGCAGAGGAGGCAAAGAAGGAATGATTGCAGATGAAGGAAGAGAACCAAGATAATGCAGCATGATAGGACCTAGAAAGAACATTTCCAAAGGAAAGGGCATGTTCTACAGTGCAGCTCAATTCAGCAGGATGAATTCCAAGAATCACCCATGTGTCTGACTGTCCAGATCACAAGTGTGGTTCTGCCTCCCTTATTGAGGGTAATTGAGAGTTGATTATAGCCCTAAAGAAATATGTAATATTGTATTTTTAAGTCCAAGGAGAACTTGAAACTCTGTGCCAAGCCAAGATAAACTTTTTCCAATCTTAACTGAGCCAAATAAATATTCCAGCTTTTGTTGTCTGCCTCTAACAAGAAATTCAAGAATGTAGTCCTAGACTTCATAACTGACTTCCTCCCAGAGCGTGATCTGAGAACTAATTCCTCGCTAAGTCCAGTCAAGCTTACTGCTTTGTGGTTTGTCTTCTGTTTTCTTATAAGGCAAATTAATTCCATTTCTTCCCTTTTTTGGGTTAGTGCTTGTGAAATATGACAGATTGACAGCCCCCAGAGAATGGAGTTCTCTTATTATTCTATGAATGTGTCTCCTGACCAGCAATGTGCCTCCAGTCTTTCTTAGGTCTGTGGAGAGCCTGTGTGTTTTGTTCTGCTCCCTGTAGACTCCCTTTATGGTGCTGCATAAGGGGCAGTTAAAAGCAGCCACTGGGCTTCTGGTTGGTAGTACAAATAATGATTAAGAGTCCTGGCTCTGGAGACATTCAGGTCTGGGTTTGGATTTTAGTTCTACCATGGTAGAGCTTCGTGGTTTCTTTGTTTCTTCTTCTCTCACCATTGCTTCTTTTGACAATATTATTTTAAAGTAAGGCTGTGGAAAGGACATGAGCTTTAGAATCACTCATAAGTAGAAGAGTTCAGCTCCCTGTGCCAACAGCCTTGGGGCTTCATTATAATATAGCTATTATATAATCCTATGTAATATATGCTATTATTTTGTAGAATTGCTGTGAGAATTTAAAATAATATAAAGCATCCAGAACAGAGCTTGGCATGTGTTCAATAAATGATAGCATTGCTAGATTTTTTTTTTTAAATTGAGCAGCCAGAGCAGAAATACTGCTTCCAAGCAATTTCACTTATATGTGAGAAGGCTATGAGACGCATTTACCTTGGGGAGAAAAAACCCTGAAACTGTGTGTTGAAAAGGAAAAAAATTGTCAATCAGTATGTTATGTACATAATGCTAAACTATAGTTGACTCTTCAACTGATTTGATTGGTTCTAGGAATGCAGTTCGTGAGAGCAAGCAGCTTATTCTCCTTTACATTAATGTGATAAAGATGAAATTGTAACAGAGAAAAAGAGACATCAAAGTTGTACCAGAATTATAAAGCTGTAAGGATGAGGGTCTTATTGCTAAAAGACTCAGGAAAATGTGTTGGACTTGGTCCTGGTAGGTTTGACTTGATAGCAAAACACTCATGTTAAGGAGTTTAATCAGAAATATAGAACTAAAAGTCCAGAAAGAGGTAGAGCCTGTGATAGAGATTTCAGAAGCCCTGGTGTGGTGGGGTCATTGATGCTATGGCTGCACATGAGTCTCAGAGAGAGCATAGGATCAAAACCAAGTTGCAGAGTGCCTTCAGGCTAGGGAGTTCAAATGAAAATGAATGAAAAGGAAGGAGGACTGGCCTGAGATATGTAAAGAAAACCAAGATGTTATCTTACTGTAAGCAAAAATATGAAAAGGAAAAGGGAATTGCTAAAAATTGGGGAGCATCAACTGTTGGAAGTTGTACAATGTCAAGGAGAAGGATGACAGAGCAAAGACTACTGATTTTACTTTTGTTAACCTTGCTTTGATTATTGATGACATCATAAAAGGTTTTGGTAGAATGAGAGAAGCAAAGGCAAGATTGCAAGCTTGCAAGATTGATGTCTGGTGAGGAAATAAGGGCATCCAGTGTCAATTACTTTTTTAAAAAGTTTGCAGCAGGAAGAAGTAGAGAATGAAATTACTTTTCAGAGGGGCTGAAAAATCTCTTTGGGACCTGCTGTAGCCCACAAAGAGTTAATGGTATAAATGCACAGTAATTTCAGAAGCATTAAAGAGCATGTTTCCATGGAAACATCAACCTACAGAGGGAGAGAAAGAGCTAGGATCCCCTGACAAAGAAGAAACAGCAGTTCTAGCCCCCACATGGTACAGCAGGGAGCGATGATTACATGTTTCTTTCAGCTTCCCTGTGAAGATGCTGTTGGGGTGCATGGTGCTGTCCTCATGAGGATGAGGAGACAGGGACATGGGGGTTGATTCAAATAAACTCTTGCCCTCATTTTGCTTGAAACTCTGACTCAAGGGTCATCCATTTTAGAATACTGGAAAAGATCAATGGGTGCCTTTCAGTAAGTAAGTAAATAAGTTTGATCTTCCCCTTCCCTCTCTATTCTAATCTGATACAGTGCTGTACTGTACTATGATTTAGAGCAATGCTTGCAGAAACTCTACACACATAAGACATGGAATTGACTGATGACCCTTGACCTGTCCCTGCATTATGGCTTCCATTTTGGTGTGTTCTCCTTGACTATATGTAATTGGTCTCTGTTCTCAGATTTTCAATATCTTTTTCGCTAACTAGTGTAAATTTCCTAGGTTCCTAAAACCAGCCCTACTTTTAGGGATGGGTCCTCTCACTGAATAGTAGTCCAAAAGCTATTCCCCAGACCATGTTATAGAAACCAAGTTAACAACCTCCTTATTGCTAACTAACCTTCCTGACAGTTCATTTTCTCCATCATCATCTTATATTCCACTTGGCACCTCTTTTGCTGTCCTTGTCTTTCCTTGGTTCCCAGACTCAAGAAATCAGTTTGTTCTCTATGTGTTAGTTTACCCACATGGAAGGTATGGTTCATGAGTAGGTGATTTGTTTTGTTTTGTTCTGTTTTGTTTGCACACTGGGAATTTAACCCAGGGTCTCTTTGCATGCTAGGCAAGTGCTCTACCAGTGAGCACTTGCCCTGTAACTAGGTTTTCTAAGTCAGAAATGTGCTTTTGAATGACTCAACAGCTTTCACCACTCTGTCTGACTTGTACCTGTAGCATGATGTAGTTATAGGTTGCCCATGTTGCCTAAAGACATTACCTTCACCCAGGCATCTTGAGTCCTCTGTCTGATGGAAACCTTTCTATGCTCTTGGAATATCCTCCTCCTTTGACCCTCTTCCCATAATTGCTTCTGGGAATCTCTACTTGAAGATTTCTGCCAAATATTACTGGAAATCTAAATTATAACCTTTTTCCATGAGTGACAATTCCTCATATTCTCTACTACTATCCTTGTAACTGAATCCTTCACTAATTCATCATAAACTCATTCAACCTCTTTTGCCTGCTCCATCTGTACAACTGTTAGAAGGAATGATGAAAATAAGAATATGGTAGCTGCAAAGAGGGTAGGGACCATAGTATTTCCAGGGCATTGACTTTAGTGATAACCTAAAGTGTAAGAGAGTGGAGAGAGACTCCTGAAGAGGGAAGACCAAATTGGAGGTCAAAAGAAAGAGAAAGGACTCCTCTTTCTTTTTCTTTGGTATCATGCCCAGGTCACTTGGGATCCTTGGCCAAGGGTATATATATGCTCAGGGCTCTGTCAATTTGTCTAAAAGTTCACAGGAATAAAAAGGTTTCTGGTCAAAATTGAATGTTCTAGAGAAATCTGTGCCAGTTGTTATTTGACTTGTTTTGGCATTCTCATGAGGAGTATTGCCAGTGCCTGAGTTAAAATGGGTGTCAAAAAGGTAAGTCTTCACCTTAAAATTATTACTAGGCATAACAAAGAAATAGCAAGGTCTTAAGTGATCATGTAGTCTTTGACTTGTCTTAGCATTTTCTCTGGGGAGGTTCTGCTGCTAAGTTTTGATAGCATATGCTAGGCTACTTTCCAACTTGTACAATGTCTTACCTGTGGAAGAGGAAATAAGTTTTATTTAAATTTTTTAAAAGGAAGTGGCTTTAATTCATGGATTATTTGGAAATATGAGCTAAAAGGAAAAAACTAAAACAATAACATTGCCATTATTGAGAAGTTATTAGTTTCCTTCCCACTAGAAGTTCTAGCTTTCCCATTACCTCCAGTAAACCTGGGTTTCCCATAGTGTCTTAGCAGGTCTCAGCCTGAGCAGAAGTGACTAGGAGTTGTGGGCATGGGAACAAGGAGGAATTCCTTTTCCACTGCTTAGTTCTGTGCACAGAACTAAATGAGAACCATCTTTGATATGCTGATTATTTGAGGAATTTGCATCAAAGATGGCATCCCTAATTCCCTAAGAAGTGATATACCTGAACCACTCTGGAAAGTAGTATGGCGATTCCTCAGAAAACTTAGAATGGAACCACCATTGGATTTGGTTAACCCATTTCTTGGCATTTACCCAAAGGACTTAAAATCAGCGTACTACAGTGATGCAGCTAGATCAATTTTTATAGCAACTCAATTTGCAATAGCTAAGCTATGGAACCAACCTAGGTGCCCCTCAACAGATGAATGGGTAAAGAAAATGTGGTATATATATATACACAATGGAATATTAACCAGCCATAAAGAAGAATGAAATTCTGGCATTTGCTGGCAAATGGATGGAACTGGAGACTATCATGCTAAGTGAAATAAACCAATCCCAAAAAACCAAAGGTTGAATGTTCTCTCTGATATGAGGATGCTACATAATGGGGGTGCGGGAGGAGAATAGGTTCAGTGGATTAGACAAAGTGGAATGAAGGGAAGGGGAGAAGATGGAATTAGGAAAGACAGTAAAATGAATTGGACATAACTTTCCTATGTTCATGTATGGATATACAACTAGTGAAACTCCACATCATGTACAACCACAAGAATGGGATCCTAATTAGAATAAGTTATACTCCATGTAAAATATGTCAATATACACTCTAGTGTCTTGTATATCTAAAAAGAACAAATAAAATTTTTTTAAAAGAATAATTAGGAAAAAAAGTTGTGTTACATCTGCACACACAAACAGGAGAGTGCCTTTCTCTGAAGGGATTTTAAAGAGAATTACACAGTGTTCAAAGCAAGGCTATGGGAGGTCGGGATGGGATCATTTTGTTGGGCAGTCATTTATTCTAGACTAAAATTATGGAAATATGAGCTCATCTCTTGCCTTCCTCAGCAAGTGAACTTTATGTTGAAGTAGCATGATTAAGTGGTTCTCCACTGCAAAATACTTCCCAGGGGTTAACCAATCACAGTAGGCAAAGCCAAATGTGCTCAAGCCTTAGTAGTTTGGGATATTATAGGAATGAGAAGAGGAAATGTACCCCCTGGTGGAGCTATGAAAAAGCAGAGATCTGGGACTCGGGAGACCCAGACCCTGAATTTGAGTGGCCATAGCATGCAACTTCTCTCCAGGCCTCCTACTGCTTTAAATGTCAAAAGGTTGGACTGTGACCCTAAAGTCCCCGCAAACACTAAATTTTCTGACACCCAGGCAATACTTTTAAAAGGCAATAAGGATAACAATGATAACAGCAGCAAGCACATAATGTTCTCTCTGTAATAGATAGTGCTAACTCCTTTAAGTAATACAGAATCATTTAATCTTCCCAACAATCTTGTGAGGTAGGTACTATTCCTATTCACATTTTTTATGATGAATAAGCGGAGGCAAAGACATGTTAAATAACTTGCAAGATCACACAACTTCAAAATTGGCAGATCTAGGATTTAGACAGAGGTCAAGTGACTACAGTGTTCTTAAACACCTTGCTGCACTGCCTTTTGGGATGTGTTTGTGTGTGTGTGAAAGAGAGAGAGAGAGAGATTCTATATTCTTTCCCTCGTGACTTACTCCATTTCTCCTTTGTATTTTCTTTCTATTCATCTCTCACTACTAAGAATTTTGGGGCATTGTCCAGACCTTTTCATTCAATTGAAGATAGGATATCTCACCAATGAGAACAAGCTTCTGCATTTGATCCTAGATAGACCTCTAGGTAAGGCCAGAGGAGAACTGATGCCTGGCCATGGCCTGCCACATTGACCCCCAGTTGGTGAAAAGGTACAGATGGGTAGATAAGAGGCCATCACAGCTGGTGGGAGAGCCACTCAGAATTCTCACTGATTTGACAATTGGTCAGAAATAGCATCTTTCTGGAGGGAAGTTAATGTTCTCTACCTTCTTACATACAAGCAGAGATTGTTGGGTTAGTTTCAACAATTGTCCTCTATTTTCTTTCCTTTCAGATAAAACTAATGCATAGCATTCAGTTGTGAAACAGAATCCAGGTATGGCTCTCAGAAATTGCTCACTGTTAGACCTAGGAGGGTGAAAAGACTTTCTCTTTGTAATGCATGGTGAACGTACATATCACCACATACTCTCAAATGAATGCAGTTTAGCCCAAACTGCTAAGGGACCAAAGCACATTCTTCACCACTAGTAGTAGGGTAACCAGTTGTCAAGGTACTTCAGTATCTCATTAACTTAACACCACTAATTTAGAATTTAAATAACTTAGATATGAACTAGCCCAAGCATGAACATTTTACTATTTGTGAAGAATTGTTTGCAAAATAAATCAATGACATAAACACCTTTTCAGACAAAGTGTTTACTTCATTAGAAGGCGAACTATTTTTAATCTGTCTTGAGTAATAAGTTAATATTATAGTCTTACCTTTAAATTAGTTTTTCCTGAGGTTCTCTGCTAGGTAGATTTTTGCCTAAATAAGAGAAAAAGACAGGTTATAAAACTGTTTTTTCCCTAATTATTTTGTCCAATTCATGACTTAATATTTTTGTATTTGACATTGTATCTCTAAGGAAACTTAATCTCTTCAAATCCCTTTTCCCTAAATAAACCATTGTTGACAATACTAAATAATTCATGCATCTTGAAAAGATTGTCACCCTGCTTAGACACTGGTGCATCCAGTTTTGGGGCAGAGGTCATCTGACTGGAGCATTCTGGCTTTAAATACCTTGTTACATTGCTGTGTGTGTAATACATGCAGTATTCCTTTCCTTTTTTCTTTTTTGTTTGCTTGTTCCTCCTTATTTTCTTTCTAGCAGCATTTTGGGGCATTGTCTAGACTTTTTCATTCATTTGAATGTAGGATATCTTTCTAATGGGAACAGTCTCCTGGGTTTGATCCCAGAAGAATCCATCACTAAACCCAGAAGACAATTATTCATTGACCATGACCTGTCACATTGATCACATTATACCGGATTTGGATTCATTTTGGATTTTGGATTCATTCTGATAATTATGAATTTCTAAGTTAGGAAATACAAATTTTTATTGGTTCTATCCAAACCATAACATTGAACATTTAATTTGTAAATATCTTTGCCTTTTCCCTTCAATACTAGCCTCTAATTAGGTAACTTTTAAAAATTAAAATGTTAAAGTTCACTGTTTCTAATTCTGTGGAAAATTCTTTCTACTATTTCTAGAGAAAAATGTGTATAAGTAATAGCAATTTCTAACAGGACATTCCACTCCTTTGAAAGACTTTTTGAAAGATTTGTGGTCTTGCTGTTTCAGATGATGAGTGCAATAGCATAATAGCTGCAATACTAATCAGATGAAATGAGAGAGGATGGGCATGTTAATTTGTTGCACTGCAGTAACCTTTTATTTTCTGTATGTATTGCATAGCATCATGTTGTATATCTTAAATATACACAGTAAAAATTAATTTAAAGGAGGAAAAGAAGTGTAGAGATAAAAAGCATGTTGAAGGAGCCTCCGTGTAGCTCCCCACACCAGGCAAGCCAAGATGCTTAAGAACCAGTGTATTCAATAGACGAGGAGCAGAAGGCTTCAGCGGTAGACGTACCAGAAACACAAGGTTAGAGTTATTGATTTTCAGAACCAAAATATTATAAATTAGAAGTCAAAAATTCACTGCCCCTACCTGGAACTGCATTCCTTTTCACTTTACTTCTAGTAACCAGAGAATTGAAATGAGAGCTCTGGAAATTCACCACCATTTTGAGGCATGGTGGTGAATGCAGAGAACACTGGCCTAGGGTTGAGGACATTATTGAGACCCTGTTCCCAGTCCTGCCTTCCCATCTTGGTAAAGCCACAAAACTTTTCTGGACCTCATCAGCCTTATCTAAAAGTAAAAGGATTGGATGAGATGAGATGCCATGTGTCCCATACTACCACATCAATGGATGCTAATTTTTTTTTAATTAAAGCTTTGTGAAAATATGGAGAGCAGAAAAGTATTGTGGTGCCATGGCTCTTGGTTTGCTGAGAACATTCTGGCAGGGCATCTTCAGGGGCCTCCCACACAGGACATGCTGCTCCATCATTGCCTTACGCATCAGCGTGGTGCAGCGGATGAGCTCTGCATGGCACACCAAAGTCACAGAGGCACAAGGGCTTGTTAACCTCCGCTCGACCCCATTAAACCCACTGGAGTGTGACTTTGGCCATAAAACAAATGTGTTGGCTCTGAGCCCATCAGGATTCTGAGGCTCTTTCTCAACAAGGAGGCAAGCAAGAAATGAGATGGATTTTGTTTTCTTCAGTCTGCATTAGGGACCTGTGTAGTCCAGGCCATGACACATGGCATGAGATTGCTAGAATGTGCACCAGAATCTTTGAGAAACTGATTTCACCTCAGTTGTTGATGTCATGAAAAAAGACCCTGAACTGAGAATCAGACTTGAGCTCCAGGCCTGAACAGGAAGGTCACTTGGAAAAAAATCATTTAGCATCTTGGGACCTCCTCTCTACAATAAGGGATCTCAGTGTATAACTTCTATTTTTTCTACTAGTTCTAGCAATCTGAGATTCTGTGTAATATTAGAACTTCACAAGACAAGCCCTCAGGTTTCTTATGTGTCAAACTACATCCTAGCGACAAATGAAGCAATTTGTTAAATATATCAAATTGATAGGCCATGCAGGGATCTTATGGGCAGAACTTTTGAATTTGCCACTTGAAGCTAGGATTTCAGACTGTGCACTTGAGGGTGACATGTTTCTAGAAAAGTAGAGTGGCTATGGGATCTTTTAATTTTAGTTATAGTTTAATTGTTTGCCCAGGATTTACACATGAAAGTGCTGAGGTTTTAATTGACAAAGTTTAGCAAAAGGCAAGGGTAGTTGAATATTTTCAGGTCTTAAGGAAAGTTAAATTTATCAGATATGACCATTTGATCTAGCTTATCCTCCACATATAAATCCAAACTCCATTCCTCAAATGTATTCTGTTGATAGATTGGTCTTGTTAAAATGTACTTTATTCCCACTTTTATTCACTGAGGATCAAAATTAAGCAATTTTCTTGTTTCTAAGTATGTAAATCATACTCATATATTCTTTTCTGAATGCTCCCCAATATAATTTGTATCACATTGTATATAGTTTTTCTATCCATTCTTTAATATGTTCATCACAGTAGTCTTCCCTGAGAAGTTGGGGGTAACAATGTCTCCATTTTAAAGAGGAATAACCTAGGGTTTGGGTGTCAAGGTCACATGTCTAGAAGGAACCACACCCCCATTTTTTCACACTCTTCACTGAATGGATTGGTTTGTTCTGATACTCAAAGGGCATCCTTGCTCAAGGATGGTGTATATTTTGCAAACTCCTCACTAATAGATAAATGGTGTCACATCACAGGGAATTACTCAGAAAAACACAATGTGAATGATTAATCTATATGCTGCTGAAGGATCTAAATGACTTAAAAATACTTTGGAGAAGAATATTTTGTTTACTGTCAAAATTTTATAACATTTTTGATAAATGTGAAATATTTGAGAAGTGCTTAGTTATTAAGTAGATCAAATTAATTTTCACAGTTGGAAAAGGGTGACTACTCTAGAAGAACAATTCCCAAGGAAAATTGGGAGGATCTTGGACAAGAATAACCAGAGAAATTTAACTACAGGCCAATTGCATTGCCCATGAGTGTGGTTTATCTCCAAAAAGTTCAGATTTCTCATCTTATGTACCCCATTCAAAAGAGTCATCTCGAGAGGTTATATACTTATTCCATTCATGCAGCTTATTAATTGAATTATTTCTAGAACTTCTATTTTATAATTGTCCTCTGAAATGGAAACTTTCTTCAAGGATTTATAATGGTGTTTTAGATAAAGTCAGAATTATTCAGAGCTATGGCTGGTGGAAAGATGGGTGGTCAAGCCAAGTAATTTATTTCCCTCCTTTGCTTCTTTCTTTTCCTTCTTCTCTCCCTCTCTTCTTTCCCCTTTCTTCCTTCATTCAGAAAAAGTGATGGGGCTAAACTATTTTGTGTGTTTCATCTTTCTCTGAAAACTTCTAATTATTCTAAGTAATCCAGTATTGTCATGGTAAGAGCGTATTTTCCAAGTTACTGATACTGGGTGCTTAAATTCCACTTTGTTAGCTTAAAATACCCTGTCTTGTAGTTTTGTAATTATATTCCTCAGAAAGAATCCTATAAGGCTTTTGGTTGGATGTCAGGATTGTTTCAGAATACGAGACCTATTTATTTTCTTCAAACCAGTGATATGTTTGGGTAAGCAGTGCTGAGCGAAGAGGTGAGAAGCAGTGCAAGAAATGGAGAAGATACTGTGTGGAGTCCTGAGTTGGATCAGGGGTGTTTCACTTAGCTGATTGGAGCATATGACAGCTATGTAAGGGATCCATGGTTGTTCAACCTGATATTGCATATGAGAATCAGGATGGTATGGTAGAAGGGACTGGGTCTTGGGATGTTGCTTCAATTGTTAACTTCTGCTTCCAATTAGTAACGTAACATTGGATAAATAATTTAACCTCTCTGTGCTTGTTTCCTAATCTATCAACTTAAATGAACTTAGGGTTTCTTTAAAGGTGAAAATTGATTTTATAAGAGATACATGCAAAATGTCTTCAAATACTTGAGGAACTCTCATGTAGAAGAAGGATTAGAACAAGACTGTAAAATATCTTAAAAAGGAACAAAGTATCAAAGGATTACATAGGAGCAGATTTCAACTTAAAGTAAGATAGAACTGTGAGATGGTGACTCGAGGGTGGAGGATGGTATGGAAAGTTCCCCATCAATGGAAGTAACCAAGAGCTGAGAGGACTGGTTTTATGATGTTGTTGAGGGGTGGTGGCACCTCCAAGGTGTGGTGGACTATCTGATTATAAAAATCTCTTTTAGTTCTAAAATTCTAGGAATCTCTACTCTTTGGGTGTCTTTTGTGCCTTTTTTTCTTCTTTTATTGGTACCAGGATTGAACATAGGGGCATAGGGGAACCATTGAGCCTCACCCCCAGCCCTATTCTGTATTTTATTTAGAAACAGGGTCTCACTGAGGTGCTTAGTGCCTGGCTTTTGCTGAGGCTGGCTTTGAACCCACAATCCTCCTGCCTCATCTTTTGTGCTCTTGGTTTGCATTTGTGAAGCTATGCAAGACCAGGGAATAACAGCCTGAAAAAAATCCCCCAAAATTCTAGAAGTGAGAATTGATCCATAAAGGTATGATTCATGCTGCCTAGACATCCTTAAAATTGTCAAAAGGCTCTGAATTCTAGTGACTTTTTTATTTAACCTAATGTGACCTGAAAGATTCCAAGAGTCTCCCAGTTTCACTGAATGAGAAAAGTTAAAAGAAGGACCTTAAAGCCGCCTCCTTCACTATTCTTGTAAGATGCCCCTTTGCTTCTTAGCAGAGATGCATCTCACAAGCAGCTTCAGGTCCAAAGCTCATGTGAACTCAGCTAATCATTATTGATTCCATGGGCCACTGCAGTAAAAGGACATTAATTATCATCAGGCTGGTTGCACTAATGCAGTGGTAATGAGCATATCTGTGGGAATTTCCAAAGAAGGAACTGCTCTTGAGATCATAGTCAGCTGCACAGGACTCCAGGGGCCGGGGTGCATGTGTCCAGGAGGAACAGTTTCATTGGTATGACTTTAGTTACTTCCAAAATTCCTGCTACTTTGTGCTCATGTTCCAGAGCATTCTGAAATGCCATTCTTTGCTTTTCTCACCCTCAGGTATTTTCCATTCACTATACATAATACAAAACAATGGTTTCCAGATGCATCCTATGGTACCAGTAGGACTCATCTCCTAACTTTTAGACATATAAACTGGGCAAGACCTCAGAGAGAGTTAAAGAGTATGTGCTTTTCTAGAGAACAGGGCGAGGGCCTAAATTTCTACATGCCACCTTTCTTAGCAGAATTTTGTCACTTTCTTTTCTTGTCTCTACCTCCTCCATTCCTTTATTCTACCTCCTTTTATGAACAATTGTTAACACTTAATGAGGATTTAACCTAGTTATCCCATTTAAGTCTTACAAACCTGGTTAGGTAGGCCCTTTATTACCCCACCTCCTGCAGATAAGAAAAAATAAAATAAAACATGAAGTTCCAAAGGCTAAATGACTTGCTCCAAGTCATAGCTATAGGCTGAACTCAAACCAGGTGACCTTATTTTAAGTTATTATACTATTTTTTCATATGATTCCTATTAGGTGAAAATTCAGATGATTCTATTACATAATCTCCTGAGAGTTCAAAGAATACCAAATTTTCTGATGATATCTGTATGTCTCTCCATCTCTGTCTCCATCCATATCTTTCTCTCTATCTACCTGGCTGTCTTGCTCTAGGTATGCCTTTTTCATGTTGTTAATCTTACTTTTATTTTATCTTTACAGGTATCTGATCAATGTCACTTTTGAGGGGAGAAATTTGTCCTTCAGTGAAGATGGCTACCAGATGCACCCGAAACTGGTGATAATCCTTCTGAACAAGGAGAGGAAGTGGGAGAGGGTAGGACATGTCTTTGGCAATTCTTGAGCAAAATAGAGGTGTAGGAATGTAAAATTATGTGACACATTAAAGGAAAATAGTCCTTTGGTTTTCATCCCTAGACCCAGGGAGAAAGAGGTCAAAACTTGGAGAACATAGGGGAAACTAGATCTCAAAACTTGCATCTTCATTTTCCTGCTTCCTTGGTAATCAAGAGGTTGTTTCCTTCATTCATTCCCATTCATTGCTGGTAATTACATTGCTGTCTGAATCGTGGCTGTTTTAATGGAAGATTATATATGTGCAATATAACATAATTTGGTGAAGAAACCAAACAGGTGGTACCATTCAGAAGTTGTGTCCTACACTGTGTCTGAGGAGGCCCATAAAAGCCTAGTTTATGAGCAAACATGCAGAGATTTACTGTGATTAAACAGTTATGCAAAGCTCTGTTCAGAATCTCTCCCACTGCCTGCTGATCACAATATTTAAAATTCTACCATTAGAAATTAATTTCTGTGGATGTCAGATTGGCTCTGCTATTCACCAACCTGTCTGTTTAGGACCTTGGACAAATCTCTTTACTATTCTGTGCTCATTTCCTCATCTATAAAATGGGAATAATAATAGAACTCAGATCACAGGTATGAGGATTAAATGTATTAATACCTATAAAGTACTTGAAAAGGTGCCTGGTACACAGTGATCACTCAATATTTAGCTTTAGTTATTATTCCAGATTCCTAATTAAACACAGATGTTCCAGAGAATAATGTCATCACTGACCTTCTCCAAGTGTGTTCTATTGGACACACATCGCTTGAGACGCTTTGTTGAAAATGGTTCTGCAGATAAATATGATTGGGAAATACTTCCTATTACGTCTCACTGCAGTAGCATCTCAGAACATATTAGCATTTGACAATTCAGAGGTATCTAATAGCAAACACATATCTTAAATTTTATTTAATATGGCATTTTCCCACCTTATTTTATCACAAGACCCCCTTTGTTCATGATAGACATATTGGGAAACTGATTTAAGACAAGTTCCATAGACTCCTTAGGCCTACTGGCTGAAATAGGCTTTAAAATGCCAGCATGGTGGAAACCAAGTGTGTTAGTCAATTTTCCACCGCTGTGACAACATGCCTGAGATAACTCAACCTCTGAGGAGGGAAGATTAATTTTGGCTTATGGTTCCAGAGGTTTTAGTCCATGATCATCTGACCCTGTTGCTTTGGGCCTGTGGTGAGGCAGTGCATCATAGCAAGGAGCATGTGGTGGAGGAGGCCTGTTCACCTCATGGTGGCCAGGAAGCAGAAAGAGACAGGAATGGCCTGAATTTCAATGGCCTGAATTCCAACCCCCCAATGATCTAATGTCCTCCCATCGGGCCCCACCTCCTAAAGATTCCACCATCTCCCTGTAGCCTGACAAGCAAGTGAGTGAGCCCTAACATATGGGCCTTTGGAGGGCATTCATGTTTCAAACTATAGAACTAAGCTATACTTTTCTAGAAAGAATAGCCAGGAAGAGATCAGAGATAAACTCCCTGAAATTCACAGTCTTATCACAGAGATCCCAGGATGGTTAGTTATATGAATACCCACTTGTGAACAAGACTTGTGTGGCTCAGGTACTGGAACCCGGGAGTTTTGAGAGACCTTAGTCTATCACCTGGTTTCTGTCATCAGGCACAGTTATAAAGCTTATGTTGTGCCTGACGCTCTTGATTAAGTTACCCTCCCTCCACTGAGTTATTTGTTTAGAAATGGTTGTTCCCTGGACTCCTGCTCTCCACGCCAATCAAGCTGCCTTTTGCTGCTGCTGTAAAGATATGATTTCAGAAGTGTTCTAGCTCCTCGTGTATAACAGACACTTCTGTATATCTCCAAACGAGGAGTTATTAATAACTGAGACTTCAAACATGGCTCAGAAGATGTCCAGCTGGAGTGGCTTTCATGCAGTGGACTCATGATTACTGCCTCAAGCAGGAGGCACCTCATAACTGTCCTTAAAGAGACACCATCTATAGTCCTGCTGCCATCCCTTCCATGTGCTGGGATCTGAGGCCTGTGGCCCTCACCCCTTTCCAGAACCAGACCCTTCTGGTGTTTATCGCTCCTAGCTCTCATGATTATTCCTTACTTTAAATATCCCAGGAACCTGGGATAGTCCCTGATCCAACCTTTATCTGTTCAGATGAGCCCCACATATGGAGGCTAGAATGAGCTTCCTAAAACACAACTGTGTCTTCTTTCTCTGCCCAAAACCCACTCAAGGCTTCTATGATTTACCTGTTGAGTCCACATTTTACCCATTCTTGCATTGACTCTGGTCTACCTTCCAAGGCCTGTCTTCTCTTCCTCCTCATTTCCTACTCTGGGCTCCTTTCTATTCTGAGAATGTGCCCTTGTGTGACCTGCCCCTGTTCAGCATGTCATATGTTTCCTTTTCCTGGAATGCATTGTACAGTTACACAAATCACAAGCATCCTTCAAAGCCCAGTTAAAATGTTGCTGCCTCCTTCCCTGTTCTTTGACTGCAGTGTAATGCTCCCTTCCTCTCTCCTGAAGCATCAATCCACAGTTCTGTTGCTGCATCTGTCACACCCTCATTGTCAGTGTTGTGTGCATCCATGCTTCCAGAGGGCAGACACTGTCTTCTTTTGGTGTGTCCTCACAGCAACCTGAAGAGTGTATTGCATAGAGCAGTTCAATAAATATTTGCACAATGAATGAGAACCCTTACATAATGAGAGTCCAAAATCTGTCATTAAAAGTCCAAGTTTATGTGATTGCCTTTGATACAATAACTGGTTTTATTTTTTTATTTTTTGAAGGGGGAATAAAATTTTTATGTAGATTGAATTTTTATAGATCGTACTTTGAACGTACTAAAGGAACTTGCTATTTAAAGAAATTCTGTGGTTAATCATTTTGTAAAGCATTTTGAGAGGGGGTTGAGAAATCATAAGAATAGAACATTTTCATATCAACTTGGTTAAACCAGAGAAGATTTCTGAAGAGAGATGTTTAGTGTTCAATGGGTTTACAGATCCATGCATTTCCCAAACTGAAGTTCTGTTAGGGAGTCACCCATAGTCAGGGAGGAGTGGCCAGAACCATAAGCAGCTCTGGCAAATGTTGGGATGTGGGGAATTTGCACTGTAAAAGGTTGTACCTTTCCTTCCACTATTAGTTTGACCTCTGGGATCATTCCCAAGATCCTTGATACTGTTTCAGCAGGTACTCTGTGATCCAGGAAGATTTGGTATCTGCAACTCGAGAGAGGCAGGCACCAGGGTGAGCATTCCACAGGGAGGAGATGGACACTGGGAAGATTTGCAGGGAGGGAATCTGGGCTTCAGGAGCTCCCTGGGCTAAAAGCTACTCATCCGGGCACTCAATAGCCATGTGACTGGCTCTTTTCACTTCTCTTGCTCCTTCTTTCCTCTTCTTTAAAATGATGGCATGAGACTAAGAAGATGGTTAGGTCCTTTACAGCTCTCACTGCTGGGATTGCCAGTTCATGTTGTAAATAAATAGGAGTCTAGAATAGAAATTGGGGTGAGAGCTGGTGATACAGTAGTTCCTAGGACATATGTGTCATTCTTGTCATTTAGGTAAATATTGTGTCCCCTAGTCATTCTTTCACAAGTTTATTTTAATTTTCTTCAGGATCCTTATTATCCAGCATCCTCTTTATTTTCTTGCTTTCTTATTTATTACTGGTCTCTTCACACCAGGATGGATGCTTTATGGGGACAAGGACCTTGCTCATCTCTATAATTCTAACTCTCAAGAAGAGTGTTTGTCTCAGAGTGACCATTCAAAGATAATTGTTAAATAAATGAAGAATCTGTATGCTTAGGAAAGTTAGATATTAGCCAATATTTTACTTTGACCCTGAAAATCCCCCATTCAGACAAAGTGGTTTGCTGAAGAGCTCAGGAGAGTGTACCTTTCCCAGGTTTGGAGTGACTGCTGCAGAGCAGGTGAAGGACCTGGGGGAGATCTTCAGGGAGGCTCAATATCCAGCGGAGGTGTGCATAAACAGCTTTTAACAAGGAGCCTCAGCTGGAGAAGGCTCATTGAGCTGTTGGTGTGTGCCATGTGATGAATTCCACAATATTCACTCAGGTTCTTAAAAGGAGTCCCAGAGCTACTGTCTTATAAATTTGGTTCCTCTGGTAAAACTCAAAATCAACACAACCTAGGCTGTGGTTCTGGAAATCAGAAGACCTGCGTTTTGCTCCCCGTGTGGCCATTTGTCAGCTCTATAAACCTGAATGAGTGACTGCAAACACTTATTTCTTGTTAGTAAAATAGGGTTTTACATAGAGTTGTTGTAAAGATTAAATGAGATTTTACAGTCACACACCAGCTAATAGTGGCTGAACCACGCCAATTGGTCATCATCACCCTTCTTGTGTAATGTTTCAAGGTAACATTGGCACATGGTAAAAGTTAAATGGTACAGATGATCATGCAATAAAACAACCCTAGTCCCCCTCCCCAGAGCAATCACTGTTGCCATATCTTATGTATGCCTCTGAAAATATTACAAATATGAACAGATTTGATATAGTTGCTCAACCTTTTATGAACCTTTAATGGGATCCTACATCCTATCCTTAGAAGGGATAGGAACTAGAATAGCAGAGAGATCTCTGAATTAGAATTGTGTTCACAGAAAGCCAAGAACATCTCTGATGTGAAGGAATGTGATACAGGACATTTATAAAGGAACTCACATGTATGCATGTGTGTGGACATGGCAAGGTGAGTTGAAAAGGGCAGGGGATTGTGAAAAAATGATCATGTGTAGAGTGGGCTCATTTGTGAGACTCTCTGAGTGAGGGATAGCTGCATAAACTTGCATTAAAAATAGTCTGGCACAGAGAAGCAGCTCCAACCAGCTTTCAGGCTTCTGTCTCTATCAGAGCCTCTTATGATTTGCTTCATTGCAACTGCTCTCTGCTTCCATTTAATCGTTCCTAAAATGGGGATAATAAAAATGAAATGCAGTGGGGGTGTGTTCAGAGTAATGACTGCAAGAAATGATGATGGTGCATTTTTAGGCTGTAAGATGTAAACAGACCTTAAAGGGACTGTCTGGGTCAGAATTAAAGGAAGATATGCAAAATTGGCATTCCTACTGATCTTCTCCCCAAAGACACCAGAGGTGGGTCTTATAAACTCACTCTCTCTTCCCTGGCCTTGCCTACTAGAAAATGCCCCCTCCTCATGTAGATTAAAACATTCTCAGTTTGTTCAGGTCGTTCTTTGGACTCCCAGACCCACTGTTTACAGGACTGAGCTGTCACAGCCACATTCACCAGTAAAGGAAGGGCTAGAGCTGAAAGTGATTGGCACCCGTGCTAGACCGATAATAGTGCTTATAAATTAATGGGTGGATCAGTGGGAGGGAGAGTTACTCAACCAAGAAAAGGAAGACCCTCAAGAACTATAGCAGCAGCAACAATATGGTAAAGACAGAATACTCCACCAGTATCTGGAGCCTGGGATGAATAAGACCAGTTAAAGGATGCTAGTGTCTGGCAACCTCACATCCAGAAGACAGCACTAACTCTAGATGTGGATGCTCTGAGAGACTATCTTCCAAGGGCAATCGTGACCATATTCCACAGTGATCAATCTGGTGATAATACAATAGAGGTTAGTTGCTGTAGCAGGTAAAATTTGAAAGCTTTCAACTGACAAAATGAAACAGCCTCCCCATCCCCTCACATGCACACACATTCATTTATGAAAAAACTGACAACCTGATGGTGAACACAGGAACCACATCTGTTTTCATCTTCACTGCACTTCTGTGTCCAGATCAGTGCAAGGCACTACTGAATAGGCCAGTAAATATTTGGAAACTGCTTAAATGCACCTGTACAAACTGCATTCCATCATCTGCCTCAGAGAAGAATCTACGCTTACTCCAGGGGAATATCCATGTTCTCTCCATGGGTTAGAACAGAAGCTCCTCGTAACAGAGGGGCTTGTGCTGGATCTCCTGAAACCACCACTTGACAACACGCTATTCTTACCATCTTTGAAGTGTGTACTAATATGCACCATTGGATTAAGGGATTAGAACACAGGATCCATAGAGAAAAGCTATGGGAATTGGGGTTGTTAAGGGGAAAAAGAAGGCAGCAATGAAGTGATGACTTACTCTCTTTAAATGTATGAAGAATTATTGTACCAAGTGTGGAGATCAGCTGTTCACTTTCTCCTGAGACAGAACAAGAGTAAGTGGGCTTAAGATCAAGCAGAAAGGATTTATATTGACTACAGGGAAATTCTTAATAGAGAGAAGTGTTGAGCACTGGTTAACAACACCAGGGGATGACTTTGAAAGTCATGAAATTTGGGCAAGTCCTTGTCTCTGTAATGTACAGTCCTGCCCAAACAGCTGTGCATGAACCACATGACTTCGAGAATTTTCCTCCTTTCCCTTCCTCCTTTTGACTTCTCTTTCCTCCTCTGTGTCTCTTCTTCCCTCCTTCCTTTTCTTCCTTCCTTGCTTTCTTTCTTCCCACACATAATTATTCAGCATTTACTGTGAGCCATGGACTGCCCCCACCACTTCAGTATCATAGTTTTCCTAAGTGACTGAGATTATCAACAACAGAGAAAAAAAAAGAAAAAAAACAAACAAAAAAAAAAACAAAAACCAAGAGCCTTGCAAGAAGAAAGGTGCTTATGGTGGTATTTAACATTTCTATTTAATCTCAGGTGATTGTTCAGTCCTAATATTTGATATGGTCTGAAATCAGGGTGATGTTTCAGGTCACCTAGTAGGTGATAAGTGCTAACACACTTCTGAAAACAATTTATGGGGCCACTGGATTACATATTTTGAAGGTGTTTTTGTTTTGTTTTGTTTGTTTGTTTGTTTGTTTGTTTTTGAGCTGGGATTATTGCAGCTCCTCACATTCAAATGTTCCCTTGTCCTTGTTCCCTGAGTTCCCAGAGCCCCAGCCATTGTGTTTGCCTACTTCCTTTTTTGGGGTTCCAGGAAGAGACCACTGAGGGCCAGCTCTCAGGAGGAAGAGGAACAGAAGGAGGAGGAGTGCTGTTTATCCCTAAAGTCTCAACATTCCTTTTATGCTCAGTCCACTGTTTGGTTGCTTCCCCATGTATGATTGTGAAACAATTCAAAGATCAGAGCAGGGTATTTGGTGGAATAGATTTTAGAAATATTATTTCAGAAAGGCTCGTCATCAGCCACTGAATGAAAAGGGTAGGAGAACCAGACAACCTGGGTTGACATTACTTTTGAAACCTGAATTTGGTAATAGGACCAAAGAGCAGACCTGAGATGAAAGACTGATGGGCTGGCTTAACCTTGGCTTAAGGAGATAGAAGAAAAGTGTCCCCAAACCAGAAGACAGCTTCCTTCCATCCATCTTGTTTAAATTTTATGGGGATTTTTATTTCATGATGGTTATCTGTGGTTGGCCCCTGTAGAGCTATTTTCCTAATTTCTAGGTTATCACGTTTTTCCAATAGTGGTATTGAAGAAGAAATTGTGGTGCAGAGGTTAGAAGACTCAGGTTTACATCCAGATTAAAAGCAGCATTTATGATTTTCTTATTTTAAAGGTACTTGATATTTATTAAAGATACTTGGGAAGGGATACAATGAAATTGACCTTCATCCAAACATGCAGGGAATTAACAATTTTTTTGTTTCCTACTGGTGTTTTTTACTATGCATGCTTTGTGTGTATACATATGTAATAACACAATGCAATGTGATACAATAGATTTGAGAACACACTGGATGAATAGTTTGAATCTACTTTTTTTCTCCTACTGGGATATTGTGAATGTGTTCCTTTTTAAAATATTATTTTAAAAAAAGAAACCATAATTGCCTAATATTCCATTGTCAGGATATATCATACTTCTTCACCCTGGTTTGTTATGATGAGACATTTGTACGTGTGTACAATAGAGACTCTGGTTTTCATATGAAAATAATTTCAGAGTGGATGATGGTCCAATTTGGATTTCATAAAATTGCTTTTCAAGAAGAGAAGAATTGGCCACTTTTTTCTTGTCTAATATTCCTAAATGCTAAAAGTGAAAAATTTCAGTTAAGGAATTGCTTGGTTTATGTTAATTCATTAGGGAGCAGCAGACATAGGTATGGGGTGTGGAAGGTTCTCCTTTGTTATTCCTGATCTTCTAGAGGTCACAGAAAATTTTCTCTTTTTGACCTTTTGAGAGAGTATGTTGCCTTCTAACTTCGCTAATAAGTATATTTCTTAGGTTTGGTGGTAACTCACACAGATGCGGCTGACCATGTGCTCTATGTCCATCCTCATTTTTCATTATGTTGGTTTCATTTTCCCAAGAGCTATAGGGCTCATGCTTGGTGTGGCATCCTTTCTTCTCTGGTCCATGAGTGGCACACAGGGCGAGAGCAGTGCACACCCACAGGCCGACCTCCCTAAAGCCTAATGGACTAGTAGTATCTCAGTGTACTGCTTCTGTTTCATGCTTTTCAATATTTTCCATGAAGCAGACACTTGACTTATATATTGATAGCATCTTGACTTTAGTGACATCCAAAGTTTGACATTAAAGCTATACTATCTGATTGTCCTTCACATACAAGCATGCCACCAGTGATCCAGCACCAGGAGATTTTATGCTTTGAGTTCTTCCTTCAGTGATGATGGATTTGTACTAATCCAGCATAGCCTCTCTCCCCACAATGCCTATTCACACGAGCTGGCCAGGAACAGAGTCAAGGTAATTTGGATAAACAGGAAGAGAAGTTCTGACCTTGGCATGCTAAATCTGCTAAGATGCCTGTGATACAAAGATTTAATTGGAAATATTGGCCAACAAAGAAAAAAAATGTCTTTAAGAATGAAGGCTATTAATAAAGATCATGGACACAAATCTCTCACCACAGGCCATAGAACTCAGATGATGCAGGTAGGCTTATAATTTTCTCCATTAGAATTATTGTTATTATTGTTATTATTATTATTAATTATTATTATTATTATTATTATTATTATTATTATTATTATGTTTTGCAGTGCTGGGGATTGAATCCAGGGCCTTGTGCTTGTGAGGCAAACACTCTACCAACTGAGTCATATCCCCAGCCTCATTAGAATTATTTCTGCTGACAGTTTGGTGAACATTTTCAATCATTCTGATAAGGAGATGCTTTAGGATGGTTGCTTGGATGCTTTCGTACTTTCGCTCTGCCGTCTCTCTCTGTCACAGGTCCAGGTGTTCGTTGCTGCTCATAAAGGTGACCCACTGCTGAGTTTACAGGCGTTTACAGCTCAGTGTTCTGAAGGTTTAAATGTAAGGCCAGTCTTTGCCAGGGAAGAAGGCACGGATGATCCTAGAGAGGAAAACAGAGGAGGAAGAGTGCATGTGGGAGGTAGTCATTGGAGAGAGAATAATAGACCTCAGAGGGCAAAAGAAAATACTCGACTGCCATGTTCTCCACAGTACTCATGCCCCTGTTTGGCTGCCTTCTCATGTTTTTCTAACTCAGGGGTTGGGTATATAGGACATCTTCTGAAGTCATCATCTTTGGATCTTTGGCTATTCCTAAAATATATACCATTTATTCTTCACCTAACCCATAGGGAAGGGAGTTTGCTGCCAAGGGTCAGAACATTCCCTTTTAGATTGAGTATAAGCAGACTAGTGAGATCTAAGTATAGCAATATTAGTGTGGATAATTTTGTAGATCATGGGACAGTTTATACCAAGGAAACATGTGGGCCCTATCACTTTTAGAACTTAAGTATTCTAAAACTAAGCATTAAGAAATAGTTCTGTAGTGGGAGTGGAGAGTTAACTCTTACACTGTTGCATTTTCTTGCGATTAACAAAAATAGAAGGAAGAAAAGAAGCAAGGGAGGGAGGGAGAAAGGGAGGGAAAGAAAGAGAAAGGGGGAAAGGAGGGAGGGAGAGAAGGAGGAAGGAAGGAGGGAAGGAAGGAAATATAAAAGGGAATAAACCTTTCTTGTCCCCCTAACTACCTATACTTCCTGTCACACACACACACACACACACACACACACACACATCCTCTCTTTCCAGTTGAGAACATGAACCTCTCTCAAGTTGGGAGACAGGAACATGTGTCTTTGAATGACAAAGTTCAGAGATACCTACAGAAAGAGCCATCTAGGTTGGTCCTCTTTGCACAGAGGAATCTTCTAGGAAACATTCCTCTTCTGCACTGAGAGCTCTTCTGAGATGCAGGCACCATGTCTGTGGCCCTATGGCCACACAGCCCCATTGATTAGGCATCAGCTGCAGGTGCAGGGAATACCCAAGTGCCAAGGGGAATTTAAAATGATCAAACTACAAAACAGCTCCTAAATCTTGGTAGGACAGTGGCATGAGAGTTTAACTTTGTTTTACATGAAACACAACACACTGTATATTTTATGGCTCAACTAGCTGAAGGAAAGGAGGTTTAAGAACTAATGCAAAACTAGATTAATTAAACTAGGTTCACTGAGTTTCAAGTTTTTAGAGAGAGATGAAAGAAAAAGTAAGAGCAACGTTCAATGATTAGAACATTATGATTCATCCTTGCTACTTCAATGTTTTCCCAAGTGTGATCGTGGGTTTCAGCTGTGGTACCCGAGTTAATTTAGCTGGGATTATTTTATAATTTAAATAGTCATCTATTTATTTTTATGGTTATCTTCTACTTTTGGCAGGTGACACTAATATATTTACAGTAATGATGTGACATTCTTAATACATGGCATTTTAAGAAGTAAGGTTATTTCGAATGTCAAACACTGTAGGTGGTACACAGATGTGGTCAAAATTGTTGCAGAGCTGGGTGCTTGAATGACTGAGATCTGGGAAATGCTTCCCTAGGTCAACATACGCCCTTCACCCCAGCTGTGCCCCAGGTCATGGCATTCCAGACTGACCTCTTTACTGTCCTCTCCCTCTCACCTGCGCATTGGCTCCAAGTCAGCGTAATTGCAGCTCATGTTCTTCAGCAGCCCCTGTGCTTTTTACCTACATGTTTTGAGTTGTGCTCTTTCCTTCACATTGGATTCTTAAACTTGTCCTTTAGAGTCCCCAGTACATCTCATCCTCCCTCCACCTAGCACAGGGACTTATCCAAAGAATATCCATTGATCTGCACCTCAGTTTCTTCATCTAAAAAACAGGGATAATCCTAGCACCTACCTCAAATTATTGCTATAAGAATCAAACAAGTTTTAATTCATACAAGATTCTTAACACAATACCTAACACATAGCATGTGCAGTGCACCCATTCACTACTAACAACATAATTCAAAACAATGAGATTATGATTAAAATTTGATTCTAGAAAACAAGAAAATGGAGGGAAAAATGACTCCCCAACCCCCACCAAACTAGGTTGGATTTTAGCCTTAGTCATTAAATGGAAGGAATTAGGAAGCAACAAATAGAATCCTTGATGTTGTTAATGATAAATTGGCAATGAATAAGCTTTCTTCCTTCATTCTAAAATGGCTTTTTGCAGAGGGGTTTTAAAAAGCTGAGTTAATTAATAATAAAGGGATGGTAAAGTACATGGCATAACACAGCTGTCCATGCTGTGTCCATTACCCAGAAATCAGGAGATCAAAGATATCCACAGCTTGGGTTTAGTGCTTTGTGGATTCTCAGTAACCATTAACAACCAAAACATTAAGCAATAATAGCTGTTTATGAAACCTTGTAGTGTGTCCTTGTGCTGTTTGATCTACTTGGGTTTTGTTTCATTGTAATAAACCACCACTTTGTGGGTGAACATAAAAAATGCTCTTTTATGGCTTCCTCATTCTGTGGCGGATAGATTGGCTCATAACTGCTAAAGGAATTCCTTCCACAGGGAAAGTGGTTTAATGTCAAAAGATATAGGCATATTTGGGGTTATAGATAAAAGGGAGTGGTGAAATGGGGAAGTGAGTGATCGTGACCACAGACACTTGGATCCTGTTTTACAGTTTATATCCGTGGTTCACAAGGTGTGACCTCCAGACCAGCAGAAGGGTCACCTGGGGATGCACTAGAAGCACTAACTCTCAGGCTCCATCCCGGACTTTCTAAAGAAAGGCCCAGCAATCTGATTTTAACCTATAAAACACAGGGACAGTTTATCACAGATATTTCCTTCTCCCAAGAAGGGATGAATCTGTTTAATGGATATTTAAGACTGCCACTCCGTCATTGTCCTCTGTTCTCATTTTATTTCCCAGCCATTAAACTTTTAAAATGAAACTGAATCTTTATCCCTGCATAAAGTAGAGGACAGAGCCAGAAGCCCAGCAAGAAAGAGTTAAGGCCTGTCCCTCTCCCTCCAGGAGATTCGCAGTCACTGGCCATCTTCGCAACGGCAGAAGCAGCGCTGACAGTGCTGATTATGTGGGTTTCTTCGTTTGGCAGATATTTCCCAAGCCAACCTCTGTTCTAGATGTTCTGGAAACGGAATTGAACAAGACCAACATGTTCCCTCTCCCAAGAAGTTTATGTCTTGGTGAGCGGGGTCAGAGAGCAAACAGGAAAACAAATTAAAAAATGAGATCTTTCAGGTGGTGCCAAGTGCTATGAAGGTAGCAGGACAGAGTGTAGTGGCCCTCAGCTGTGTGGTGGCAGCCTCTGAGGGAATCTGGGGAATGGCTTTATTACTTTACCTAAGTTGCTAGGTAAATGTCTGCAGAGTAGTCAGGGCATCATTGTAAGGAAATTTAGCTGGCAACATACTTACAGTCAAAAACTTGTTGAATTAGGCCCATAGTTCTTCTGCTTACATTTTAAATACATGTTGTGTGAAGTCAAACACACTTCCAAGTCCCAGGGGAAATGTGGGTAGTATTTGATCTTCCCTTTTGTTTTGCTTTTTCATTGCTGGGTTTTAAAGAATGGGACATGAATTTTTATAATTGGATATATCAGGTGATGTACATTTCAATATTTATACCACTTTTTCCAAAGAATCAAGGTGCATTAAGGCTCCGTGTTTAAGACCTGGCCTTCTTTCATGGCTATTGATTATTTCACTACCTTAACTGTTTTCCTTTGACCTTGTAGCACCAGAGATGTCACACAAGCTCCTGGTGAGGATGTACAGGAAAGGTCAAAGCTGGCAGTCCACAGATCATAGGCATTTTCCAGATGGCCCCAAAGAATTAATATATTTAAATTAAATTGGTTCCCAGCACTTAGAAATTCAGATTCTCAAGATTTGAGAATTCCATGAAAAATCAGGAAATTAGCAACAATGGGATCACCTTCTGCTAGGACTGAGGACAGCAGCCTCCTTTAGACATAATACATGTTCTCCAGTTCAACACAGCCCTGCAAAGAGGACTGTTCCATTTGTTAGTAATTTATCACATCCTGCAAATGTTGGAGTTTGCAACTTCCAGAACAGGAATGGTTTCAGAAAACATCCATCCCCTGCTTAAAAACTAAAATGTATACCTTGGAAATGGTTATACATTAAGGAATTGGGTATTTATGGAACTCACCTAGCCTTTTGACTGCTCACTACAGTTCACCTTGGAGTCTCTAGGGAGCAGCTGACGATTCTGGGCACTGTCTTCTGAATGAATGAGAGGACAGAGCAATCACTGAACTATATTGTACTGAGTCTCCAAATTCACCTTAGAATTATAGAAGGCAAAAGACACAACTCCTCTGCAAAGCTTTCTGTTTGTCAAACAGTGAAAAACAGAAATATCAACTTTTAATGCCTTAAGAAGTTTCAGGGGGAATTTGAGTGATCCAAGGGTAATTACCTAGCAAAGAAAAGAAAGCTTGCCCTAGTAGAGGAAAAACTCAGCTAGAAGACTAGGAGAATGAAGGGGGAAAAAGCATGTCAATGAAGTAAACAGATGTGGAGTAAGATGAACTAAAACAGGACATGCAGGTGAGGGCAAAATGTTGTGTCTTAAATGTAAGAAAACTGACAGCAAGGAAGGAGAGAGTGACGTAGTCTAAGTGTAGAGAGAGAGAAAGATGTCCCGGCAGAAGAGCCACACTCAGATGAGATTCTGAGCATTCTGGATAGGAAGGAAGGAAAGTTAAAATAATGACAGTACGTGAACACCTGTTTTTTATTTGTGCAAGTACTAAATAAAGATGGAAGAGGAGTGCTTTGTCTCTTTCTACCTTAGGGACATGGAATTTTAGATTCCCTCATGCCCCACCCCTGAAGTTAGGAACATTCCATATCAGGGTTGAACTTTCTCATACTCAAAGAACTCCAATGATCTTCTAGCTACTCTGCAAGGCTCAAGCAAACCTCCTCTTCGTTGATCCCCATGGGCATTTCTGCTTTCCAGGTGAAAGCAGACTCTCCAAGTTGGAGAAGGAGGTATTGCCTTTTCTCTCTGTATCCAGAATTGTCACTTCTTTTATTAATCAGTTAGCTTCAGTTCAATTCAACAAATATACACTGATGGGCTTCTCAATAGAGGCCCCTGTGCCAGGTATGAAATGGAAAATAAAGGTAAATAGGACTCCCCATCCTCAAGAAATATACCTTTTTAACTGAGGAGAAACAAAAATTACACAGACAGGGAAGAATATACTATGGTAAGCTGTCACTGAGATTATCCCCAGAGGTCCACACCAACTGGCATCCGTGTCCTGTGCGATGCCCTCCCCTGAACATGAGCCAATGTTAGGAACTCAATTGTTAGAATAGGACAGAAGTAATGAAATGTCATATTTGGGATGAGCATATAAAATACTGGCTCTGTCTTGGGGCCCTGTCTCCCTCTCTCTTGGATTCCCAAGGAAGACAGCCAGTCTGTTGGGCACAAGCTCACTCAAGTGGCAAGGAACTAATGTCTTTGACTAAATGCAAACAAGGACTTAAGGCCCCCCGACTGCCATATGAGTGAGCTGAGGAATGGATGCTCCACATGAAGCCTTGAGGAGAGACCCCAGCCCCAGTTGAAACCTTGATTGTAGCCTTGTGTGCCACCCTGAGCCAGAGGATCCAGCCAAGGTGCATCTAGATTCCTGACCAGGGCAGTTGGGAGACAATCTGTTTCTGTGCTCTATGCCACCTAGTTTTATGGTAACTTTTTGATAGAGCAGTATATGACTAATAAATGATAAGACAAAAGAGCTTATAAGAATAAATGACATGTCTAGTTAAGGGAATCAGGACGGGATTTGAGGAGAACATGATTTTACAGATGACCCTGAAATAATAGGGAAGGTCTTTAGAGGTGGGTAGTAGTAGAATTGAGAATGCTATTACAGGTAGACGGAAGGGAAGGTGAAGTATGGTATTTATTCATAGAATGAGAGGGTTTTTTTTTTCTGATTTATCTGGATGAAAGAGTACAAATAAGGAGATGAAGATCCATCTTTAAAGATATATTGGTCTAAAGGCCATTAGAAGCAAGATGGCTTGACTGAACTCAGCAAGCAACCGGAAACCATAGACTGCCTGTGAGAGGAAGGGGGATGTAATTATGACCTCTGTTTAGAAAATTCATCTAGTAGTGATGATGGGCTATATAGACTTCTTTCCTCTAGGACCACTGCAATTTCCTAAGGTTTGAATGGTGTTAATGGGCACAAGGTGCAGAAATGGATGGAAGAGGTAGAGTGAATTTGTAACATTGTAGGAGATGAGACAAGGACCACTGAAGAACTGAGTGTCAGGGAATGGGCCGTTTATGAGCACTGGGGCGTCAAAATGAGGAATGGAATTAGTGGTGGAGGAAGGGATTTCATGGGCTCAGTTTTAGACATCTAAATTCTGAGTTATTGTTGGCTCTGGAGAGAAATGGAAATGTCAGTTTGTGGTTCTGGTGGAAAAATACCACTAAAAATGCAGACTCAGAGATGTTCTCCATGGAAGTGATAATTGAAAGCCAGGGAGAAGATGGGTTTCTGCAGACAGTAGAGGAAGAAGGAAGAGAACCAAAGACATGGTTGCAGGACACCCCCTCTGCATGAGTGCAGGGTGGAAGAAGGCAGAATTGGCCAAGGAGAGGGAGAAGTAGTCACCCAAGAAGTGGGAGGAGAGCCTAGTGGCAAGGTAAGGGCAGGCAATGTTAAGGAGGAGAAGATGACGTGTCACCTCACAGTGAGGCTCATTTACACATTGTCAGGAGGAGATGCTTGACCAGGTCCACCCCGCCCCCACCCAAAAGCAGATCAGGCCAGTCAATCACAGGATCATGCCACTCTATTCTTGTACTTCTTGGTTAAATCCCAGACATTTAGGGTTTTCACAACTTAAGGATTAGATGACACAAATGTATATTTTACGCAAATATAAGTTCTTATTTTTCTTCAATGATAGGCCTCTGTTCTTTGAATCTATATTTTTATTCTCCAGGTGAATTATATGCTATTTAAAAGACTATGTTTAAGTGTAAGATCCTAAAGGAGAAAAATTCCTTAAACTGTGGTTGTAAATGTATTCCATATGGTTATAAGGATCTCTTTTTCAGAGCTCAAGGAATTCTGTTTCATTCTGAGCAATGAACCTCTTTTTTAATGCAATAATATTTGTTATTTGTATCTGATGCCAAAATTATAGTATTCAATCATTAAAGGAAAGCAATAAAATGGAGAAAAACAGCACAAAAAAGAAAATATAATTCACCCCACATTCTACCACCCAAAGATAATTTCTGTCCTTCCAGTTTCTTTTCCTTTGTCCTTATATATTATAAATGTGTTTTATAAAAATATATATGGGCATATTTTAATAAAATTGGAATAGTATTATAATTTCAATATGGATTATACATTATTTTATAATTACTATATATACAATAAAATACATATATAAATATGTATGTAATACATATATAAAATCTACATTTTCCTTTCTTGTAACAATAATTTGTGAATGGTATGCCACAAATATGATACTTAATGCTATATATAATATAGCTTTAAATATTTATCTGTTATCTACTATTTATTTGCATGCATATATTTTATCCCATGATTTTTAAGTCACTGCCCCTCAACACTCCCCCCCACAAACAAAAACAAGGGGCAAAATCAAAGCTAGGACTCATCGGTCTAAATTTACAGTTAGTGGGGAGGCAGTCATTTGCCCTCTGTATCACTCACTTCGTGGTGAACTGCTGGAGGAGATAATGCCAACAGGTGTCTCAGAGAACACCAGGACACCTGCCTGTGTTGTCTTCCTGTGTCACTAATATGAACTCTGCTCCTTCTCTAAGCAAGCACAGCCCTCCCAGGACTGGCGTTGTAATTGCAAAATCTGTCTCTTGGTGCTCTTTCCTAAATACCGTTTTAAACACGCTCAATAATAGATGAGCACCTGGGCCCTTCTTTGCAGAGGAAAACTCAAGCAGTTTTTAAAACATGAAAAAGCTATTTGGTCCTTAAGAACTGATTCTTGAAACATTCCCAGTTCCCCAGGACACTGTTTAGTAACCAGTCACTCCAGGACACCAGGTGGTTTTCCTGGTGGGTTTTCTTGCTCTACTTCCTCTTCACATTGCTTTTTGAACCCCAGACACAACTTTCACTGAATCTTTGCAACCGGTCAGATGGGATAGAAGTTCCTGGTCCCTTCCTCTGCTCTCTTTCTCTATCCTGCTTCATGATTCAGGCAGGATGTCTACACTTGGTTTGGTGTGTTTGATCCATTCTCTGTTCTAGTATCCCAGAAAGAGATAAGACTCTTCCCCTTGGCCTATCAAGTCTCAATTCTGCCATCAATCTACTGGTGGCCATGGGCAAATCAGAAAATGTCCCTGGGCTTCAATTCCCCTATCTATACAACAGAAGGTTGGAGTGAATCCCTAATGTCCCTTCTGATTTACAGTTTGTGGTTTTAAGTGCAGGTTTGGATCTTCCACAGTATTCTGACTATGGTACTTTTTTGTGACATCTGTTTATTTATTAGTTAGTTATAAGAACTGCTTATTTTTAGAACTTCATTTCTAATGTGTGGCCCCTCAGTGATTGGGTTCCATGGGTTTTGTTACTAGCCACCTTCTGGGAAGAGGGCTTGGAAGAGAGTTCGAATTTTTCCACTGTCCTGCTTCTTCTGCCTTTTTAGTAATAACAATCTAGAACAGATTTCTTTGGAATCTTGCCACTGAGTAATCAGAGAAAAATCTTTGCCTCTACCTCATGCAACTGGGCCGTGTGTGTGCCCTTTCTGAAGAAGCATTTGTGATGTGCTGCTTGCACACTAGTGTCACAGTTGTACACACACAGAACACCACCTGAGCTCCCTACCCCACTACAAAACAGCCCTTTTTTATTCTGTGTTTCTGGATTATTTAGCAAGTGACCATTTGTTTCCTTACCTGTAATCCCTTTCTTCAAATTAGAGATAATATATATGGCCTGGTGGTCCTTTTTATTTCCCTTTTTATAAATTTTGAAATCATCATGGTATCTGAGAACTAAATCATATGTTCATGTTCTGGTTTATCATTCACCCAACACAGTTTTTATTCACTTCTATAATATGCTAGATTCTGTTCTCTGAAAAAATAGCATGAGGAAGATAAGTAGAGAAAGCCAACAGATTGGTGGAGAAAGTGAGAAAGCAGATGAATAAAAGGATGGAGGAAGGGCACAGGAGAAGCTGGGGGATAGGGAGGTTCCTAAAAGGAGGTGAAGAACAGTGCAGAGATTCCATTCAGGGAGAAGCAGAGGAAAGAAAAGGAAACAAGATTTAGGGTGTCAGTACCCAACTTGTGCCAATTTTTCTTCTAAAGTTGATTCTCTAAAGCAATAGAAGCTTTGGTTGACAGATAAGACAGTATTAGTAATAACTAACACTCCTACATGCATATATATATGTCTATAATACATTAATATTTATAGTTCAGGCAGATCTAAGCAGGTCACTTAATTAGCCCATATTAATCCTCACAACATCCCTATGGTCAGTATTTAATGTAAAAACAAACAAACAAAAACCAGGAGACCCAGACAGGTGTATCGACTTGACTTGCAGAACACAGCTAGTAGGTGGAGGGACAGGTTCTGGATCATGCAGTCAGGTTCCCTGGACGGTGTTGCCCCCTCCCCCACTGCACACCCAGACCGCAACATGGGAAGTCTGTCACATTCACATCCTGCGTTCTGCAGGTCATGCCGTGTGGATTACTGCACAATAGCTTCTAAGTGCCCTGATGCCTCTTTCCCTTCCCTGTCAATTCTTGCTGCCCTAAAATTCAAGCCTTGTACTCAGCTGATTGCTGAATGTGGCCAGCATTTCTGCTTTAGCCTCAGGCAGTCTTGAGTATAATTGTGAATGGTTGGGCTATGAGGCTCTATTCTGGGCCAAGACAGATTGGAAGAATAGGCCTGAGAAAACATGTGACATCTGACCCACAGATTTGCTTGTACGTAGAAAGAGACATGAGCATTATGTGGTTTTAGAATACCTTTGGATAGTTTGTGCCTGGTGGTTTTTCCTGTTTGAATGGTGTTTTCTTTCAAGTGACAGGCAACTCACACCCCACTAAATTCTAGCCTCTCTGGATTTTTTCAAAAGTATAGTCCAACTGAACGTGCAAAAACCACTAGCTCAGTTTAGGGAAGGACTAATATTTTTCTTTTACTACTAAGGAGAAGGCTCTGGAAGACACTTTCAATGCCATTTCTTCAGTTGAAATATTTTTATCATTGTCCTGAGTTCCTGTCTTCTCTGACAGTTGTAAAAAATCTGTCCTTCTCACTCATAAAACCTTCAAGGAGTGGCCAGATCCTGGTGTAGAACACCATTTTTAAGCTAAGAGCTGTAGTGAATCCTCAGACCAGGCTTTGTGGAACTGAAGGCAATCTCACTTTTCTTCCTAATTGCCCCTATAGCAGATCACAAAGGCCACCAGGATCTTGGTTATCTAGATGATACCAGCCCAGAAGAGCAAACCACACCAGCAGGATAGCCAGAACTGGACTCCAGAGCTTTCAGCAGTTTCAGCTACAAAAGAGAACAGAGTCAGTACTAGTTGTATAGAAGAGTCATGGTGAAAACTCTCAGAAACAGAACCCATTGACTCATTGGCCGAAGTGGTTTGGAGCCAGTGATAAGAGCACCCTGCACATCTCCTCTTTGGCATTGCCTACAAGGCTATTATCAGAGAGTCTGAGCAGAGACCATCAGAGTCAGCCATGGATTTCTTGGAAGATGTGCTTCCTGTCAAGACTCTCACTTTGGTCTCTCACATACAGATAAGCAAATGGGATTAGTTAACCATCATTGAGGTCTTTCATTCTTATTTTCTGCTTCCTTCTCAACATGCACATATTTTCAAATATTTTCCTAGAGCTTCTTTGCAAAGAAACCAGGGAAGCTTTTCTTTCCCTTGCCATCTCCCCTTTTTTCTTTCTATCCGGCCCTGCAGTGAGCTTCTCATTACATCGCTTATCATAATAATTCCAGAAATAACATCTCCTTTTTCTATCCTGCCTTTTATCTGAGGATTCCCATTGAGCTACTCTAGCAGCAAGGGCTATTCAGCAGCTCACCTCCAGCACAGCATTCCTCTGCTTTTGGGTCACAGAGGGAAAATACTAGAAGCACGGCAACAGCCTTTTTGTTTTTTGAGAGACAGGGGGATGGTCAGAAAGGAGGTAGCAGAGTTACGTAACCCTTTAAAATTTTGACAAAAATCAGGTATTTAGTCCTTTGTCAGGCTCAATGAATAGAAATTCTTGTGTAAAGAAACCATCAGTCTATACTACAGAAAAGGGAAAAGACGGATAATTCGGGTTACTGATTAATGGTTACGGACAAAACTTGTCTCCTGAAAGCGAATGAACACATATTTGATTAACATGAAGTCAGTGTTAGGTGAATTCCCACCACATACTCTTGAAGAACAAGATGGAAGTTGCCTGTTGGGTTAACACCACGCCATGCGCTGCCATTATAATTGCCCTTCCTCATACCATCTGTGAGTTCCTAGCCCTCAATCCAGTAATTTAATAAGTCTCAATCCTGGACTTATTAAATTACTGACCTCTCTTTGTGGTAACTCTTTCTCCTCGCAACTCCCTCTTTGGATAAGTCTCTCCTTCCTCTGCTGGTGCCTCCTTAACCCCTGAACGGCTCATCTTTACTCTCACTGTGCCCACCCTTATTTACTGCTGTCCTGTACTGTCCATTCTCCACCCTCTCATCTTGTCACAGACTCATCTACATAGACTTTATGAATAAAACATTAGAGTTATGACGTCCAAATTTGTATGCCCAGATTCTTCTCCCATGCTCTGGATTTACATGCCGACTTGCTTTTAAGCTTTTATTTTTATGTCCCTTGGAGACCCCAGCCCCACCAACCTCAAAAGTAAGCTCCACATCTTCACCCCTCTCTTTACAATGTGCTGTTTCTCCTGTAATAACCCTGACACCACAATCTACCCAATTATCCAAGGTAGGAACGTAGAAGTTGTAGGTGATTCCTCTTTCTCATCTATCCATCTCTTACATCCACCTCCTTCTCTTTATTTCCTCTCATTACTTTTGTCGTTTCTTGCATGAATTACTGTAATTGCCTCCTTCCCCCAACTCTGATCTAACCCTATTCTAATCTGTCCTTCACACTGTGTCAGATGGATCCTCCTAAAACATAAAATTATTTATGTCAGTTCCCTGACAAAAATTTTGCAACAGTGCTCCAGTGACATCAAGATTAAAACTCAAAGCCATGCTAAGGAGCTTTAGTCTTCATTTCCTGGCTCTAGACTCCTGCTTGCCTCTTCATTCTCATTTTCTGTCATTTTACACCCAGAGCTCTATCCATAAGAAATTGATGACAGTTCTCTGAGTATACCATGCTCTCCACTCCTTCCGTTCACATGTGGTTTCCTTTTGTCTGAAAGTTTCTCTTTTCATCCTTCTCCTTCAGACCTTTTCTGCTTGGTTAACTCTTAATGACCCATCAAGGGTCAGTTCAAATGTCTCCTCTGGTGAGCTCTTCCTGAATTCTCTGCAGGTCTCATTAGAAACTGATTATGTGTATTTTCAAACTAACCCACCAACATTTCATCTATACATTTGTCACACTGTAGAGTTGGCCCTCTGTATCCACAGGTTTGGGTCCACCGATTCAACTAACCATGGATTGAAAAAAGAATCACATCTATGCTGAACACTTACAGAATTTTTTTTTATCATTATTCCCTAAACAATGCAATATAACAACTATTTATATAGCATTACCTTTGCATTAGGTATCAAAAGTAATAAAAAGATGATTTAAAAATGTGAGAGAATGTGAGCAGGTTTATGCCAATACAATGCCTTTTTATATAAAGGACTTCAGCATCTGCATATTTGATATTCAAGAAGATCTTGGAAACAGTTTCCCATGAATACTGAGGGATAACTATCTAGTATTGCTCATTTTTACGTGTTTCTCTTTTCCAGACTCTGAGTTCTGGAAGAGCAAAAACTGAGTCTTTAATCTCTAGATCCTTAATGCAAAATGTAGCCTGGAAAATACTAAATGTTTGATAAATATTAAATGAACATATAAATTAAATCCTGAATGATCTCATTTAATCCTCACAACATACCCCTGGGTAAATGTTATGCCAGTTTTATAGATGAGGAAACTGAGATCTGGAGAGGTTAAATAACTTGCTCGGCATTACAGAAATTTTAAGTAATGAAGACATGTGGGTCTGTTCAAATCCCATGAAGATTTGACATGGGCCAGTGTGGACTAATTTCTGTCTAATGTCACTGCAAGTCAACTTCTGATGTAGAATGGTTTCTAGCTCCGTTATGAGAAGGGACCAGAAAGGAAGAGTTCATACCATCAAGTCCTAGGATGGACTTAAGCTGAATGGGGAGAACCAGCAGTAGACTCTGAACATTCATCTATTTTGGTCCCTGAATATCTACTAATGCCCATAAAATCAATACCATCAACAAGCCAGCTAGCATTCACTAAGCCACCATTTTATGCTTGACTCATTGGAGAATTTAATGGTAATGCCATTTTTTTTGACAAAGTTTATACTGAGGTATCTTTCTTCCCTAGGTCCTCTCATTTCTGTTTCTTTCCCAAAAGCAATTAAACTTCTTCTTAGGTTTCTCTCTTCTCTGGACTGGGGTGAAGATATTGGAGGCCCACCTGTGCACGCATGGTTGATGACTAATGTTATTGATCACATGCCTGCTTTTAATGGAAGACAGAGCCAGTGTTAGAGTCCAGTATTTCTGCCTGAATGCAGTTTGGTTCTTTTTGCACATCTCCAGGTCTACATTGCCCTTTCTTCTTCACAGGAAGAAGTCAGGTCTTGTCATTCCTTCTCTTTTCTAGCACATGTCAGCCTCACCTGGGAGACTGCCCATACTTTAGGTTAGGACATTTAGGCCAATTTGTGTCTAGACTTTGCTGTCTATCTCATTCCCTTTTCTCTGGGACTAGCTGGTATGATTCAAATTGGACTTTGCTCTCATTTAGTAGAAGGTTTCCACCTGCAGAGCAATAAGATTAAAAAAAAAAAAAAAGAAGCAGAGTCAGGGGGCACATTAACCCTTTAAGAACAATGGCATTCTTGAAACCAGCTTGTACCAGAGAGCTCTGCATGCATGTAATCTCTCAAAAAATATTTGGTTCCCTACTATGTGCCAGATACTTATCTAGTACCCTAGCAGTGAGGTTCAGTAACAAAAAGAAAAAGTCTCTGCCCTCATGGAGTGTCTTACCCAGATGGGGAGACAGAAAATGTTGGGACTAAGTAAATTTTATATAGTATGTTAGCCAGAAGTCAATGCTAAATACATAAAATAAGAAAGAAAGGAGGGGCAAAATGTTGTGGGACAGGTGTTAAAATTTTAGATAAGCTAGCCAAAGATGACACAGTGAGGAGGTGGAAGGGAGTAACTGAACTGAATGGGGTGGCACTTTTCCTCCAATTTCCAGTTGATGCTGATGGGATATAATTGCTTGTTCAGAACTCCAGGAAAAAGAAGGAGAGGCTGGTATGTTTCTAATCTCTAGCTCTCAACATTTCATTGGAAAGGTAAAGCAACACACACATAAGTGGAATTTCTACCATCTTAGTGAGTATACACCTTGAGGTCTGTTGATTGTTCAGTGAGTGAAAGGGTGTGCCTCCTATAAGGTCAGGGAAAATGGCTCCTGTCAGACTGGTGTCCTAAAGGAAGAATGGAATTTATGTTGACAGGTGGAGGAAGGGGCAGATTGAAGGCAGGATAATGCTGTGACATAAGGAGGGAAATTCATAGCTGGGAATAATGGGGAGACTGAATATTTTAGAAAGAGTGGAGCTTCCACATGGAAGGAGTGAGAGCCCAAGGCTGGCCCAGCATTATTAGGAGATGAAGAATATCTAGACTGTAGAGGGCCTTGACCACCAGGCTGAAGGGACTTCTTTCTAGTTCTGCTTTGTTCATAAAGAAGACCTTTTGTCATCACAGTCAATCAAAAGAACTGGAAGAGTGCAAGGCATCTATCTAAAGCATGCAGGATTGCTGGTTCTCTAGAAGGGTCACAGCAACATGTATGGTTTTTAAATTCCTAAACATATAGTTTATGTCTAAACTATTAGAATGGTAAAGGTGCTAAGGTTATGCATCTCCAACCTCTTATTTTACAAATGAGAAAATGAGCAGAAGAGAGGTTCGAGGGTCTAGTGCAGGTCATGTCACTCAGTGAATGGGGAACATGGATTCCTCTTCCAGATTGTTTTCAGCTGCTTCTTCTGGGGTTGTTTTTCTCAAGGAAACAATCTAGTGCTCACTGCGGTGCTAACTTGATATATACAAGTGTTTCTCAAACTGGTGTTCCATCAGTCCCAAGCCTCATTAATCTAAGAAAAGTTGGTTCCTATCAAGTTAATTTGGACATGCTGTCTACTAGATCATCATCTGGAACAGTTAAAATGCTTATATTCATCTAAAATAAGCATATTTGTCTAAAATTCCTGTAATAAAGACAGTTATTTAATTTTATTAGAGCATTTCCCCAAACACATTTCACCATGATTTTTCAACGTTTTTCACTAAGCACCTATCGCTTTGTGGAACCCTGAGCAATTCATCCTCAGCGCCAATTGCTGCTGCAAGAGAGGAAAGTGGATCAATCAGAGAAGTTTTAGAGGAAAGCCTTTAAACAATCAAGGAAAATAAGACAGTTGAAGAAATCAGACCTCCTCCTTTTATTTTCCTCCTTCTTTGTGTGCTTTCTTTCCTTCATTCCTTCCTTCAAAAATTTAACTTTCAGCATCCACTACATGCAAATTATCATGCTGCAGGCTCCACACTTATCATACTGCTCTATATGCAAGATGAGTAATATCATCCCCTTCAAATGAGGAAGCCGAGCTCAGTGATGGTAGTTCGCTTGCCCAAGTCCACACAATTAAATTAGTGGCAGACCACAGATTCAAACCAGTGTATGATCAAACCAGTATTTAATGTGCTATTTTCTTATTCCTCTCTCTTTTCCTTCTCTCTCTTGTGATGTCAGTCACACACAGCATGTATGTTAAATCTAATATCCTCATCGTTTAAAGAAGATACTGGACTCTCAAGGAGTTGTAACAATAAGGCTCCTACAACTCCTTTGCCTCTTAGGCATTTAATTTTGAATGTAATTTAGTTTTCATTTAACTGGATCATGGGATCCTCCAGGGCAGGGATCTGTTACCCATGCTCTGATGTCCTCATTCTGCATTGCCTATGAGTGCCCTCTGCTTGGAAGGTTAAGATGATCAATCCGGAAATATTCATTGACCGCATCCTCATTTACAGCTGGAATATGCCCATTATCATAAGGGTAATTGTGATAAGTAAGATCTTTCACCAAAGAGAGACTGCTTACTCTGTGGCAGTGGGAGGAAATTCAAAATTCTACAAATTGTTATAGCAAACGACAGCCTGCCCCTTAGGCCTTTCATACCTGCCCACTGGTCTTCCAAGTGACTTAGTATCATCAAGAGACTGCATTCAGGCTGGGGCTGGCAGTGCCTTTACTGTTTCCTGCTCCAGAGAGGTGAATTGCAAATGTCTGGAAGGTTATTTAGCTATCTATGTACATGCTTCTCTGTCCTACTGGATTATTGACTCTGGGAGGCTGAGGCTGCATCTGACTCACCCTGGTTTCCCTCACAGCTCTCAGCCCTGGGCCTAGGGATGGAACAGGCTCTCAACTGTTCTTTATGAAATCATGGTTTATAAATGTAACATTATGATGAACCAGACAGAGCTAGGCCTTTTACTGCTCCCTCTTTGCTCCCATGTAATTTGGCATGTCAAAATTTTGACACACCTAGTTTATTACTGTTCCAGAAATTTAACTGAGGCACATATAAAATACAGTCCAATGTGGTCCAACAACAAACTGGCCCAACCAAGCTTAGCCAGTGAAATTTCAGCCTTTTATAATCTACATCAAACAAACAGCCCCTTAGATATTTGAACCAGTGCTCCCTGACTGGTCAAGCTCAAAGTCAACCTGCTGCCAGGGTTCTTTCATCCAACCCAGACCAATAGTATTGAAGTAAAGCTGTGGCAGGAATCTGTGTAACCAGGCATTAACCCAAAGCATATTCACAGGCTCCAGGCTTTTGCCACTGAGGTATTCCTGGAGAGAGTCATCACTGTGATCCTCAGAGCTCTTGCCTAAGTGGAACAGTTCTCTCAGGGAAGACATTCATCTCATTCCCCTTTCTAATGGGCAAGGGTCCTGCTTCAGGCAGCCCCCTCCCTTCTGTCCTACCCCTTTCTTCTCCTCCCCTCCTTTCTTTCAGGAGTGAGAAGTAGGCAGCATTCCCTAACATGAGGGCAGGGAAGAGGGCGGGAGGAGAGAAGATAACTTCAGTTCTTTACATTTTGACTTCAAGTTCATGGACATTACAGGTTCATAACTGCCAGAAGTCATTTTGTAACCCACATTGGTAGTATTCAGTCAATAATGACAATTAATGTGAAGGGAAGGATGGAAGGCAAGTGTGATTAGAGAGCATTTGACCTTCTGGACTTTAGGGATATCTATTTAAATATGAGTTCTGTTGCTTATTGGTTATTCAACTTTAAATAAAGTAACTTCTTCAAAACTTGCTGTTATGGTTTAGATGTGAGGTGTCCTCCAAAAGCTCATGTGTGAGACAATGCCAGAGGGCTTAGAGGGGAAATGATTGGGTTCTGAGAGCCTTAGCCAATCAGTGTATCAATCCCTTGATGGCATTAACTGAGTGAAAACAGAAGGCAGGTAGGGTGTGGGTAGGGTGTGACTGGAGGAGGGCACTGGGGACATTGCTTTTGGGTATGTATTTTGTATCTGGTGAGTAGAGTCTCTCCCTCTGCTTCTTAGTGGCCATGTTCTGACCTGCTTTCTTCCACCACATCATAATGTTCTGCCTTACCCCAGCACCAAGCCAGCTATCTATGATCTAAGACCTCTGAAACCGTGAGCCCCCAAATAAACTTTTCTTCCTCTAATTATTCTTGTCGGGTCTTTTAGTCACAGCAGCAAAACAGCTGACTAAAACACTTGCTTTCCTCCTCCATAAAACAATGAATTGTTTTTAGCTTTTTATTGTTGCATAACAAATTCCCATAAACCCTGTGGCTTAAACAGCACACACTTCTGATCTCACAGTCTCTGGGGATTTGGATTCTAGGCATGTCTTTAGCTGGCCTTCAGTTTTGCACTTCTTACCACACTGAATTCAGATTGTCAGCCATGCTGTGTCCTCATCTGGAGGTTTCAGTGAGGGAAAATCTGCTTCCTTTCTCATGCTGCTGGTTGGCAGAATTAATTTGCTTGTGGCTATTTGACTGAGGTTTTTGTTGGGGGTTGGCTGGAGACACTCTCAGCTCTTAGAGGCCACACACAGGTCCTGGCCACATGGTCCTCTCCATAGACAGTGGACAATATGCTGTTTGATTCTTCAATGCCAGGAGGAGATTTGCTCCCTTTCAATTAAGAAATCTTACATAACATGTCATTATCACGGGGTGACATCACATCACCTTTCCCATTACAACATGATGTCATTAAAGGAGTGGCATCCTGTCACATTTGCCACATTCCAATGGTTAGAGCAGGTCACAGGGGAGGGGACTACAGAACATAGTAACTCAGCGGCTCACCTTAGGGTGTGTCCACCACAGTGATATCCACCACTTTTGGTTATAGTGAGGGTTCAGTGAGCAGTCTATATAAAGGCCCCCTGGTTCCTTCCCACATGGGATACACACATGGAGAAGAGGAGTCAAGATAAAGGTTGGACTTGGGGGTTGGGTGATAAAAGAGGGGCACAGCAAAGAAGACAGGTGTTTCTGCCTACAGCTCATTAGAAGAACTGCATGCATTCCTTTGAATGATTTTTGGGTTCTTGTTGTTGTTCTTGATTTCTTCTTTTTTTTTTTAATTTTGGGGAAAAGAACTTCCTAACATTCATCTCTAATCATTTACTTTTTATCATATCATTATTTTTGTTCCATTTAGCAGCTGTTACACACCCCATCTTTAAATCAGTAAGCTTTATCTGAGGAGTTAAAAAAAAAAAAAAAAAAACCACTCCAGTGTCCTAAGGTGACTAACTGGAAGAATGCAAGTTTTTTAGGTGAAGTGATAGATGCCTTGAGTTCTTCTAATCACTCTTTAAAATATACCTTTCTTTTCCTTCTCCCCCGGATTCTACAACTAGTTTTTATATTCCCCCCTTTGCTCCCTGCTTTAAGACATGTATTTATGTGGAAATTGCCTTGCAGAAAAATTCAAGCGAATCCAAGATTCAGGGAATTGTAGGGAAAGACGTTAGGGAAAGTCAGAGTAGGGAGCTGTTGATATCTGTGGTACTGGAGAATGAATCCAGTATCAGGAGGGAAAGAAATGAAGTGTAAGATTTGAGGGGGAGAGAAGAATGGGGAAGAGGCAGAAGTAGTTTATATAAAAAAATTAATACTAAGTTGCTGATTTTTTTTTTTTACAAATGATGATTCTTTTCCAGATCTAGAGCCAAGTATCTTTTATAAAATAGTCTTTCCTAAAGAAGATTGTTGACATATCTCCAGTGTAAGAAAATTTAGAATAACTTTTATCTCTAGGGGCTGAGTTGATGGTGATTCATCACTGAAAAAAAGATGGTCTTTCATTGTTTGGTGAGGCATTTTAATCAAGTGCTATTATAATTGGTGGCATTTTCTTTTGTAATATATACTAAATTTAAACAATAAGTTTGGTACCCCTGGAATCATGCCATATGAAAAGAGTTCAGAACTCTGTGTAGAAAAATCCCTGGTTCAAGCCCCTACTCTGTCACAAGCACTCTCCATGACCCTGGGCAGTCACTAAACTAACCAGGGCTTCTGTTTCCTCAATTTTCATGCAAGAATTCTGGAATGAAATATTGGCAGCTGGTGATAACACAAAAAGTGACAGTCATCAGAGCAGCTCACACATAATCAGCATTCAAATAATTGAGGATGCATAGAGAAGGTATACACAAACAATGTGGCTTTAGCTAATAACTTCTAAATAATATGCAAATCTTGTCCAACCCTTACCTTGTTAAATATGTTCAGTTATAATAATATATATATATATATAACTGTCATAGTACAGCATATAATCAGGAATGCATGTAGTAATTTACCACTGAAAATAATTAGGCCCTCAAGAGGGAATCTGTGTTTGGATGGCACATACACAGTCATCTGATCTGAACCCCTCAATTAGTGACATGGATGAGGTTAGGCTGAGAAAGATTAGATGACTCAACCAAGGTCATGCACTGAATAGATGGAACTGCAAGCCATGGCCTTGCACCCCTGCCCAGAACACCTTCAGCAGGACAGGGTGTGCCCCCGAGTGATACCCAGGGAAGGATGGTAATAGTAGGTACTGTAGGTACTGGCTTTTATATTCACAATAATGACTTTTTTAACGAAATAAAGTTATGTTTTGAGCATTATTTGCATTACTTGCATTATTAAATTTCAGTTGTGTGGAAGTAGACTTTGAAGTGCCAAAAATGCTACAAATTTGCTTGAATGATTCCAGGTTCTGGAAAAAAGGCTTTATTTTTTTTTTCCCTGAACTTCATTAAAGCACTCACACATATATTTCTTTTGACAAGTAACCACATAAAAATGGTGTTGCATAGGCTCAGTCCTGGATCCACTTCTAGTTAAGATTGTCATCAATGACTTGGATACTGCAACAGCATGCTCATTAAGTTCATAGATGAGACTGAATTTAAAGTGGAGGCTAAAGCCTTGGGGGATGCGATTAGAATTGGAAATGACCTCAACAAATTGGACAAGTAATCACAAACTAACAGGATGAAGTTCAGTAAAGACAAGGGCAAAGAGGAAGTCAAGAACTCAGAGAAAATAAAGACAAGAAAAGTCGGAAGACATGGAAATGGCAGGTCAGGCTGAGCTGCCAAAGGTATGGTAGTTACAGCAAGCCTGAGATTAACTTGATCTGATCTGCAGCAGGGGTCAGCATTTGCCACAGTACAAACTGATGCATATAGTTGAGGTCCTATGTTTTCTGGGAAGGAGAGCTATGATCTTGAATATTCTATGGAAGGTTCACCCCTATATGGTTCTCCTTGCAATAGAATTGGGTCCACTAAAAAGAAATCTAGGTAAAAACTAGTGGTTAGTATTGTTCATAAATTTTTAAAACTCCAATCAATTAAACAAAACATAAAAAAGTTCCTTTCATTGTTTTCTGACTACCTGGGTAGGTTAAGTATGTGGTCCTTACCTGTGCAAGCTACCTACTAGGTAGGCTCTATCTCAGTCACAGGGAAACCAGGCCATTCCTTGGCCTTAATCTTCCTCAACATTAATAGTTCAGAATATTCCAGTATTTAATACTGTTATTACCTTTTAAAAAATCAGCATGTCACTGAGATGCTTGAACATTTTTTCTATAGGCAGTATTCCATAATGTGTAATTATTATTCCCACTTAAAAATGGACTCAGAGTAGACGAGCATACACCATGAGGAGAGTCCATTGAAAGAGGAACCATAGCATAGCAAGAGGAAGTGAATTGGATGCTGAACCAGGACCACAGACAGCAGCTCTGGGGAGGAACAAAGAGAAGAGGGTATCACTACCTGTTATGGTTTGGAATGAGGTGTCCCCCAAAAGCTCCTGTGTTAATGCAGGAATGTTCAGAGGTGAAATGATTAGAGAATAAGAGCTGTAACCTAATCAATCCATCCTAGTTTGAACTGACTGACTAGGTGGTAACTATAGGCAGGTGGGTCATGGCAAGAGAAGGTGGGTCACTGGGAGGGCACCCTGGAAGGGTTCATATTCCCTGAGGCCCTGCCCCTTTTTTTGTCTCTCTCTGCTTTCCGGCTTCCACAAAGAGAGCAGCATTCCTCCACCACATCCTTCTGCCATGATTCTCTCCCTCAATTTGGGCCCTGACCAATGGAGTCAACCAACCTAAGACTGACTCTGAAACCATGAGCCAAAATAAACTTTTTCTTCTTTAAGTTGTTCTCATCGAGTATTTTGGTCATGGCAATAAAAAGCTGACTAACACAATGTGTGAGAGAAGGTAGGGTTAATGATAGTAAAACAAGAGGCAGAACAGAAGTAGGGTTTTTGCCTATCACTTATTAATGTCCTCTTCCTTACAAAATCCTGAATTGAATTTTCACAGGTCATCTCATGTAATATTCAGACCTATGTATAGGGCTGGTGTCTACATTTTACAGATGAGAAAATGAGGGAAGGGGTAGAAAGTTACTTGTCAAAGGGCACGGTAAGTGGAAGAACTAGCATGTGAACCAGATTTGTGTGATTTTAAAATCTGTGCTTTTTGGACTCAACAATTTAAGATAGCAAGGAAAGGTGAAGAATAGCAGGTGGTGGAAGTGAAGGAAGAGGCTATGGGAAATCTAGTAAGTGAAAGGGATTGAAAAAGGAAAAAGAGAAAGTACACTAGAGAAAGGCAAAAAGAGACGGGAAGAAGAAGCCTTGGTAGGGGGAAACAGGTAAGAAATGGAGGAAGTAATGTAGTGAAAGGAAGGAAGAGCAGTGTGAACCCCGCAGAAGTGCAGTAAGCTCTGATAGGAGTTCTGAGTGGTAGGACATCCTTCTTCCATGGGGCACTGTATTCTTCCAGTCTTTCTCCAGTATTGGGGCCTATTGAGAACTGCAGAATTTATAGAAGTCAAAAAGAACCTTGTGAATGTCTATTGCAAAGTAAGAGAATGTTTAACAGGGCAGTAAAGGGGACACGTGTGGCAACTTAAAAGGAAATGGGACATCGAGCATTGAGAAGTGACCCGTTAACAGTTTTCAGGTATGAAAAAGCTATTAACGCAGTGACTGCTGGGAGCAGCAGGATTTATCAAGTATTAGAACAGACCTCTCAATGTCTGGGAACATGCTGACTGCTTTTACTGCCTCTACTACTGCAGAATCTTTTTATTTTTATGGTCAGTCCAAGGTGCTCTCTGGCACTAGGGTCCACTGCAGACTGGTTTCTATAGTCTATGAATCCAGAAACAATGCTCCTAAAATTCTGCTGGGAACTTTAGTAGGATGGGCATGATGCAAACCAGACTACCTTCCCTGGAAAGAATATGGATTTGGGGAGACATGTTCAGTGTCTGAATTTTAACACTACAATTACTGCAGTGACCTTGGGCAAGTTACTCAACTTTTCTGAACATCAGTTCCCTCCTTAGTAAATGGAGGTATACCCCGAATGTCTTCTTCCATTTCCTTTTGCTTTCCCGTGGGGTATAACAAAGGCTTGGAGAAGGTCTCCTCTTCACCATGGGTTGTTCTCTATCCAGAGAGAGTCAGGGGTAGTGTGATTGGGTCAAAAGTGGAGTAATGATATGAATGTACACCATGAACAACCATAGAAATGAAAATTTGTACCCCATATGTGTAACATGAATCAAAATGAAGTCTGTAAAAAAATTAAAATTAAAAAAAAAAAAGTGGAGTAATGGAAATTCAGACCCATTTCCACAGACAGGGGTAGGACAGGTTTGCCATGCTGAGGTCACCAGGAGTACACAGTTCTTTGGAAGACATGACTTCCCAGAAGCTCCCTCTAACCTCATTCTCCAAGTGCTCCTTCACTATTGAAACCTATGCTCTGAAACTTGCATATTTTTATAATAACTTTATTTAGTTTTGTATGTGGTGCTGAGAATCGAACCCAGTGCCTCATGCACGCTAGGCAAGCACTCTACCACTGAGCCACAACCCCAGCTCTAGTACTTGCATTTTTAAGACAGAGTCATTGTGAAATGAGAGTTCAGAGATGGGTTGGGTGTGGAGATACATATAATTTGCAAGTTAAAAGACCTTCTTATGTTCTTGACTGAGGTTCTGAAAACTAGAAAGCCCAGCTCTTGGAACTGAGACTTGGCTTTTCCCCAGTGTTACTTTCTGCTGTCAGTGGTTGCCTCTGCCAATAACCTTCCACCTGCACATTTGTGCACATATCTTGACCTTGATTTACTTCTTACAGAAAATTAAAAAAAAAAACTTGACCCTACAGACTTCTAAACATGATTGTTGATTGTCATTTGCAGGGATTATGGGACTCCTTAGAGTTTATTACAAGACATTTTTCGATATCTTGTGAGCATAGTGTGGTTAACAGGGTCAGGGGAGGTTTCCTTGTCTGGGAACTGGTCTCTGTGTGCTTAAAGCCATTGAAGATGAGCCTTTGGCCAGTTTCTTTGAGCAGACCTTGTTTGTCACTTTGTTTTCTCATACATCATCTTTGGCTCAGGTCAAGGAGTATATAACTTTCACCATCTGGGACAGCAAAAAGATGACAGCAGGTCTTTCTGAAGAGTAGAAACCTTCCTTTCCACTTCAGTAAGAAATCTAGTCTTGTTTCTTTAAATTCCCTTTGTCACTCAGACATGCAGATTTGACATCAGTTTGTCCTAAACTCTTAGCCAGGCTCCACTGAAGTTGGGGGAAACAATTTACTGGGTATTAGTAAGTAGGTGAAGTCTGGTCCTTTCATATTTGGTTTACCAAGTGGGAGTAAAGGGAGAAAGATGTTGATGGGTTATTTGAATAGGCTGCTTAACTTTTATAGCTTCTCAGTGTATTTATTAATATTCTAATGTCCTTGGCAGTGAAGAAAATTAGTATATCTTCTCATCAAGTCCTGTTTACTCTTAGGTTATGAAGGATAATCATTTGTTAGCTTAGGGAAAGCTTGTGCTGTGATCATCATTATCATTTTGAGAAAATGCTGAGTAAGCCATGAACTTGCTGCAAACACTTAACTGTATGGAAATTGTGACATTTCCATTTGCTGGTAGATGACAAAACTTTATTGGTGACAGATTATCTCACTTGAGAAAACCAAATGATATTTTTCATAGGGAAGTATGTGCAGGTGCATAATTAATTTTCTCACTTTGCTTTTTAACAGTCATACTTTTTAACCTACTCAATATGGGCCATATGTGTTATGACTAAAAATACACAAAGGGGAGCAGTGAGCATAATTATGAGAAGAGGGTCATTCTTCAGACTGGAACTTAAACATCAGTTACCTAAATCTAGGTTAGTTCTTTTTGCATGCTACCCTACATGCCTCCTTTTTCCTTTATAGCTTTCAGAACTCAGGTGTATTTTGTCAGTGGCCTGGATTTGTTCAATGAGGACAAGATTATACTATCTGTTATGGTTTGGATATGAGGTGTCCCCCTGAAGCTCCCAAGTTAATGCAGGAATATTGGGAGGATTATAATCTAATCTGTCCATTCTAGTTTGAATGGACTGGGTGGTAACTGTCGACAGGTAGAGTATACGTGGTTGAAGGAGATTGGGTCACTGGGAGTGTGGCCCACAGGGCTGTTCTTCCCTGTGGACACTTTACCCCTTCCCCTCTGCTTCCTGGCTGCCCATGCTGGGCCCTTCTGACTTGATGTTCTACCTCATCTGGGACCCAGAGCAATGGAATGAGCCATCAATGGACTGAGACCTCTGAAACTGTGAGCCCCTAATACATTTTCATCTAAGATGTTTTTGTCAAGTATTTTGGTCACTGTGATGCATAAGCTGACTCGCAATATCTTCTACATGTCAACCTCTCCCAAATCTCCAATATGTAACTTTCATGTGAACCCTGGACTGATAGACCTAACTGCTTATTGATATTTCTACTACCATATATGATAGGGGCCTCAAAATTACCTCACCTCCAAGCAAACTCTTTTTTCTCTACAAATCTGCTTCCCACCCTCCATGTCTCATTTTAGTCAATATGAATTGAGGCCTTCCTATACTCCAGATGCTATTTTAAGTGCTTCGAAGGTATTAACTTATTTAATATTCATAACAACCCTATGTGGAAGGTGTTATTAATAGTCCCATTTCATAGAGGATGAAACCCAGATATAGAGAAAACTTGCCTAAGTAGTTCCTAAGTAGCAGATCTGGGCATTATCTTAGCCCATTAGGTATGAGTGTCTACACTAGTCCCAGCCTAATCCTCTCTGTGTAGGATCTATCTCAGTAAATGGCATTGCTATTCACTCAGTTGCTCAGGCCCCAAACCTCAGGTATCCTTGTTTCAAATTCCACCTCCCATCAGATTCATAAGAAAAATCCTGTCTTTTTACCTTCCAAACATATCCTGAAACTAAGCAATTCACTATTGCTACACTTCCTCTATTGCTACCATTATAGTCAAGCCCCATCAAGTCCTCACTTGTCCTCTGCATCTACTCCTGCTCCCCAGGGTTGATTCTCTATGTAGCAGCCAAAATAGTTCTTTCAAAACATAGCAGTTCATGTCAGTCATTTGCTTCACCTGCAATGGCATTCCATCAAACCCAGACTATCCAAAACCTCACTGTGGCCTATAGTCTTGGTGTCTCCTCCCTACCTTCCCAGGCTCATTTTTTGCCACTCTCTCAAGTTCCCCCACTCCAGCTATTCTGGTCAATCTGCTATTAAACAATCCAAGAAAGGTCTCATCAGAACATCTCTGCTCTTGCAGATTCTTCTGCCTGAAATCTTTCTTCAGATAGTTGTACAACTCTTACTCTAGTCATCTCTGTTCACGTGTCACATCTTTATAGTTTCCCTGACCACCCTGAAGAAATTCCCTCACACACTATCCTCTTTCCCACCCTTAATTTTTTACTATTATTATTATTAAATTATTGTTATTATTAATTTTGGTGTTGGATTGAATCCAGGTCCTCATGTGCACATGCTAGTCCACCGAGCTACATCCCCCATCTCCTTCATTTATCTTAATAGTAGCTCTATCTAGCTGAGATTTTACTGAGCAGTCATGCACTACGTAGGAACATCACAGTCAACAATGGACTACAAACAATGGTGGTCCTCTAATATTTTATTGCCTAATGACATCAGAACCATCTTAGTTTGTGTAAGTACATTTGATATTGGCCATATAGCAATGAGATTGCCTAATGACACATTTCTTAGGATGTATTCCTGTTGTGACACATGACTTTTATCACTTGTAATCTTTCTGTTTGGAATGTAAGTTTCTGAAGGAGAGGAACTACTCTGTCATCTCTATCCCCAGCACCTGGAAAGTACCTGTCTCCTGATATTTGTTGTCTTAATCCCTTTTCTGTTACTATAACTGATTACCGAGACAGGGTAATTTATAAAGAGAAGAGGGTTTTGGTTTGCAATTCTAAAGGCTGGAAAGCTCAAGATTAAGCATCTGTAGAGTCCTGAAGTGGCACAGGTATCACATTGTAAAAGGGACTTGGTTTCCTGGCTCAGGTCTCTCCTCTTATCAAACCATAGTCCCATTGGATCAGGGCTCTCCCTGTGGCCTCATTTAATGACAGTTACTTCCCAGAAGCCCTGCCTGTAAACAGTATAGTTGGATTAGGTTTCCATCTTTGTAATACTTCAGAATGGAGACTAAATTCTGGTGGGGATATTCAAACCAAAGCAGTTGTGTAGTGGCATTTGTTGAAAAAGTGAAAGAGCAAGAACTAGCGTCCTAATGACAGGTATCAGTACATTCAAGTTATCCCTGAGTTTATGTCTGTACCACAAAAGGGCCAAAATACAGACTACCCTCCCAGCATGACAGGTGGGCACCCGGCACACAGTGGGTTCCTCTCTTTCGCTAACTGCCTAAGTTAAGCTGTTACGAACAAAGGGCTGGCTGTGGGCCCACACTCACATATTTGCTAATCCTCCTGCGCTCACACTCGACCTTCCCATCACTACTTCCACCTGCTCTTTCCAACAGGCACTGCAGACACTGGGTGTCCATTGATTCCAATTAGAAAAGCGTCTTTGCAGAAGTGCAGCAAGGGTGTAAGTGCAGATGTGACTGCATTTACCCCTTCCCTCTGCTCCTCCCTGTGCCCTGAAGTGATGGCAGGGTAGTGAGGGGGAGAAGGAAGGTAAGTATCCATTCTTCATCCAGATGGCACTCTTGAAGCCAGTCTACTGCGATCCCCTCTCTGTTAAAAGAAAAAAAGAAGGAGAAAATGCAAATTATCCTCTCCATTTCCAAACTGACGTTGTGCCACCATTCTCTTCTCCATGTGAAGAGATTTTTCTCCTCTCCATATTGCTTCACAGTCTCTGTTTTTAAACCTCCTCTCAGTATTGACATCCCATCAGACCCCAGAGCAGGCATTTGTGCTGAGTTAAACAGTTCATGTCCTGGCTTCCTGGACCTGTCACCTGAATGAAACCCGACTTTTCCTGACAGTGCCAACAGTGAAGTGGTTTTCATGCGTTGGCATGAAGAAATGAGTCATTGGCCAGAAGTAGGAAGAAAGAGGTCAAGATAGCATCATTTGAAGATGGCTGCTCCACTCTTGCTAAGACTTTCCCCTCCAGTAGCACTCATCTTTGGAAGGGACTGTACTATTCAGTGTTGCACAGAGCTCTAGGAAAAAGTCAAGGAAGTAGCCATGAGTTCAGATGAGGAGATCTTCAGAAGTTACAAAAGTAATATATTAGAATAAAAAACAACAAACCAGACAGGCCTGTATGAAGAATATCATTACCAGGCTCCCCCAAGCCTAATATGATCAAAACGACTAGCTTTCACCTTTTTCCCAGTACACAGATGGACTCTATTTCCCAGCCACTCTCTCAGTTAGGTGTGGCCACGTAACTAATGCCTCATGGTTGCCACCTGAGTAGAAGTGAGGGCAGCACTGTCTTCCAGCCTGGCCCATAACATCTTCCCAAGCAAACTCAACTCTCAAGTCTGCTCCCTTGGTCTCTCACTAGCTGGAATGCAGACACCACCTAGGGACCTTGGAAGCCTCGTGTTGAAGATGGCAGAATCTCCATTGGCAGGAGTCCCCAAATAGCTGCAAAGACGAAGCTGCCCTGCCAACTTCAACACGTTTACATGAGCTCGAAATGAAATTCTTTCGTGTTGGAATTTTAATACATTTTTACAGACTATTTCTTACAGCAATTAGCCTACCACAGCTATTTCACTGGATGTTATAACTTGTTTCTCAGTGTGTGTATTTCTTCTCCATTTGATTATAAGCTCCTTAAAAGCAGGTTCTATGTATCCCCTCTACATTCTCTGCAGGGCCTCACTCAAAGACTGGCACAGGACTTGTGACCAGCAAACATTTGCTAGAGTTTATTTCTCCCTTTTACTCTAGGGTAAGTTAAAAATTGAGTAGAAACATAGCTACATCATATGGGTTTTTTCATTTTGCTTTGAAAACCATCCTGGGTATGAAGGCTTTCTTATGTACGTATAGCTGCTCAGAACTGACATGGTCACTGAAGTGTGACACACATTTTTTATTATCCATAAATGGATTATCTACTGTGACCCAGCTCTTCCATCATTTCGGCACATTCCTCCTGTCAACAGCTGTGTCGTAGGCGCTGAGAAGGGCCTGGAGCCAAGGGAGAATCAGAACCAGGTGGGGGTGGGTTTGGGGGTGGTGCTTGTGTTACTGACTGGGTATGAGTTGTGAATACATTTTGCAAGTCAAATCAAATGGTGATTATCTTTTTTTACTATTGTATGCATCTTTGTAACTATCTATTATGATATATAATCAAGAGTTGACAATAGGAATATGAAAGTTAAGACTGGGTAGGGTACTGAAAAAGCCCTCTCTGAGGAGCAAAGAAAATTTTTCAGAATGTGAATTTATCAGTTTGACATCAGATCTCTTTGAGCAAACAAAAGACATTTTATTTCCACCAGCTTGCTGCAAGTCAGGCAGAGAGCATGGTAAATATCGAAATCCTCATTTTAGAAGGGGATGAGTTGTATCCTGAGGTTTTTGGTTACTCCACAGTAAACCCTGCCAGCTTCCAGCCTCAGCTGCAGGGGCAGTGTCCTCGTGAACCCCACAATCATTACCATCCACTTTTCTCCCCGAAATTTAAAGCCCCATTTTACAAAAATGATGTGTAAACTGCTGTTTCTCAAAAGTTAGCATGCATGAGGCTTATTAAAACCCAGATTTCTGGGTTCCACCCCCACAGTGCTGATTCAGAATGTCTGGAGCAAAGCCTGAGAATTTGCATTTCTATTAACAAGTTCCCAAGGGGTGCTGAGATGACGGCTCTAAACTCTTCAGCCTCACTCTGCATGGATGAAGGAAGCTCCAAACATGAGCCAGGCAACAGCCCTACAAGGTGCAGGAAGGATCCCAGCAGTGAGAGCAACAGTACCATCAAGTGAGATGAAAGCTGTGAATGAATAAGGAGGTTGCTCAGGGCAACTCCGTGCAATGTCCCCTTATGCCATGGACCAGCGCCATCTCTTCCTTTGCTGCCCCCAATGTACATGTTGAGAATTCCTTATCTAAAAAACATGTTGGTGCTCAAAAAGTTCCATATTTGGGAGGATTTCAGAGTTTGAATTTTCAGGCCAGATATGTTCAACCTATATTTCCTCATTTCCTCAAGAATAAAATTAAGAGCTTGCTGTAGATGAGTGGTCTTGGAGGAAATTTTAAATAATAACGTTGTTTAGACTATATCCTGCCTAGAGATTTCAAAATCGTTGCTCTGGGGTAGAGTCCAGGAACCATCATCCTGAGAGCATGACAGGTGGTTCTGATATGCAACCTATTTGGAAACCAACTTGTTCTCTAGGTCACTGCCGATCTGTCTACATTCCTGCTGTCCCTACCAGTAGAATGCAACCTCTGCCCGACCCCAAACCCTCCAGATTCACGTGACTCCTTTCCCCGACCCTTCCCTCTGTGCATATTCTATTTACTCTGTGGCACGAAGTCACTTCATACCTCATTAACTTCCTCTGCTTAATTAGGCAGAAGACAAGTCCCAGACAGCTGCAGAATACATGGAAATTCACTGATACAAACATCAACAAGTCAGAAACCCTTTTTCAACTCACAGGAAACATTACCTGTGGCAGCAGAGGAGAAACCCATTCCTGGAAAGTGAATTTGACTCATCAAGTCACACGAGGGCAGCCAGAGTACATGTTTCACTTGGAGATTGGCTCATTGTTGTTATTCTGGATGGGCTCAACCCCATTTTGTGATGATTCCTACAGATTCACCTGTACTTTCTTTTTGCAAGGGACTCAAATGAGAGAATTTCTGTCTCTTTCCTAAACAGCCCTTTATCCTGTTAAGCAAAATGAAGGAGCAATCTGGAAGTTCGGCTTTCCCTAATACCCTTTCATTGTACCTCTAAAGATAGTTGAAACAAAGGTGGTGATTTTTCCTGGTTGGGATTAAAGTGTTACCTAAACTTTCCATCTTACTTGCCATTAGGAATGCAAGTGTTACTGGGGAGTAACCTAACTCACTTTAATTTTGTTCTCACTCTTTGTAACTTGAGTGAGAATAAAACTGAAATCTTCTTTACCTTCTTTTCTAAACTTCATTGAAGTTTCAGTTGGTGGAGCTATTTCAGTTCATTTATCATTTTAAATGGCTTAAGTTGAGGGGCAATTTTGTTAAGGTGAGGGGCACTGAGGCAGGTTAGTAATTTAATTCCACTGTGTGATCTGGACATGAACCCAAGGCCTGGGGACTGTTGCTTTTCTGTTAATTAATTCTCCCTGTCAGACATCTGGAAACCCGCCTCTTCTGCCTCATCTGAATTGACTAATTAATTAAGCTGTGTTTGTAAACAGGCATTTTCTCCCCCAGCACTTTTTTCATCATCTGTTTCTTTAGCCACAAGCTAGTGACCCTATTTAATGGCAAACTACCTAGCCAATAATTCCGTTCTCCTATGGGCTAAAGAGCTTTCTTTTGGAGGCTGCCCAGAACTAGGCAAGTCCAGGCACTGGAATGAGGTAGATAAGGATTTGAATCCAGTTGAGCCGTTTATTAATTATGTGGCCACAGGCAGATTACCTCACACCTCAAAATGTGGGTTTCCCCATTTTCCCCCTGTAAAACCCACCACATAGCCCAGTGACTGGCACATCATGATATCCTCCAAATCCTGGGTGTGTTTTACTGAATGGGGGCAGTCATTCTGCCTTGCCTTTTGTGCAGGACTAGCTAGTTTCAAGCCACTTCCACAAACATCGTCACATTGACTTTCTCAAACCTTCATGGACATACTTTTGGCAAATATTTTCACCCTCATATTTTACAGCTAAGAGAGTCAGTCTGCAAGTGTAAGGTACACAGTCCCTTGGCTAGTCAGAGACAGAGCCTAGCATGGCCTTGAGCTTTTGCTTTGATACCATGTACCCTCCTGACCTTCAGTCGATGATGTGAAACTAGATTATAAGTACTGGGGATGGGGGAGATTTGCATAAGATAACACCTCATAAAAGAAACTGGTCAGATAACCACTGACACTCCAGGTGTTGAAACGCCTAATAGAGAAGGATTATCTCATACATGGGACATGTCCACAGTCTAACTGCATCTTCCCTCTCTGTTCTACCAGCTTTTGTCCATCTGCAAGTATATGTTAGTGTTATATTATGGTTTGGATATGAGGTGTCTCCCCAAGGCTCCTGTTAATTCAGACTGTTCAGAGTTGAAATGATTAAATTATAAGAACTGTAACATAATCTGTCCATCCTAGTTTGAATGGACTGCTGGGTGGTAACTATAGGCAGGAGGGGCATGGTTGGAGGAGGTAGGTCACTGGGGGTATGCCCTGGAAGGGCACATCTTCCCTGTGGCCCCTTTCCCAGCCCCTGTTTCCTGACCTCAATATGAGCTGAGCAACTTTCCTCCACTGGACCTTTCTGCCATGAAGTTCTGCCTCACCTTGGGCCCAGAGCAATGACATCAGCCATCTGTGAACTGAAACCTCTTAAATCTTGAGCCACTAATCAACTTTTTTTTTTTTTTTTTTGGAACCAGGGATTGAACTCAGGGACACTCGGCCACTGAGCCACATCCCCAGCCCTATTTTGTATTTTATTTAGAGACAGGGTCTCACTGAGTTGCTTAGGGCCTCGCTAAGTTGCTGAGGCTGGCTTTGACCTCACGATCCTCCTGACTCAGCCTCCCGAGTCGCTTGGATTACAGGCGTGTGCCACCAATCAACTTTTCTTCCTCTAAGGAGGGAAAAGTTCTTGTCAGTTATTTTGATCACAGTGATTCAAAAGCTAAGCCATTTGTAATCCAAAGTTTTTAACTAATTTCAATATTAGTGCTTATTTTGGACAGGTGATATATGTTCAGTTTCCTATCAGCCTTGCAAGATTAGCAGAAATAGGAAGAGACAGACAGATGTATGTATGGATCACCCCATTTTCATGATAAAGCAACTTAGATTCCCAGAGGTTAAATGGTTTGTCACATTCGCAGGGCTTGTCTGTGGTAGGGCTGCACCTGGAATCGAGGACTTCCAATTCTAGGTTTAGCATCATTGCAACAACTGAGGACTTACATCAGCACTGTGCTTATTTATGTTAAAGAGCTCTTGGGGAACTTTGTGCTGTTTTGTCTCTAATTCTCTTCTTGCCTCTCCTCTCCTTCCTTGGTTTTGCCTCTGATGTGCGGGCTTTTCCCCAGTTATTTCTGTTAACCTCTGCTGTGTAGCAACCACCACAAAACTTGGTGGCCCAAAACAACCACCATTTTTTAACTCAGTCTTTTCTGGGTCAGCAGTTTGGGTTGGGTCTGCTGGGTAGTTCTTGGGGTGGTAGCACAGGGGCACTCATCTGGCTGCAGTCCCCCCTCGTGGCTCAGCTAAAGCTGATGATCGAGCCAGCCTCCCGGTACATCTCGCTGTTGGCACGGGTGTTCAGCTGGGCCTCCTCCTGACGTTCCTCGTCCTCCAGGCAGCTAGCCCAGGCGTTTTCAGCACTGTCAGCAACGTTCCCAGAGAGGGAGGCCCATCACACTGTTACTCATCAGATCTCTATGTGTGTCATGTTTTTTGATATCCTATTAGCCAAAGCAACTCACAAAGCCACACTAAAAGTCAGGGTGGCAAGGGATTACACAAGGGCATCAGAAGGATCCCCTTTTGAAATCATGTTCACTCATTTGTCCAATGAACATTTTTTTAGTGCGGACCATGGTGATATTCCTAGGTCAGGCATTAGGGATATAAGAAAGTAATATTTTGTCCTTGCCATTAAGCATCTAATAGTTTACTGAAGGACACATAAGCAATTAAATATCACACCATGGCAAGTTCAGAGATGGAGATGTGCACGCTCTAGTGTTGAAGAGGGCGGGGAAGGATAGCTCCCACTTATTCCCATCTGGGAAGGTGGGGAGCAAAGGCTCCTTGATGCAGATACTACCTGAACTGACTCCTTAAGGGTTGAGTGACTGTCATGAGAAGATCGTGTATTTAAAATAGAGGATTGCAGCATGAAAAAAAGGCATTCAGGTAGGGAAAAAAAACCTAGTGGGTGATTATCAAATAAAAAGAGTAGGCTAGAAATTCTGAAGAGATAAGTCAAAAAGAAACAAAGGCAGGGAAATAGGAGATGGGGGAGGGAAGGAGGAAGTAGGAAAAAAGAAAGGGGGGAATGTGGAAAGAGGAGGGAGAGAAGGAAGAAAGGAGAAAAGGGGAAAGAGAAAGGAGAAAAGGTGGGGAACAAATGTGTTCTTTCCCAATGAAGTTAGATATCACTCTCTAGCTGAGTGGGGAGAGAGGCAGGCACTGACAGTCTTTGAGAGGGGTAAGGATGGGGTCAATCTGCATTTAGAGAGATCCCTCTGGGTACCCAGTGGAGGATGAACTGAAGGAGGATAAGACAAGGTAAAGAAAGCAAGAACAACCCACAAACCCAGGTGAGCATAGTGTCTGAATATGGGAGCCAGGGGGGGATCCTTCTGCCATGTCCTCGCCTCCAAAACTGGGGGAGGCATTTCCATGAGAGATGGAATGACCTTAGATACTCTTGGGATCATACAGTTGAGAATATCTGGGAAAAACTATTTTCTACATACTTAGTATTTATCCACAAAATTGACAAGGAGGGTTGGTAAGTCTCAGAAAATCTCAGAATGAATCTTGTTTTCTGGGATTTAGTCCTGTTTTGATGGCCTTAATAAGATGTACAGTGTGAGAAAACTCTTCTATGAATTTGATAAGGTAACTAGGGGAGAACTGCAAGGACCTTCTGGACAGGCATCTCTCAAGATTCTTTTTGTGGTCTCTGTGGTCTCCTCTTCTAAAATTAGAATGTATTTTTAATGACTTTACCCTCTTACATTTGTGCTCCCTTAGCACCTTAGTAATTTTATGTGTCTTTCTGTGTGTATACCTCTTTTCATTCGTATTCACAACCTTCTGTCTTAGATTTCCTGGATGATCACACTTTCCATGATGCTGCTTCATTGCCCCAGAAAGCACATTCATAATTATCAGTGTTTACATTCAGCTGTGTGGTCTGGAGGGCACTGCCATTCTACTTATGCAATGTGTCCCTTTTCCAGAATCCTTCCTATTACTTTCTGTTTGACACTTTTGTACGAGCACCCTGCAGTAAGAAAAACAGCTCTGCAGACTCATCTGATGAGGTCCTGCTCCAGTCCAGCTATTTTTTTCTAGCTCTTAAAAATTTGCATGAGAACCTGATTTTGCTGGTTTGGTGGTTTATTAAATGTGCAAAAATTTGCATCACTTTTCATTAGTGTCCTGAGATACACTTGAGAGAGATGCTAGTCCAGCGTGTCTAAGATCTATGGGCAGATGTCTGCATATTTTCAAGTGACGTTTTCTTTAAACATATTGAAAACATTTGAAATTCAGAGGAGGGTCATGAAGGGTGTGCTGAGGCAGATCAGCAGTCTGATAGTCCAGAAGCATTATATAAAAAGCAGTATGGTCACCTCTGGTTCCCATGGCTCTTCCATTACATAGTGCCTTCTGGATGGTGGCAGTGTTTCTTCTTGATGGTTTGCATCCCCCTGCTGCTTTGGACCCCTTGAACCTCCAGTGCTATGGCAGATCCCAGAGACCCAGAGCTCCTAAGGAGAAGAGGACAGGTGAACTATTCTGAATCAGTACCATGCATTGGGCATCATGATTGCACATCTTAAACTGTCCTGTGCATTTTATTGCACTTTATCTAATATGTGAGGCATTTTATAGAGTGGCAAAAAGCACAACCTTTGGTATCAGACTGCCTGAACTCAAATCCCATTTCTGTCACTTGCTTGGTTGGGGAACCCCTAAATAGAGGTCATATAGGAATCTTCTAGTTATGAGTTCTTAATCCTGGACAAGGGTTTGTGAAAGGGGAACATGAGGAGTACAAGGAGAGATGGAAGACATGCAAATGACCAGAACTGGCAGCCAGGTTTGGCCTATGGGCCAGGTAGTGAGAGATGCCAAATGACCTGCTGAGCGAGATTGGCTGTAACTGCAGGCTCTACGACTGTCCAAGCAACCCTCACAAGGCCTGGGGGCCAGGTAGAGGATGCAGTTACAAGTCACTCTCAGTACAACAAGAACTCTAGCTGGTTGACCCTGCATAAGCCCAAGACTGAGAGCTGGAGGAGAGGCCTCCTGCTTCTCCTTCCTTTGACCCCATGCAAGGAGGGACTTATTCAGGAATGACTGGAATCTGCCTATCACTGGTCAGCTAATCTATTTCTTGGCTTCTGAGATGATCATAGAAAGTCGATGATGGTAAATAACCACGACTACCAATACAGCTACTGTCAGTTTTTCAGTGCTCACCATGTTCCAGGCATTCTGCAAATAACTTTATAGATATTATTTCACTTAATCTTCACCAAAGCCCCACAAAGATAGTTATAGTTATTATCTATTGCTATTTATAGACAAGATAAACAATGCATTATGAGGACTGTTTTTATTATGAAGCAGAGACATGCAACTTGAATTAGCTTAAGCAAAAGACAAATTTATCATAAGAATACTGGGTTGTCTCAACAGAATTCACAATAAGAATGGGGTTGAGCTTCCCTCCAGAAGAGTTATCAACCAGGACTTTTATGCTCTTAGATATTGTGATCCCTCTCTCATTTGTAGTGACTTTTCTATGGCCACTGGCTTTGTTCATCTTTCTATCCATGGGCCAGGTTCTCTGGAGGCTTCAAAACATGGCAGACCAGAGTGTCTGAATTTTACAAACATAGCTTATGCTACTGAAGTGATAGTTCGAAGTTGACATTCTTCTTAGACTTAAGGCCAGAAATCCCAAGGATCTGACCCAGGTAGTCAGGTGCCTCACTCCTCAATCACTTACCTGTGAGTGGGTCAGGAGCTGGACCAGAAGATCTAACAGTTTGGTGACCTCGGCAAGACTATGGGGTTGGTGTTGAGGAAGAAGTTCACAAGAAAAGGATACTGAACTAAGAAGAGGAGTAGAAACAGAGTGAGTGAAAAGGAAGAAACAGGGGATGGCTGGTTGATAAACAAACAGTAGGCACCGACAACACAGAATTTAGAAGTTCATGTAACACGGCCAACAATGACAAAGCCAAGACTCAAATTAGGCCTTTCTGGCTTCAAAGCCTATGCTCTTAACTAACATCACTAGTCAGAATAAAGCAGAGTGCGAATGAATACATACATGCATGCATAATCCATTCATAGACACAGGCATAAATACTAGCGAAGACCTTGCCAAGCCTGTGGTTGAATCCAGGGAGTCATGGGTCAGAATGGTCTGACATTGCATACTTTGCTCTACCCTTACAACTGTCATTTGAAATTCAAGGTAGAAAGTAATGACAAGATAACCTGATGACATGCAGTGTCAATGACTGAAGCCTGTGGCCCAGTCCCTGAAGCACATTAAGACAGCATCCCTAAAGCCTACCCATCATCCATCAGCCAGTCAGCCAGTGTCCCTGCTGAGCTGTTCCAGAGCAAGCCATGGCCTTGGGCATGGTGCCCACATTCACAGCCAAGTGCTGTAGGAGGAAGACAATGCAGAGGGAGAGGGACTAGCGTTGGTGATGTTTGAGAGATTCCTCACTGGAGCCTGCACGTCCCAGAGGAAGGCTCAGGACCAGTTGAGGTGCTGCAGAGGAGGGGCCTTCTTTGGAAGAAAGCACACTGGAGGGGAAGGTAGAGCTCAGAGGGAGTTGGGGCTGGGGAGATTTTGAGCCCATGAACTGAGAAGGCGGATCAGATACTTTAGGAAAACATGTTGATTCTTTCATCCTATGTGAGCCCTTTCAGCAAACAGTTTATAGAAAGCTGTGACATAAAGGGATCAATGTCCTTCTAAAATATCTAAAATATCATGGAGAATCAGTCCCTGGCTCAATGGGACTTTTTTGATTCAAGCCTTTGATAAATACAGAAGGGTAGTAGCATTTTTATTTCTTTGACTTCTGATTTTACTCATACTGAAATGAAAATATTGAATGAAAACAAAAGAATTGCATAGAATATGTTGACATTTTGAAACAAATTGAGTTAAAAGTTTGAGAGGTTCAAGCTTGTTTAGTATTTTCCCGTTGCCACTTGAAGAAAGTTAGGCACATTTAGGAGCTACACCATTATTTTCAATTATAGTAGTCATCGTAAAATGAAGAAAAGAGAAAAATAACAAATGCTTGCTTAAAACTAATATGAGCTGGGCACAGAGAGGTTAAATAATAAGTCTCCGAAGGTTGCACAGCTTGTCATCACCGTGCCTCCTACTGCCACCTGCTACCATTCTGCCTGTCTGGCCCCACCCTGTGCTTCAGTTGCCACTTGCCAGGAACCTTTCAGACACAACCATGAGGGTTTCTGGAAAGCTAGGTGAGGATGGGAGGCTCCAGGGCTGAAATAGACTCTTCCACTCACTCTTGGCAGCATGGCATGGTGAAAGAAACATGGACTTCTAGAGTCAAACAGATCAGGGATGAAACCCAGATCCCTCAACAAGGTTCAAGCTCTTTAGTCTACATTGTGGACAACTAACAATACCTACTTTGGGGGAATTAGTGCCAATTAAATGATCTAACTCTGAAAACTGCCTGGCGCTGGGCCTGGTCCAAAATAGCTATAATTACTCTAATATTATTACATCTCTGTTGGAGGTATTATATGAAATGACCATAACTGCTGTTTGGTGCCCAGGGAATCAACACCTTTTGTTCCTGCCACCTGATTCTACTCCACCCCCATTCCTCACTCTCCAGAGCAAGAGACCCAGAGTGAGGGAAAAGTGGAGAGCAGGGATTACCCAGAGGGCAATGACCAGCAGCAGCAGCAGTGGGTATGCACAGCTCCCCAGGAAACCCCAGCTCTCAGGGAGGCCTGGAATGACAACTGAAGTCTCCATGTTATTGGGAGAGCCATACAGATCCTGGCAAGAGTGGCCGGGGGGCCTCCCATCAGAGTAGTGCCAGAGCTGCCAGTCCCCAGTTTAGTAAGTGATGAAACAGTAATAGGCCAAAGGCAGTCGTGGATCAAATTTAAATATGGAAATTATTTTCAAACACATTTTTCAACTGCTAGAGTTCTAAACCCGGATGTCACTGAGTGTGCAAATGATTAGGAAAAAGAGGGTCACGCTGTGCCCGTGGCCTTGTGAGATTCTCACTGTGGCAGATTGTGCCATTATACTTACAGCAATTCAGGCAGAACTGGGTCTGTGCAGGGCAAGCTCACCATCAGGAAGGCTGAAGACAAACAGAGCAGAGGAGATGTCTGGGGGGCAGCTTTTTGCCCTTCCATCCTTCCCATAGGAGAACACTGGAGTGATACCCTGCAGAGACTTCGTAGAGAGGCTGATATATTTTTCCCCAGTGACATCAGTCAGTAGCTTACTGAGAACACACTTGTGCAAACCAATACAAGGGACAAAAAGAGGAAAAATAATATAGTTCTTGCCCTGGAGGCACTTAAAGACCCATTCAGAGATGTGGATTTGCATATCAGAATAAAACTAACATTTTAATGTGATAGCCAGAGGGAGAGGTTGACCCGCAAAATTGTTAGGGAAGATTAAATAACAGACTTTTTTCTGGGCTTGGGTGACCAGGAATCGTATCAGGGAAGTGGTGATGCCTGAGAAGGACTGAGAAGAGTGCAGAAAATTCCAGAAAGCAAGTGCAGCCTTCAAATGAGGAAAAGGGCTGAGGAGTAGAGGAGAGCCTGTGTTGAGGATACAGAGAATCACATCTGTCACCCACCAAATGCAAAATGCTACGTGGAAAAGTATCCAAAGAAAAACCAAAGCAGGGCATTTCAAGAATGGGTTAGATTTCTTTTAAAAGCAGAATTGGAAACTAAAGTCTCTTTTTAAAAAGACATATTTGACGTTAAAAAAGACAAATAAAATCTTGTGCATAGAAGAAAAGACCCAAGAGTCTGAAGATAGCTCTCAGAGTCAGAGCCATATTTCCAGCATAACTGACCTGATAACGGTTACAATGACATGACTCCAGGAACTCTTTCCCACCAATAGATAAGAAAGACAAACAGTGTCATCAGAAATGGGTGGAGGATATGACTAGCGGGTAAAAGAGGAAAATCTCAATGGCTGACAGATGTGGGGAAAGTGCTCGAGCTCACTGTGCATTGAGGAGATGAAAATTAGGGCCGGAAGACCCCATTCCTCATCCTGAGACTGGCAGTTAACACCAATAAAAACGTCGGTGTGGGTGAGGATCTGAGCAAGGAGCCCTTTTAGGTGTTGCTTATAGCAATTCCAATTGCTGCCAACTGGTAGTCTAGTGACATCAAGGACATTTTGGAAACAAACATATCCTCTTATTCTGTTTGTTTCACAATTGGAAATTGGTGCTTTGGATATACTGATATTTGGTTATTCTTTTAAACATCCCCACTATTAATCTATAGGGGTATGGCTGAGTAAACTGAGGTGCATTCATCATTTTGTACTGCCATGCTGCTATTTAAAGGAGATTTGTGGTCTGCTGAGTTGGAAGAAAATTTGTACCACAAAGTGGGTAAAGGAGGTGGTAGAGAAATGTGCATCTTATGATTCGATTTGGGAAACACACAAGCACATGCTCACTCACACACATCCCGTCCCCTCTATTTGTATCTGTAATTGAATTGTTGTGGAGAATGGATGGCCACATACCATAATATGGAAGGGGAGGGATGGATACTGAAATATCAAGATTGGGCAAAATGAACTGATACCATTCACTCCTACTTTAAAAATTCTCACAGTTAAGATGTGTAGCTGTAGGGGTGGAGAAACCCAATGTACTCTTTTCCTTAGATTTCTGCCATTAGAAGTCTCAAACCTGCACCAACATGTGGCTGGGGGGAGTCACTGGCTTTGACACCTCTTTGGGAAAAAAGGAAATATAGCATTCTGCTGCCTTGCGGAGACTGCCTGTCCCTTTGGCTTGCTCAGGGAAATAACATGTAGCTTTAAATTTTGCATTTTAAAAGTCAGATGAAGGCTTAAAATAAGCAGCAAGTGTTTTGTGTTAGATCCAGATGTCATCTCAAGCAAGAAACAAAAACGCTTTGATTTTTGAAAAATAACCTTTGACTCCTAAAGAGGCTCTAATAAGTGCTTTTGTTGCAAGATCTTAAAAAATGACTTTTTGTGCAGATGAGAGAGGCAGCCCGGGGAGACTGATGTCCTTTGCTTATCTGTGCAAGGACTGCTGCAACTGTGATGCCTGCCCTGGGCCCCACCCCCTCCCCACAATGACATGACCACCCTTCCTGGGTCACCTCTCCCTTCCCCACAGTGACATGATCATTCTGCAGTGCAGGTCCACTGTTTGTGGCAAAGGGACAAACTTGGGGCTTTCAGAGAGGACCATGGTCCCTGTGGACGTTATGCATGGCCTTGTCAGGGTACAAATTGGTGTCAGTCCCACTGGTGGTAAGAAGTGATCTGTTAGCAGAAGGAGGGACTTTGAAGTCTAAAATCACCACAGATTGGTTTCCTGGAATTTCCATAAGGGGAGGCTCATGAGCCATTAAATGTGCCATAGGAATGTGAGGTACAGTTTCTTCCAAGGAGGGCTTCCCAGCTGTACAGGTGCTGGCCGACACCCAGAGAACCAAACCACAACCCCAAAACATGACTCTTGTGTTTATCTGAGAAAACTAAGCAAAGATTTTTTTCTTCTCTCTTGAGAAAGCTGATTTCAGTCCTCAAGAGATCTTTTCAAATGTTCATATGGTGGATAACTAAATTTTTTATAGACAGCTGTTTCTGTTAAATGTGCTTGAGGTAATGATGTTTGTTTAGTGTTTATCTCCAAGGAATGCAGAGGGCTTTTACAGACATTCTCTTCATTATTTTTTAAGGTTTTATTTTTTCCTGATTATATTTTAATCTTAACTATAAATTATTTTTTCCATTTTTCACACTGGATTGTCTCTAAAATATCTGCTGTTAACCTCGTTTCCTACGACTCTACATTTTCATGCCATTTCAGACTCTTTGCAAGTGTTCAAGACTTTTCCTCTCAGTTTTAGGCTTCCTTTTTCTATTTACTATTGTTCACTGCTCTTTCAAACCTTTCCATTTATAACATTTTCACCATATTTCCTCCTCCTTGAAGAAAGAATTGCTTGAAATGCCTCATTCTTCTACATAAATACATCTATTTTAAAATCTAATTTCATTTGTTTATCATTTATAACCTGCCTTGCTCTATAATGAATCTGAGGTAAGGCTTTGGAGGAGTGGCAGAGCCCTTGCCTGAAATGCACAAGATCCTCGATTTGATCCCTAGCACCACAAAATAGAAAGAGAGAGAGAGAGAGAGAGAAAGGAAGGGAGGGAGGGAGGGAAGGAGGAAGGAAGGAAGGAAGGAAGGAAGGAAGGAAGGAAGGAAGGAAGG
>JAJEJO010003746.1:134972-272247 GCA_020662805.1 Glaucomys volans | reverse complement strand
AGGAAGGAAGGAAGGAAGGAAGGAAGGAAGGAAGGAAGGAAGGAAGGAAGGAAGGAAGGAAGGAAGGAAAAGAAAGAAAAAAGGAAAAGGAAAAGAAAGGGGAAAACAATTGGAGGTAACTGTCTAAACACATCCACTAAGATGAGTCCTGTTTATTGGTACCATGAATCTGATCTGATATTCATAGTAGATTTTATTTTTTTCCCCCAAAATTTCTCCTTTCAGTCTTCCATGAATTTGTTAACTTACCCCCGCACGATCCTTGAGGAAACAAGAAAAAAAGAAACTATGGCCTAAGACAAATAGAATCTTTTGTATGAATCGATCAGACATTGCCCTCCCCTCAGGTAGTGACCTCTAGGAGCCCTTCTTCCCTGGGGTCTATCTGTAGATGTGTTGTTGTGAGCCTCTGTCCTAAAGGGACCATGGTGTTAGGAAATTGCGTGCAAAGCACCAGAGAAATCCAACCACCCATTTTTACAGATGTACAAAATGAGACTAAGAGATTTAGAAATTTATCTACTACCTCTGGAATACTTAGAGACACTTTTGGAATATAATTTAGAAAACAAGTCACCTGCAAATTTTTTTAAAATCTCATTAAAGAAGATGGTTTGGTTGTTCTGAGTAGCAGAACTGATAAAATTTAACAACTGGGAGCGAGATAGATGGAAAAGACCTGATGGACCTCTAGTGTTAGCCAGTTTTATGGTGCCACCAACCTGACACCATTGCACAAGGGGAGGGAAGAGTTGACTGCTAGTTATTATCTGGCTGAGTGAGCAGTCTTTAAGTAGAAGGAGAACAAAGCTAGCTCAGTGGATAAGGAACTCCACCTAAACAGCTATCACTTAAATTTCAAGGCCCAGACCAAAGATAAGGGTCTTTGTGAGGCTTTTCCCTAATCTTTTCAGTAATGATGACTTCGACTCTGAATGCCAAAGTCCTTATCTATTCCTTATATGAGGGTAATTACCAATGTCTAACTTGATATTATTGTCAACAGACAGTGTCTTTCCCATCTAGTCTGTCCTGGAAGGATATGACCACATCTTCCTCCTTCATTATCAGAGAAGCAGGTTAGCAAAGTAGGTATTGCCCAAGCTCTGGAATCAGACTCTCAGATTCAAATTCTGATATTGTTGTGCTCTGTACCTAGTTACCTTGAGATCTTGGGAAAGCTGGCAAAACCCTCTGTAGAATGAGACTTTAATCGGAAATCTATCTCACAGTTATGATGATTAATGAGATCACTAGGTAAGTTCAGTGCCTAGCACATCTAAGTGCTCACTAAATGTTACCTGGTATTGTTATCTCTAGCACACAGCCCAGTGCCCAGCACAGTGTTAGTGTGCAATCATTGCTGATTGGCCTGAATGGATACGAAGCAAAGATATGATCCAGCTAGCTTGGTAGTAAGTTGGAAAAGGAAGTGCGAGAGGAGAACTATATGAACAAATTATTTTTGAGGAAATGAGAATGGTGTTTTTAATAAGAATCTGTAGATTATAGACTTATGGGATGAGAACCTAGTTTTCCTGCTGTGGTATGATCAATACAGAGCAGGGTAGAATCACACCTCCCTTCACTCCATGCAATAAACTCTGTAAGTCTATAAATATACCATTTGGTTATTGCAATGGCTTTTATAGACTGCTGATGATTGAAATCTCTCCTTTTCAGGTCTGTGCAGTTGTGTTTTTAAAAATCTAAGTGCTATTCTTTAAGCACAAATACTCCATTTGGTTGAATCCATTATTCCAGTTAATTGGTATGTCTTCCAAACTTGCTTCAGCAATGCATTATATTTTATAACCTCTATAACTTTGTGTTGTCTGCAATGTTGTGAGCATGACCTCTATTTTGTCTTCCAAAACATTAACAGGCCACTTCTAAGAACCATATCCCCTTACGTGTCTCTAAAGACCTCTATTGGTGTTGGCATTTGTTCATTAAACATTTTTCTCTCTTTGGATGTAGATTTAAAAATTCTTTTCTAACCTATCAAAGTATGCAATAGTCCATGTTACAGTTCATCTTGTTCACAAGAATGTCATGAGAAACTTTCCCAACATGCTGTTTGCAACATCTTTTCCCTATAGATAGTCTATTAGAAAATAAAATGCAGCTAGTTTGTTGTAGTCTGTTCTTGACTAGCCCACATTAGTTTCTAATACCAACAACATCGTTTTCTGAGTTGAAAAAAGGGTTCATGAATCAAAATAGTGATATCAAGGTAGGTAAGGCTCAGTGCACAGACCTGGACCATCCAGGTGAAATAGCTGCATAGCTGCGGGCAGCGAGAGGTCATTGACAATTCTGAATATAGACTGTACAATGACAAAGTTGTGTTTTCAGAAAGTCATCTGGCAGCAGTTCACAATGGGCTTTGGGGGAACCTTGTGTCATTTGAAATATTCCTCAGATAATACCAGAATGGACTGCTAGACCACTTACTCTGGGCTAGGCTGGTAGCAGTGAAGGCCGAAAAATTAATTTGGATTTAAAACAGGAAAAATATCAAAAGTTACTGGTAAGGGAATATGATAGAAATGAAAAAAAAATATATTACTCTAGGGCTTCCCAACCTTTTTCACATTGTCAAACATGCCAAAAATATTACTGGTTTGGCCACAAGGGCAAATATGGCTGCTTGGAAATGGAGGTGAACCAACATCATAGACCCCAGGGTGGGTCTCCTCTCCACCAAGCTCCACCTGACCCCAACCACTGGTAGAGGGCATTAATATCTGCACATGTCTCAGAAGCCATTTGGAAATTTCTTCTTTAGAAATAAGTAGTCTTAGAAATAGAAGGAAAAATAGGAAGCAAAGCAAGATCAACAGTACAGAGAAGGCTACACAGGGAGTCCCCACCTTACCGCTTACGTTGGTTTGACTTTATGATGGTCCAAAAGCAAGGTCCATTCAGTGGAAACCATTTTAGAACTCTTCCAGGGCTAGTGATATGTGTACAGTACTCTCACGAAACTGGGCAGTGGCAGGAATCGGCAGTTCCCAGGCAGCCACAAGATCACAAGGGGAAAGTGACACTGCAGCCTGCTGTGCTGCTAAGCTTTGATATTCTATAGGTTAGTGCATTGTCAACTTATGATATTTTCAACTTAACAATGAGCTTAATGGAACATAGCCCCATTGAAGGTTAAGGAGCATCTACATATATATAAAGGAAAGTCAAACTTTTGGTTCAGTGCATAATTCTGAACAAAGAAGCAAAATATCATTTACACACTTGGACAAAAAACAACCAGTATCAGGGTTAATGCCAGGGAAAAACTATGCAGGTGCCAAACAAGACAACCCAGGACACCAAATCACTGCCCATATTATAAGGATGCAATAAAACAGGAGCATTGGCTGCTCAGACCTAATTTGAATATGGAAGTCATCATACTGTGGGACAAATTGGAGAGAGCAGCTAACCAGAGAATGTGCCAGATAGAAACCTAAGTGCAGACAAAAGAAGAAACAAAAGGAGTTGGAACTTTGCATTTATAGAGAAATCCATGCCTATTCACTTGAAAATTTGAGAAATACTATCAATTTGTTGCTTCTTATTGATTTCTGTAGTTAAACAAAGTAAGTAGTTTGTAATTCTGGTATCTTACTTTTTTTTTTGCATTCTGTATGGAGGAAATCATAGATTGGAAAAATGCAGGAACTTGTGATCCCTCATTCTTGTGATAGTTGAAGATGCATGTTATAGAAAAAATTTTAAAGTGTTCCCTCTTTCTCCATTAAACACAGTGGCACAGTGAGAATGAAAACCTACCAACAAAGTCATGTAGAGTCTATTGTACCATAGGAATGAATGGCTCTTATAATTGAACCATTCATTCGATTATGATTGGCAACAGAGCTGCTGTGTTCATAATTTAGGGGGCACCCACCCTTCACATTAGCATCACAAGAATAGTGCTCCTGGTTAGGGGGCATACAGCCTGTGTGGCAGCTTACAGAGAGACCCAGGTGGTTTCATCCCAGGGTGTCTAACCAGACCAGCAGGTGCATATCTGCATTGACCCATGAGCTCATCACTATCCCAACTATATTGTCTTACTCAAATGAGCTGTGTCCACATTCTTTCATCCCAACTTACCATTCTATTCCAGTTCAGATCTACCTAGTTTCCTGCACAGCTCATCACTGGACCTCCATTACAAGCCAAAACACATTCTCCTGCCTACTCATTTGCAGCAGTCATTCTGTTGACCTTTCCAACACTATTTGCTGCTCTCACTATTATGTTTCTTATCATGGTTAAGTTTAAAGAAGAAAACCTGACAGCCACATCACACAGAAAATCAGCATGCTCCCTGCACTTGGTATCGGCTTCCGTGTTCGCACTTACCATACAGTGTTGTAAACAGTTGTTTATATTTCTTATTCCTTCACTCAATATGAGCTTGATGAAGGGCAGGATGATGCTATTTTGAGCTATGGGGCTTAGCAGGGTGCCCACCACATAGTAGGTCCTTATTTAATGTTTGGTAAATAGGTGAGTGAATGAATGCATTGCCTTTCTTTGTTTTGGAGACAGTACTCTCCTTTTGAACATATGGTTTAAAAGTATTCTCTCCATTACATACAATGCTTACATCTCTTTGCCTTCATTGAGCAGCTTCCTGGAGAGATTCAGACAATGCTGGGAGAAGCTGTATATGTTGTGATCAGTGGTTTCTGAGTCTTGTTTATCTTTGTGCAGGTGGGGAAGTGGAAAGACAAGTCCCTACAGATGAAATACTATGTTTGGCCCCGAATGTGTCCTGAGACCGAAGAGCAAGAGGATGACCACCTGAGCATTGTGACCCTGGAGGAGGCACCATTTGTCATCGTGGAAAGCGTGGACCCCCTAAGTGGAACCTGCATGAGGAACACGGTCCCCTGCCAAAAACGCATAGTCTCTGAGTATGACACCTTCCCCAGTGGCTGTGGGTGGCATGAGAGCATCAGATTTGATGCAGTTAGCACCTGGTGGACCTAGGACCTGCAGCATGGAATGAATTGGGCACCATGTCTAATTTTCAGCTGCTAATGAGCAGTTGAATTGCTGGCAGCCTTGTGATCTGATGTCTGGTTCTGTCCAAACCATAACCTGGGAGAATGACTGCTAGCCCTGCTAAGGTTCCTTTGTCCTTTCTTGACTTCAGTGACTGGCACCTCAAGATTATAGAGGTTTAAATTTTTTCTTGGTATTGAACTACGTTTCCTAGGGCCAGTGTATTCCAAAATGGTTCTTGATATTTAGAACCATTTCTGAAAATAGGTCAAACTAATCTATGTTGTTAGGAGTCAGGAAAATGGTTTCCTTTGGTGAGGGCAGGAAGTGCCTGGAAGGGAGAACAAGAAGCCTTTTAGGTGGTGGTAACTTTTCTGTACCTGGATTCAGGAGCTGGCTGAAAGGGTGAATCCAGCATATGAAAATTCATTGAACTGAGCCCTTAGGATATGTACCCTTTCCTGATGTGTATTGTACTTCAAAGGAACATTAAAAATTGGGTGAAAGCATGGCCCATTGTAATGAGATAATGAGAATATTGCAGTTCTGGGATCTGGTTTATTTCCTCACTCAGGTTTGATATAAATTGTGCTGTGAATGGTGGCCTGCTTTAGAGTTAGAGTTTTAATGACAAAGAATAATATTGTGCTTCTTGTACAAAACCTTGCTTTTGTTTTTTGTTTCTTTCACTGGCTAGGAATAAAACAGATGAGGAGCCAGGATACATCAAAAAATGCTGCAAGGGGTTCTGTATCGACATCCTTAAGAAAATTTCTAAATCTGTGAAGTTCACCTATGACCTTTACCTGGTTACCAATGGCAAGCATGGGAAGAAAATCAATGGAACCTGGAATGGTATGATTGGAGAGGTGAGTGTCAGGAAGTAAGGGCCATTGCCATTTTTAATTTATTTTATTTCACATAAATACTTTTAAAATGTTCATTTTATGAATTTTAGAAAATATAAAGTAGTAAAGAGAATGCAGTGTTTCTACTGTACAAAGAAACTCACTGGTGGGCCATGAGTATTTTCTTCACGATGGCCCTTGCCTTGCTGAATATTCTAACTAGAACTTGGCATCTTTCTCTTCAGGTGGTTATGAAGAGGGCCTACATGGCAGTGGGATCGCTCACTATCAATGAGGAGCGGTCAGAGGTGGTCGACTTCTCTGTACCCTTCATAGAGACTGGCATCAGTGTCATGGTGTCACGCAGCAATGGGACTGTCTCACCTTCTGCCTTCTTAGGTAAATGTTGTGTTTGCTGGTGACAGGAATTGGAATAAGGAAGAGTTGAAGGAGCACATGGCTAGGTTCTTGATTTTAGCCAGGACTTGATTTTCCAGGAGCTTAACTCCTCCGGGGACTTCATTTTGATGACTTCAAAATTGATTATTCTCAAACCTGAAAGCTGAAGAACACCCAGAATAATAGAAAGGCATAATTTTCCATAAGGAAACTCTCCTGGACTGGTCATCAGAGGCCTACATATGAGTCCCCTTCTTATCACTTAGTCACCATCTGACCTTGAGCAAATTTGCTGTATCCTGGGACTCAGTTACCTTAGCCATAGAAGGTATTTCAACTAACCAATCTCTGAGGCTGCTGCCTGCTATAAAAATTTCTAATTCTGGATATCATTGAAATACCTATTTATTTTTAATTATCTTCAAGAATTGAGCTCAGTGCTACCAAAAAAGGTTTCCTGTTGTCACATGAATTTTCTGAGGCTCTTTTCAGACAGAACCAATCTGATGTTTCCTCCCACCCCACCACATCCTTCCCCATATCATTCTCTACTTCCCCACCCTACAGCATCACTTAACTGTCAAAAGCCTGAGATGTGATATAAGACTAGGTGAGATAAGGCCAAGTTTTCAATTAGATGAGGTCGTTTGTGAGCTCATATCCCATATTGTTTTGCAAGGGCTGTGGAGCAAGTGGGTGGGAAATTAAATGTCACCTTGAAACAGAACATTGGGCTAGGAGACAGAAGCCTGGTGTGGTCATAAACAAGCTGTAAGCCCTTGGTCAAGTCACAATATCTCCAAGGGAGGTGAACATTTTTTAAAGGGGGATAATTGAATAGACAGTGACTGACATTTCTTTAAGCTCTATCCATAAAGAATTAACTCAATTAATGTATCACTAAGTAGAATTTATAGGTTCCATAGAATTTTCATATAAATCATTGAAGTTTCTTAGCTAATCTTCTTATTCACAGTGGAGCAAATTCTAAGTCTGCTGGTTTTATGTGAAATGTTATTAGATAACACACACCATATGCATTAATTCTCATGGCTTCTGCATATAATTTATTTGCATTTTTTCTATTTGAGGAGATTGGAACATTAAAAGAAAAAAACAAAGTATACTCTAATTCTAACCCCATCAGTGTAGCACTAAGCATGTCTTCTAAATTAGAAGAGCCAATTAGTCCTGGAATGACAAAAATGTTAGGCAGAGTGTGGTATTGTTTTTGGATGAGAAGCAGTTGCGGGTAAGAGAACCCAAAATTGATTGAACACCTAATATGTGATGTGCCAGGCATTATCATGCATGCTTTGGTTATATTAACTCATTGGTACTATAATTATACCCATGTTATGGCTTAGGAAATGGAATCTAAGATAGGTTAAGTCATTTTCCATGAGTTTCTCAGCTATAACTGACAGATCTAGGATAAAGTCCAAGTAGGTAGCATTCAGAGCCTGTATTCTAGTCCACATTTGACCATCTTGGAATTCTACCCCTAACCCAGGAACCAGTGTGGTAGGCAGGTAAAGATGCAAAATTATACAGTAGGAAGAACACAGATTTTTTTTTGTTTTGAGAACCTCAGTTCATAACCCAACTGCCACTTTCTGAATGGGAACTTGGAAAGTACTTTGACCTCTCAGTCTTGGTTTACTCTTCTGTAAAATGGATATGGTAATCTCAAATGAAAGGGTCACTAAAAGAATCATATATCATAGAGATAGTGAAAATGCTTTGTAAATTATAAAGGTTAATACTGGTGTTTGTTGCATTTTTTGGATAGCAATTTGCCCTGGGCTTAATGGCAGCAGGAGTGGGGAGCTCACAGAATCTTTTACTCCCTTATTTCCCAATCTTAGAAAGAGTGAATTCTTTTACTCCCTTATTTCTCAATCTTAGAAAGAATGAAATCAATGTAGGATTATAATCAGAGTCCATCATACGTAGGTTTTCAATTTTACTTTCTATGCCTAAGTCTGACTGCCATGGAAAGGTTTTGCATTTCACACTTGGTATGTCAAGCTCTGGGGCTTTATCAAGGTTCTTTTTCAATCAAGTAAGTGACCAAGCCTTTATAATTCTTTTGGAAGTACAGTTTCTTCAGAGGAAGAAATATATTTTCTAATTTTCAGGCATTTTTCCCCTTTTTCAACTTCATCTTTATCAATGATTTGGAAGCTAGGGAAAACAGAATGTTAATTCACTTAGTTATGAGCTTACAATGTGATGTACAGTCCAAAAGGCCAAAACTATTTTGAGACACAATTGAGGAAATATTGCATGATGGGAAAGAATAGCAATTGTCCCTTTGTATAGGTGTTCAGAGAGATGACTTCTGCAATGCAGTGTTCAGTGCCTGGACACCTCCAAGTCAGAGAGGGTTAGCTCACCTGGAAGGGGTTCAACAAAAATGATTAAAGATAATAAAGAGAACTTGTGCACAGCATTCTTGCTATCTTGCTGGTCTTGTCCCAACACTGTCATCTGGTAATAAGAGATAGATTATGATTGTGAATCACAACTTATGCATGTTTCCTTGTCAACTATTAAGTTCCCTCTGTTGCAGATTCTGATATTCAATGTGGATGGATTTGTTAACATTGACTTATATTCTTATGTACTGATGATGTTGAATAAAATGTATCAGCTGGGCATGATGGCACATGCCTGTAATCCCAGTGACCTGGGAGGCTGAGGCAGGAGGATTGCAAGTTCAAGGCCAACCTCGGCAACATAATGTGACTGTGTCTTAAAACAAAAAGTGAAAAAGTGCTGGGGATGTGGCTCAGTGGTAGGGTGCCCCTGGATTCAGTACCCAGTACTACAAATAAGTAAAACAAACAAACAAACCACATCAAAATGGGTTGAAATACTAAATCTAGATTGGAAAATTTAAGAGAAGGGATACAATGGGGCAGGGAGGATGGTTATTTTTGTACGTGATTATTACTGAACCAATTCAGCTCTGAAATAGTAGCTAAGTTTGTTGAGAATTAATTTGACTGCCTGTGTCAGAAGCACTGGGGAAGACTTTGGGGGGCCTCCACTTTGTGGTATGACCATATGGATGAAAACATAAACCAAGTCAGTCCAATATGATTCACTTGAACCATATCTAGTACTCCTTCCAATTACACCTTTTACTAAAAGACCCAGACATGGGTCCAACAGTAGCAGAAGCTATCTCTACAAACATTAGAAGGTCCAAGAGTATGAGACTGTGTTCCTCATGCACTTGGCAGAAAGCAACCTTAACATGCCCATCTGGGGGATGGATCCACCCAGGCATGTTTGATTTCTCCCTAAACCAGTGCTTGGATCACTGAAGACACACAGCTCCTGTGTTTTGTGTTCCCCCCAAAATATGTGTTTGCATGACCAAATGAATATGTGAAATGATTGGCATCTGTCTGCTCTGTTCTGACCCTTGGCATTGTTCCTTTTCCTTCCCAGAGCCATTCAGTGCTGACGTATGGGTTATGATGTTTGTGATGCTGCTCATCGTCTCAGCCGTGGCTGTTTTTGTCTTTGAATACTTCAGCCCTGTGGGTTATAACAGGTGCCTCGCTGATGGCAGAGGTAAGGCCAGCTGGAACCTGTGCATTTCTGTATATTTCTAGTTCATAATTCCAATTATCCTGACCCCTTATTTGTTATCTGTATTCTTCCTTGTTTATCCATTTCTAGAAAAAAAAATTCCCTCGATCTTCTAGGAGATCAAGCTGGTGACTCTTTAGAAACACAGCTGTAGCTCAGTGGCAGAGGGCTTGCCTAGCATGTGTGAGGCACTGGGTTCGATCCTCATCACCACATAAAAATAAACAAATAAAACAAACGCATTCTGTCCATACAAAAAATTTTTTTAAAAATGTTAGTTTGAATTTCTGTGGCCCTCTTATGGTTCATATCATTCCCAATCCCAGTTCTACCTTTATGTAAATAAAAGGAAAGAGTGATAGTAGAGATGAGTAGTGTAAAAGTGTCACAGAAAATTGTTTTGATGACCTTAGGCTGTGGGCAGTCTGTTGGAACAGATGTGACTAACAAGACAGGTTGTACACACTTATTAAGAGTAGGAAAAATAGGATGCCTCAGGGTATATGCAGGTGGTTGTAATTGGCAGAGTTCCTCAGAGCCAAAGGATCACTACTGAGCTACAAGATCTCCCAAGCATATATTTCTGGATCAATGTCCCTTGACAGGGAGTATAGGAATTGGATATTTGGAATAAAATGGGCAGGGGGGATCAATTCTCACTCATAGCTACAATGGAGGGGGGCCAGTTTCCTGGGTAGGTAGGTCCAGAGATGAGAGGACTACCCAGATGTTTGAGGCACATAAACTTTTTAAAAGTTCATTAGATTTCCAAAGGGACCCATGGGATCCCTGTAAATTGCTCTTCTGAAACTCTCCAAGAACCCCAGGATTAAGAAATAGTCTACCTTCTCTGAGTCTTGCCCTTCTAGAATGTGTGTGCTATCCTGGAATTTTATACTCCAAGAGGAAAGTTTCTTAATCCCGGCTCCTAACAAGGATTACCTGTGGGGCACTTAAAAGACAAGGGTGTTTAGACCACTTTCTGATTCACTGAGTCTAGGGTGGAGTGTCAACCATTCTGTTTCAAAATAGTGGTTCTGCTGGGCATGGTGGCGCACGCCCGTAATCCAAGCGACTCCGGAGGCTGAGTCAGGAGGATCACGAGTTCAAAGCCAGCCTCAGCAACTTAGCAAGGCCCTAAGCAACTCAGTGAGACCCTGTCTCTATATAAAATACAAAATAGGGCTGGGGATGTGGCTCAGTGGCCGAGTGACCCTGAGTTCAATCCCTGGTTCCAAAAAAAAAAAAAAAAAATAGTGGTTCTCTGCTTTGGTTGCATATTAGAATAATCAACCTGTACCAATTTAATAAGAATGGATTTCAGGCAACCATATTCTGTAGAAGTTTCCATGATGCAACTGTTGAATTCATAGTCCAGGCTATGAACCATCACTTCACTGACATATTTCCAAGCGTAGATCTACCTTTTGAGTTGTTTTGTGTATTCTGGGGTGGATATCTCCATGTCTTCACACAGTGGTACAGTCAGTGGTGACCCACCTGTGCTACAGGGTCATCCAGAAGCCATGACCAATATCCCAGCCTGAGGGGTACCAGTAATAAAGGAAACTTCTGGGAATCACATGAGTATATAAATAGATTGACAATGTGGAGAACTAAAGTTCATGTGCACTGCCCTTTCACCCTTGGGTGGGGAGGAAACAAAGGGTAAAAATCCAGATTTACTGCACTCAGAGCAAGACCTTACAGTTACTCACTTTATCATAAGCTGTTTATTTTCACAAAGGAATTCAGTACAGTGCCACTTTAAATATCAAATCTTAGAGCATTTTACAATTTACAAAACTTTGGTTTATAAGTGACTTTTTAGTTACACATCTGTTTCCTTACACGGGGTCCACATGCACAAATGTGTGTGCACCATTAGGTCTCAGGTTCAACACATGTAGTCCCCTCCGATGTCGTTGGGCTGAGCTTATGCTGTCAGGATCACAGACAGCATCATAAGACCTGTGTTAATGTGTTGTAAAACTGTGCGGGCAGATGTTGGGTTCTGCAGTGGAGAGAGCCATGTTGTCTGCATGGAGATCCAAACAGGCAAGATTTTACCCTCAGGAAGCAGAGGGGCAGAGAAGTCACCATACATTTATGAACAGACACCCTGTGTAAAGATCAGGTGGAAGGAAGTCAAAGACAGCTGCACCTTCAGATGCAGGTGGCCAGGTGGGAGTTGATGACTTCCTTCCTGATATTCTTGTACACAGAAAATACTACTGTAGAAAATCAGCTGGGAAGTGTTGGCATCCGAGTGGGGTCAAGGCTGTCTTTGAAACATTGAATGCTAACTGCTAGAGGTTGAAGGATAATCAGCAAAAAGTGCATTCGAAACCATCCAGCATCAATGTGAACAGACTTGGAGGAGTCTTATGACAATGGTAGAAAAAGACCTTCTATAATTATTGCTGATGTTTTAGAAGTTGAAATGCTTCCCTTGTAGATACAAATATAAAAGTTAGGAAAAATGATCACAGTGACCCAAGTGTGACAATAATGGCACAGTTGGCCTTTGTTACTCAGTTTTCACATGATTCTGATGGTCTTTAGGCAGGAAGACTTAGTAGGAGAAAGATCCCCCACATACCCCAGAACTCTGATTTTTCTCCTAAGGAGCCCTCTTCTGCCTTCCTGGGGCTCCCAGAAAAAGAGGCAGACTCTCAAATTATAAAGCTGTCTACAAAAGGGTTCAGTCTTAATGGAAGGGCTACCTACTCTGAGCAGAGGCTTTCCAGCTCTATGTGCCTATAGGTTGAATTACAACTAGTGGGACTGGGGCTGTACCTCAGTGGCAGAGTGCTTGCCTGGCATGTGTGAGACACTAGGTTTGACACTTAGCACTACATAAAAATAAACAAATAAAATAAAGGCATGTTGTCCATGTACAACTACAAACACACACACACACACACAAAAAAAAGGAAAAAAAAAAAAAAAAAAAAAAAGAAAGAAAGAAAGAAAGAAAGAAAGGAAGGGAAAAAGAAATGAAATACAACTAGTGATTCTGGCTTAACTTTCTGCACATCATTCTGTTCTGCCAGAGCCAGGCGGCCCATCTTTCACCATCGGCAAAGCTATTTGGTTACTCTGGGGTCTGGTGTTCAACAACTCTGTACCTGTGCAGAATCCAAAGGGGACCACCTCCAAGATCATGGTGTCAGTGTGGGCCTTCTTTGCTGTCATCTTTCTGGCCAGCTACACTGCCAACTTAGCTGCCTTCATGATCCAAGAGGAATATGTGGACCAGGTTTCTGGCCTGAGTGACAAAAAGGTAAGAGCCCCATTTGAAACCTTCCGCCTTTGCCTTGATCCTGTTCTGAGCCACATTCAAGGTTCTCATGTACCTGTTAATTTTCTAAATCTTTGAATCGGTAGTTCTTTCTTATGTTTTCTTAAACTGGGACATAAGAGCAGAAATCAGTTTCCCTACTGAAATAATATTACTTCATGTTTACCTCCTGATTTGTCAAAGATTGTCACAAGTACACCCTGGGCTGCAAATAAGGGGCTTGGTATGTTAGTGGTTTTCTGAATACATGGTACCTCTTGTTGGATACAGTTGGGTGGCCCACCAGCTCAGGGCTGCCTGTTCGGTGTGTTATTAGAGGGCCGCCCCTATGTACCCACACTGAGGGGACTAGAGCATTATGGCCTCATTTTCTTCCCAGTGGTATTTGGCTGTGGGCTCTCCCTTTGTTCTTCCACACACTTATGTGTTCCTAGGGCTGAGCAGGAGGGTTGTTCACATTGTGTCTTGCAGGGAAGTAACTGCTATTTAACTTGATGATTGCCCCTGTGTGGTGCTGATGAATGGTTTGCCCCATACCACTTGCAGGCCTCCCTGCAGGCCCATGCAGTTGAGAGAGGAAGGGAAGTATCTGCTGGTTTCCACCTTTTCTGAATGAGGATATACAAACATGTTCAAAATGCATGTGACCCTTCCAATCTTCCTGAAGCATCTCAGTTTCCATGAAAGATCTGTTCCCTGAAACCATTATAACTGGAATGGTCTAAGACTAGCCATCAGAGATTCATTCCTTTATGGAGTATATGATAAGTTCATGGCCAAAACAATTTTGGAGACCTTCACTAAATTTCAATAAATTTTCTTCACGTTTAGAAGATGTGACTTCTCACACCCACTGACAAATGAAATTATAGACTGATGTGTCTTTCAACCAATAGGTAATGCTTTATCACATGTTGGGTTTCCCCAAGATAAAACCTTAAACACTTCAGCAAATTGTTGCAGAAGTGTGAAAAAGAAAGGATACTTTGGGGCTCAGGGTCTTATTTCTCTATCTACCCATCTCTATTCATCAAGAACACTCAAAAGCATATAGGGAAGAGAAATGACTTTTTGAGTGAATGTTTGTATGTATGCGTATAGATAGATATATACATATTTGTGTGTATATACAAGTATATATACTCACATGTGTGTATGTATAGATGCTATTCATTATGTGTACCATTTCATGTTATCTCTTTCTCCAATTTGTCTTCCTTCTTAGTTTTCTCTCTTATTTTAAAAAATACTCTCCTGTATCTCCTTCTCCCTTATTTTTAAGATTTTTATATATTTCTCTTTCCAAGTCACAATTTTTTACACATTTATTCATATTATTATCATTTTATTGATTCTATTATTATTTCCCATTTTTGCACTTCTCTCTCTCTTATTCTTCCATCATCAGCATCCTTTGCCATTATGATCCTAACTAAATTCAAGTTAGACACCTTCTCCCCTTGTTATAATCACCTTTTTGACAATTTCTATAACCCAGGCAGTAGCAGGGCTAAGAATACCTACTTCCTCAGAGCTCAGTACTTGGATGTGATGCAGTAAGGTGGACCTTGCCTACCCTAAAACACAGATGTGGCAGAAGTTAGATGGGCCATGCCCAGATGTGTAGGTTTGTCAGAGGTATGCAGACTGTGTGTTCACATCTGGACATGGCTGAAGCGTAGTGGATTAGGTATCCACACTTAATGTGGTAGCGTTTGGCAGGCCAATGTCATGATGTATCAACATGGCAGAGGTGCGGTAGGCCTCAGCCCTTCTTGGGACTCTATACTATGCTATTAAATGGGCATATTGTTGTAATTTTTATCACAATGATTTCTTCAAATATCTCTGAACATCACAAAGAATTATGTTTTTCATACCCTCATGGGCCACCCAGCAACAGCTGAATGCATTTCTATGTGAACTAAACATAATTGGGATAGAAGGAGATTGTTTTCCCTTCTGTGGATTTGAAGGAACTGTCCATCCTAGGCTGCTCACAGCAGAGAGGATGGCATCTGTCTGTCTTCCACATGCTGTCATTACATTCTGAAAAGTTGGATCTTGTTGGTTCTTTTATATAGTAAAGATAGCTGTGTTTGATGACTTTTTCTGCCCTGGCATGGCTTTCAAATCCTACCATGATTCCCAATGTACCCCAGTTCTCTAGTGTCCTTGGCCAATGCTCAAGTTCCTGCATCCTGCATCCAAGGCATCCTCAATACCTCATTTTTCTTGGCCATGCCTCTATCTGTGCATCTGCCCAGGAGGTTTTTCTCCCCTGTTCTTGCTCACCAAACTCCTGCTGAAACTTCAAGACTCAGGTTAAAGATTGCTTCATTTGTGAGACTTTCCTTGGCCCATCTGGACAGCTAGTTACTTTCTCCTCTCCCAGGCAATTAATCATACCTTTTTTATTATAACACTTGTTTTACATGTTCTGTTGCAGTAATATGTGGACCTGTAGTTGATGGTATTTCCCTCTCTCTGACTCTGAGTTCCACAAAGTCAGTGACCATAACATGGTCATCATTAAAATTGAAAAGCAAAATTCTATGGGGAGAGAGGTAAAGAAGGGACAAGTGTATAGGAGCCTCCTGTGTCAATAGCAGACTCAGCATTATAGCAAAGAAAGCAAGGAAACAGCAAGAACCCTTTAACAGCTGTTTAATTTGAAAATGGTTATCCGATATACTTCAAAACTTTGCAAATGACAAAATAGTAAAGTGTAAGCATCCTACCAGAAAGTGTCAACATAATTTACATAATTATAGAAAACACTTAAGTAACTAATGACATATAACTGCATATTAGTGTCAGGAACAGTTACATAAATCAGAAGGAGAATATTTTGAAAGTGTACTTAAAATGTCAAAATTTGTATTAGTTTTATTTCAAAACACCTAAGGAAAATGAAATCTCGGTACTGGCGTGGTAATGCATGAGAAGAAGAGTATTCTCTGTGTTTAGAAAACGAAAGATAATACAGACATTGAAACAATGATGTTGGGAATAGAAATGAGATGATTTTGAAGACTCTCTTCAATGTCATTATATTTTCACAAGGAAAGTAGCATTTACAATGAAGAAGAGTTCTAATATTTGGTCTGACTATCACAGATGATTTATCTTCTATATAATTCAGATCAAATGACAAATACCTTGAGTGATGATGGAAAGATATTTGTAGCCATTAGATTTACATAGCTTTTTAAAAAAATTGCTGTCAATTTTTTTTATCAAAAAAATGTACTGAGATTTCATTTATGTTAAGGTACAATGCCAGAATGTCTCAAGTTAAATTTCCATGAAAGCTTGTTTCTGAGCTCCTTTTTTTCCCCCTGGATGGCTTCCATTTTACAGTAGCACATTATAGTTAATTTAGAATTATTCCACTACATTCCATTAGTAAGGTGTGCAAGTTCTAATATTTAGCAGCCCAACTGTACATTTGTTCAGCTAAGCTGCTCCAGTGGTAGGAGGGTGTACGGAGGGTGGTGACCTCTTTGTTCTCTGAATAAAGAGTCCACACTGCTCATCCTCATGTTTCTCACCTATCCAGATGGACTTCTCATTTTGCAGTCTGCCAACCACAGTATGAAGGGGAAGGACCTTGGCCAGGTGATGGAGGGGAATGTGTTTGCTGGGCACTGGATACATTAGTTAAGCCACTCGTATGTTATTTGTATAGTCTTCATAAAGATGTGATTATTCCCATTTTACAAATAAGGACACTAAGACTCTGAGAAGCTTAGTAATTCCCCTAAAGTCACATATTATCAAGTGACAGAACCAAGGTATGCTTAGCTCTAAAATCACTCTGCCAGGATGTTTCTCTTCAATTCATTCCAGGCAAAGTTATGACATAGCTAAAAATTGTGATCAATGCTCTTGCCCCTCTTTCTTACTTAATTCCCTACCCTCTCATTTAATCCTATTTGGCTCCACTTAACCTAACCCTATTACTCTAATCATTGTTATTATTTTTAATGTAACTTCAACAATAATAGCTAATATTTTTCAGCTCTTATAGACCAGGCATAATGCCAAATACATTATTACATAGATTATCTTATGTAATGGTGCTATTAATATCTTTATTTGTAGATGAGGCAACTGAAGTGTAGAGAAGTTAAGTCATTTGCCCTTATGATGTTCCTGGCTGCTACTAACCCTAAACAATGTGCCACCCTATTTGGACCCCAGTGCTTGCTCTAGTTAAAGTGGCTTTCTTCCTACCCTCTTCTATACTTTATGGAAGCTTAACTAGTTAAATACTTTTCCTATGTTAAATAGTAGCTATCTAGTTGAGAGATAATAACTAGATAGTATTCTAACATTTGTACTTTATCTCATAAGTCTTCTAAGGGAGTTACTTTAAATAGACAATAATGGTGATTTCCACTACTTGAACAGGTTAATGACTTTTGAATTGACTTTAGCCTGGGCACAGAGTAGCCCTAACCTTAAGCTTCCATTGGGTGATGGGACAGGAGAGAGAAAGGATCAGTTGTGGAGTCAGTGAGGCCAAAGAATAAAGGATCCCTGCAGGGAGGCAGAAGCAGCTATAATCTCAGAAAGCTTGTTGTCCCACAACTGGGCTCTCATGGATGTCTGCCGACATCCTACATCATACATTTGGACCACCATTGTGGCACCCAAACTGAATTTTGTAATTCTTTTCCTCCAAGAACTAGAGGAACTTAAACTTTTCAATGTTGACAAACTCTCATCTGTTCAAAGAAGGCAGATATCATCTACAGTCAGGATGGTTATGGAATATCTAAATGAGGACCCCATGGCTTTTCTAAATAACGATTATTCTTGGTTTCTGAGAAGTTCCATAGGGTCTGAAAGACACTTTTTAATCCTTTGGGGACATAGGCATGTGCTGTAGTTCAAATGTCCCCTCTAACTCATGTTGAATTGCCAGTGTAACAGGGTTGAGATGGGACCTATAAGAGGTGATTAGGTCACAGGGGTAGAGACCTTGTGAATGGATTAGTGTCACCATCTCAGAAGTGGGTTTGTTATGACAGCTGTGACTTTGTTACAAAAGTGAGTTGAGCTTCCTCTGCTCTCTTGTTCCCACTTCACTGCCCTTTCTGTCATGAGCACAGGCTTCCTCACCACATGATGCCCTTTGCCACGTTTCAATGCAGCACGAAAACCCTCACCATATGCTGATGCCATGCCCCTGGACTTCTCCGCCTTCAGAACTGTGAGAAATAAATTTATTTTCTTAATAAATCACCCAGCCTGTGGAATTCTGTTAAAACAACATAAAATGGACTAAGTCAGCAGGGTATGACTTTTAAATCAACAAACAAATAAATAAGTAAATATGCATTCCAGACTGGTGATATGTATATTTATACCAGTACTACCCTAAAGTGTTTGGATAGTATTCAAGCATTTGTGAGGAAGTAGGGCCATGCTTTCCACTGTACAAATGTATTTTCCTTGCCCTATTAACTTTAGGCTTGAAGCCCGTGAGAGACAGCTAACCTCAAACCCAATCTGTCACATACTGGTTCTGGCCCAGACTGTCTTGGTCAAACCATTGGGTACTGAGCTAAAAATAGCTTAATAGGGAAGCAGCAGGCATGACTAACTAGCCAGGGCACTAGCAATGAGGGCCTGAGTTGATCGTCCAGGTAGCTTAGCAAAATGTGAGGGTATGATTCATGTGTGGGAGTCTTCTGAAGCTGTCAAGCTACTAGTCCTCTTGTAACTGCTGATCAGGAGCAGGTTTGGAGGAAATGGAAGAATAAAATAAAAATCCTGAGAGTGTCATGTTACAGAATGCACATGGGTGGAGAAGGGACACCTGTCCTTTTCTTTCCTGTTTGGCAGAGCCAATGTGACCCTTCACATGAACTGCTGCCCCAAGTACTGTACCTGCCTCCTTCCCACCAAGGTGACTTCCTCCAGATGGATCCAAAACAAATATAGGTCTGTCCATCAGGTCCAGCTACCAATAGTTCTCTGGTTTTATCTAAACATGGGTCTACTATGTCACTCACAGATATCCTTGAACCTTAATTCCTGAATTCATCTTGATTAGGACAGGAAGTCCCTAACCTCAGCTCAACACTTGATGGGGATTAGCAGTGATCACCCTCCAAATTCCAGGTTGCAGATGATCCAGTGTTGACAATGAGGCTCCCAGAAGGGCTCCAAAGACTCCTTCCCCTCTGTTTTTGTGTTAGCCTGCACATCCTCTTCCCCCCAATGACCTTCTGACATTCCATATTCTTCAGATGGGAGTCCTCACCCTGAGCTCTACTTTCCTGTTGGGACCTGTGGCAGATTGAAAGGTGGCACCCAAAAGATGTATCTACTTCCTAACCTTTACAACCTATGAATGTTGATCTTATTTGGAAGAGGACAAAAAAAAAGGGGATCTTTGAGATGTAATTAAGATCTCAAGGTGAGATCTTCCTGGATTATCAGGGTGGATGTTAAATCCGATGACAAGTGTCTTTATTAGAAAAAGACAGAGAGATTTGATGTGGAAAAGGAGAAAACACACAAGACACAGAAGAGAATGCCATATGATGGTAGGAGCAGAGATTGGGGAATAGAGGCCCTGAGAACACATGGAACCACCAAAAACTGGAAGGACCAAGGGATGGACCTTGATTTTGGAATTTTCCTTGATTTTAGAATTGTATAAGAATAAATTTTTATCTGTGGCAGTTTGTTACGGCAGTCACAGCAACCCAACACAGGCTCATCTTCTACAGCCTGTGCTTCAGGCTTGTTGCATCCTTTAGATTTAAGGACTTCTCCTTGTTGAGTCAATCCCCTTTCTTGGCCACTGGCCCCATCCTTCTGAAGTATTTCTTACAGCAGGATCAACTTCAGTCCTTCTTTACCTAGAAAACTGATCCACTTCACACTGGAGATTTTCAGGGAAACACATGTTACATGCAGAGGGAACCTTCAGCTGGGAGGCTGTGGAAAACTTAAGTGTCATTTTATGCTCCTTTTCGCTGTGCCCTTGCGCCTGGTTAATGTCAGTGTCCCACTTGTGGTGTGTTGTTTGTGTGTATACTTTCCTCACAGTCTTCCTTGAGGCCTCTCGTGATATCAATGTCAAAGGGGGTTGAGGGCATATTTCTGTGAGATGTATCACATTCACAGTTCCTTTGTGGGGAAAATAGTATTGGAGCACCCTTCTCCTCTACTAGATTTTGCTATGTGGTTCATATGACAGAACTGGAAGGAACTCTATTTGATCATCAGGTATAGGTAACTCTTTTCTCATCAAAGGCAAATGGGTCCTCTGTCTTCTTATAGATGAACATATCTTCTTTGTTACCCAGGAATGCACACTCACTCACACCCCATTTATACATCCCACAAAACTATACAAGATAACTCCGTGATTAGGAACTTAGCATTCACAGTGCTGTGTAAGGAACATGCTTCCTATGTGCTTAGATGGGATTCCTCACCCTGAGCTCTACTTTCCTGTTGGGACCTGTGGCAGATTGAAAGGTGGCACCCAAAAGATATATCTACTTCCTAACCTTTACAACCTGTGAATGTTGATCTTATTTGGAAGAGGACAAAAAAAAAAAAACCTTATGCTTAGAACATAAGTTTTACAAAATGGGTCTCAAAAGGTTTGTCTTTCTCATCTGGAAAAAAGAAGTCAGTTTTATCCCTTTCTGCAGATATTAGATGCTGAAATGATCCTTTTTTGAAATGAAGTAAAACCAAGGAAGGAATGAGATGGAGGGAGGGAAAGAGGGAGGGAACGAAGAGGAGAAGGAGGAGGGAGAGGTAGTGGTAGGAGTGGTGGAGATGGAGGAGAAGGATGAATAAAAACATCAGAACCTAATCTTGGGCTAGACCTGCTCTGTATTACTCTGCTTAGAAAGATATCTCTTATGCAAGATATTAGATGACTAGAGACTTCCTGGAACTACTGATTCTTTTTTAAACTGCATCTATGAAAACTAGCAGGAGTATTAATTCACAATTTGCCCACCTGAATTGAACTGAATTGGGCCCCAAATCAAAGCCAGCAATAGGCAATGATCTTCATTAACAAAAGTCAAAGCACATAGCATGGTATGCTATCCTTTAAGCTTGAGGTGTTCGGCAAGTGGGAGAAGTTAGCAAGCCTATTTCTGAACTGCTTGGATCTTTGAGTGCATCTGGGACTTCCACATGGGGCTCCCTGCATCAGGCCATCTTTTCTAGTTGAGAAAAGCAAGTGGCTCCCAGGGCCTCCTGCTGAACTTTCAGTCTATTTACAGGCAGGTCTTTGGTTCTCAGAGAAGAGAGCTATGTCCATTTAACTGGCTGTTAAAAGATAATTTCTTCATTCTGAAATTTTTTTACATCAAAGGAAAATTGGAGAGTTTTTCAATATCTTTTTCTCTCTGATTAAAAACAAAAAATTATAAATAAGTGTTTTAGTCCAAGGAGACTAAGCTTTTATATGCTCACTAAATCTTGACTTGTGGGTTGAGGATATATTAAGAATTAGTGTTTCACTTCTGAGCAACTAAGTTCAAGTCCTTTGAGACAAATTAATGCAGCATGAAAATTTATATGTGGCCAAAGGCATCAAGCCTAGAATGAATCAGGATTTAAAGTTGTCAGAATTGTACTCACAGTGAAAATTGTGGCCTGGGCTGGCTCTGGGCCTTTGCTGATGTTTTGGCCTACCTACCTTCTTGATGCCCCCTGCTATAATGGTGGCAAGAGTGGAAAGGGTTATCAGTGGGCTGTGTGTGCAGCTTATTATATTTTTGGAAGCTTTCTGCATAATTGGGCTCATGCAAGGGCCAGTGGGAGCCTCAGACTTCCTGAGACTGGGGAAGCCTAGTCATTTACTTACAATTTCCAGCATAGATCACAGAGAGTCATAGAGAGTCTGCTTACATTCTGTCAACACCTTTGTCTCAGACCTTTATTCCAGTATTTTAATCTAGTCTCATTCAGGTGGGGGCTTTTGCTCAAACTGACTCCAGGCCAATAGGGTCCCGTGAACCATCAGAATGGGGAGAAGAAAACATGCAGGCCAGCTACCTTGCAGAGGAGGCAGCTTGGATCTTCAGAAGCCTTGGGAGTAGGAGATCAGGGGTCTGGTGTCCTCCCTTAAAAAGAACATAACTAGTGTGTTCTAATAGTTCTTTCTGTTTGGGGTGCATAGGAAAGAGTGACTTCCAGGGAAATGGTGGGGCACAGCAGAATGTCAATATTAAAATCACCTGGGGAACCCTTTTCAACTAAATAGGACTCCATCCAACCAGCTATATGCAGCAGCTGTCACCTGTGCAGTCAAGTTGGCAGCCAGAAAACCAAAGGTGAAAAAAAGGTTATGAGAGAAAGCTACTTGGGGGGATGTTATTGCAGGGCTGTGGCATGCCCCCCTTTTCTGTTACCCACTGAGTTGTTTGAGGAGATCATTTAGAGAGCTTGACATTCACCCCTGCAGTTAGAGTAAAGGAAGGGCTGGCATTTGACCTGTACCTGGAAGGCTTAAGATAACCTTGGCTAGAAGACCCACCCATGGCAGGGCAAATCTGTTTCTCAAGGCCAGACCAAGCCACACGAAAAGGGCCTGGGGTGAAGCAAGGTGTTTTTCAAGGTACCCTCCCCCATATGCTTCCAGGCCAGGACAAGGCCAAGTGGAAGTGAACAGGTACACCAAGGTGTTCTTGGTGAGAGCCTCTTTGGGAACCCATGAACTTATCTGGCAAGAAGAATATCTACCATGCATATAGGTGTCAATGCTAGACCACTACAGTGCCATCAGGAAAGTTCTTCCTGTCCTTTTGACTCCCTTCCTGCCGCCACTGTCTTGAATGACCCCCAGAGAGTGGGAGAAGAATTAGAATACAGGACCTATTAGAACTGGCTTCACGTTGATTTTTTATTTCTTTGCTATATGATAGCCCCTGGATACCTGGGGACCAAGTCTACTTGTTTTTCTCTGTTCTTATTATTGGTCTATTTAGTGAACAGGTACTGTGTGTTAGGCTGATTATTATACCCTCCAGCCTGGTTTCTCAGATTCTTAAGTGAGTGATTATAAGACTCAGACCAAAGACTACTCTACCCAGTTGTGAGTGAATAGGAGCCTTGAAGAGCCTTCTGTTCACTTCAGCCCAGAACTATTTCCAGCAAGGGCCTGTTGTCATCATTTGTGCACATCCCCTTTCCTGTTTTAGAGCTGCTCATTTAATGTTGACTGGATGGAGGAACCAAAGAAACATTGAATATGTTTAGGTACCATGTTTTTCTCATCCTGGCCATAACCAATGTACATAAGGAAAAATTCCACAATCAGGAAACTTCTCATTAGGGAAAAAGAAAGAATGAAAAGAAAGAATTGGAATAAAGGGTAAGGTAGCCAACTCCACCCCTCCATCCTCATTTTAGTGGAGAAATAAAGTAAGAACCATATTTGCTCTTTCTGAAGTACTTGTGACAAGGAGACCTTGAGTTGCTTAAGGCTGCAAACCACCTTGATATTAAATTTCCTAAATGCTTAATTCTGAAACTTCCTCACACATCTCCCAGCTTATCACCAGCACCACAACATGTTCTGAGTAAAGTAAAAGTCAGTTAAGTTTTCTGCAAGAACTGATTGCCAACAGACCCTGAGACAGCTGGGACTCAGCCTTTTTTGGACTGGGTACAAAAGAGATGTTGAGCTGGGTGTTATCCTGGTACTGAAGAAATAATGCTGTGATTTCTAATGATGTCTTCTAGTGGCCTCAAATACAAATTGAACAAGATGGCTAGTAGCATTGCGCTATTAAGGACACTGCAGTCCAGGACCTCCAGGGCAGAGGAGCCTCTGGGGACTGAGCCTTTTCTTGCTCCCAGAAAAAAGAAAATGCACTTGAACACATAAGAAGGTTATTCACTGGAACATGCTTTTACAAGACACACCCACCTATTGCTGCAAACACATGCACACACACCACAGAGGGTGCAGATGTGGCTTTGACTTGGAGCGCTGAGCAATTTTCTGCTTTTTCCTTTTGTCCTTATAAAAATGCATCAAATTAATTGCAACCAGTTATGTACAAATCCCTTTCTCTCTGCCAATCAGGGCTGCCTGAACAGGCAAGAGGCACTCTCACCTGCTTCGTTATGCAAATTGATATTCTAACACCCAAGAACAATTCAGCCTTCAGCACAGAAGTGAATCCAGGTTGCTAATGAGAAGAGGCCACCAGAGGAGTGGCTTTAACCCTCTGATGTTGCTTTGAGAAGGCTGAGAAGTCTTCAAATGGGGATGGAGGCAGAGTCAAAGCCAGCCCTGGCTCTCAGCACCAGACATGCTCCCAGAGCACGGGCACCCTGATGTAACTTGAGCCCTGACATGGAAGGTCACCTCCCGGTCAGACATAATTTAGAATGACTTCAAGTCCAAACAGTGTGGACAGAATAGTTTATTTCTTTAATACTTCTGTGATCTGACAATCATAAATGCATTTTGCAGGATATGGGGTGAGCTGCAGTATAAATGCCCTGGACTCAGTACACCAGCAGTCAAGGGCGAGTATGACCCACTACACAAAATATACAGAAATGATCAACACATACACACGTGTGTGCACACACACATGCAGAGAGAGAGGGAGGGAGAGCAATGAACACTAAGATTTCATAACAGGAGATTAAGAGAGCCATACCATTCAGTCACTGATTTACTTAGGACCTGCTATATGCAAAGAAATAGATACTCCTTGTCATCACATTTGGGAAGGCTTATTTCTTGCTACCTCACCTGTTATCTTGCATTAGAACTTCATAATCTCCTCTTGAATTGGAGGTAGAACCTTACCTTTCTACCCCAAGTCATCTAAAAAAGTGTTTTGACAGAATCATGTAATTTTCACCCAGCCCTCTGAGCTTGGGTGTGCAAGCTCAACAGTCTGTCCAGTAGTGAGGGGCATTTATGGTGGTCCTGGTGACATGGAGAAGTCTAGGAGGAGTTTGGTGTTGGAAAGTGGTAGCTTTCTTGCTCCTCCTTAAACATAGTGTCCATAATGTAGCCTCAATTTTCAGTTGGAGGTGTCCTAAAATTGCAAATCACCTCATACCCTCATGTCCCAGGAGGAGTGCCTGTGGGTTGTAGATGACCAAGAGAAGTGACCTTTTCATTCCTAACCACTCTTGGTCATACAAGCACTTCAATGTGCAGTGGTTCAGTGAAGAAATGGAAATAGCTGGGAAAAAAAGTTTTCCAAGACAGTCTGTCAGCTGGCCTGATTAATCTGTATGACTACTATGACTACTTTTTGTTGTTGTTGTTTATTTGTTTGCATTTTGTTTTGTTTCTTTGGAATGCTTTAGTGCATTTACACTTCCAGTTTAAATTTCATATGTTAAAAACAATTTTACACTATCTGCTTCTTAAAATGCATTTTAAAAGATGTTTATCTTAGGTAAGTGGAGTGATAGCTTAATAGCAGCACATCATTAAGACATCTCAGATCAACCCCTCTGAAGACTTAGATGTGATCCTTTGGACCAAAAGAGCAGGGCTTTTGATTTTGTGGACATAGATCTGGCAGGAAAATAGGGACTGTTAGGTTCAGATACTCCAGAAGAGAGCTTAGGAAAACCCTAGAGACCAGGAAGTAGGGCATGAGTGTAGAAAATGAAGTACCAGGACTAGCCCTGAACCCAAGCAAGGTAAACCTATTTCCATTTCTTCCAGTATTTTATAGCCCTTCTCCTGCCATTTTCTTATCCCTTGGTCCCCACTGGAACCCTCCTCCAGCAGCCTGATCCACTTTTGTCACACTCCACCGTAATCATTGACTGAATGCCCATTTCCTTCTCTGAATCATATACTCATTGAAGCAACAGACATGTTTTCAAGGATTGTCTTTTCAGCACCTGGGACAGTGCCTGGGACATGGGAGAAGTTTGCTAAGTGTGAATGAATATTCCCAGAACACAGCTGATAATACTAACACTAAATTTCTGCTCTCTTATGGATTAAATTGCTTTTAATGAGCTAACCATTTACTGTATCATTTCTCTAGGGAAGTGTATTTATGTTTCTGAACAGCTGATTTATAAATGAACTATTGAGAATAACATGTCCGTAGGTTGGAACCTGCCTATTGAAAATAGCATTCCAAAACCAAAAATAAATTAACCTTTTTATTATGTTCTTTTGCAGTATTAACAATCATGGCCCTCATCCATAATAATCACTATACAAATAATAATCACTATACAAATAATAATCACTATACAAAACCACATCAATAGAATCTCAAAGAGCATGCCAGTCATTCATGACCACTAGGTGGTATTCCCCCAACTAAGCACTTTACATTCTTTGTCTCCACTACTTCTCTTCCAGACTCTTTTAGGCAGATGTTACCTCTACTACCCAGAGGAGAAAACTAAACAAAAAGCTATATGATCTGTCTACATTCCTAGGCCTCTCTGCTGCCTTGGTTTCTTAATTTACTAAATGGGCATAGAAGGGTTTCCTACCTGAGACCTATTGTGCTGACTGAAGAGTTGTAACTTGTAAAATGTCCAACATAGTGCCTCATGAATGCTAAGTCTTCAATAAATATTAATGTTTCCAACCTACATGCAACACAGGGTCTCTCCCTAAATCCATCTCACATAGCCAATGCTGTTTCCAATAGTGATTAACATGTGCCTCCAAGGCCACAAGCTGCTACATATCCACCCCAGGGCCCACCACTTGATCCTCCTTCTACTCTACCTGCCCCCGGTACTTCCCTATTTCTATGAGATTCTGAGGTGGGGGGTCCTGGAAGAGGACAGGTGATATGTCAGAGATGGAAAAGGTGTGGAACAAAGAGTCGGGGAGTCACTTTGCAGTGCTCAGACTCTGAAAATGGCTCTGGATCCCAGGATATCCAGGTTAAGGGCATCTGCCAAGAGTAAGAGATAGCGAGTATCTCTTTGAGAGGAAGCTCCCAACATCCTCCTGGGTCAAAGTAAGAGCTCAATGAGTATTTCTGAATCTGTATCTGTTGAACATCACTGTGATAAAAAACAATAACTTCAAATGTGAACTTCAAATCTGATTCCATTTGACTCCTGGGCCCTACTCCAAGCAAACCATTTCTCATGGGAGTAGACAGATTACAAAACCGGGTCTTTCTAAGCCTTTTCTGCTTGCATGATCTTTACAGCCAAAGAACTGTCTGTCCTTTCAGACTCAGAAAAAAAAAACACCTAATTTCTTCTACCTTTGACTCTCTTGGAGACTCAGAGAAGAGACTTAGCTACACTGCAAATTATTGATGAAGCCAGAGCACTTATAATACCCCTTAAGCTTATCTTTTGTGTCAATTAAGATCTTTCTTTAACATTTTTATTTACACTTGAAAATTTTACATATTTCTGGGATACAATGTGATGTTTAGATTCACATATGTTATGTGAATATCAAATCAGGAATTAAAGTTAATCCAGGAAAGAAAGGCAAACACTGCATAAGCTCACACCCATATGTGGAATCAGACTACTCTTCATAAGATTATTAAAAACAAAACACCTTTGACTAGTTTATTTAGCAATGAAAGCTATGCTCTTATTGTCATAAAAAGTTTCTACTCTGTCTTTAATAATCTGACTGCTATTACCATCAGCAACACTGACAGTCTCTCATGACCCCTTGCTATTTGGAAAACTCATAGTAGGTCAAGTTGATGTGGGTTTGGGAGGGCCTGGGCCCCAGTGTTTCAGGCTGTGAAGCTTGTCTTCTCAGCCCAGAGAATGCTCCTTCCATCCTGTAAGCTTCTTAGGATCTCTATTGGTCAGTTCACACTTCCCATGTGCTGTGTATTAATATGCCTTATCCTGCATGGATGTGGCAACTATAAGGTAATGATGCTCTCCGTATGAGATGAAAATTAGTTTTTTTGCTTTACATTCTCACCACTTTTTCTTCATTTATTCATTTATCAGGTAAATCCTATCTACAATGCACCACTTACTGAGACAGGGTCTAGGAAAATCAGAATAGTTCTGCATAAACACATTTTCTCTGGTCTGTTTTGTCAGGATGGAGCTCAGCAGCCATCCACAGTGTCTCAGAAGTCCTTAGCAGCTGCAACACTGCTCATGGAGAAGGCCTAGAGGCTCTGGAATAAGATGGACCAACATCTGGGCTTTCTCATCTCAGAGTCTCTCTAAATACCCCTTGCACCCTTCAAAGGCCCATTGTTCAACCTAGATTCTGCCTCCTACCAAAATCCCATCCCTCTCCTCATTTCTTTGAATTCACTAAGTCAATCATTGTATCATCTACCTGGTTTTAACCTGAGTCTTTATAGTTTCTGCATGTAGCATAACACCTCGTATATCATAGCAACTTGGTCAACACATATTTATTGAATGGTTATTAGTTATTCTGGGCTGCTGGATTTGGCAAGTAAAAAGAGAGGACATCCAGATCGATAAGCAGCAGAGATGATTTTAGTATAAGTATGTGCCAAATTTTCATGGAAACTACCTGCGAGGTGTTGGAGATAAGCTGAAACAGTTTTAATCTCACAATCCAGAGGGAGAGGCACATTTAGTTCTTGGAAGTCAAGTACAACAACAGAGGGATTTCCTTGGGTACTCCTTTTAAGGTCAAATAAACCAATCTTAAGCTTTCACCATAAGACTTGCTCTCTTCACCTTTAATTTTTTCCTGAACCTTCTCAAATTTTAGTTGTGAGTTATAGAGGAGAGCAGCATACTAGGGTCATGGTCATATAGCCCTCCCTCTGGTGTATAACAGAGCCTGACCATATTCTTCCCCAAAAGCCACATTGTTTACCTTCTGAATATAAATTCCTTGTTTAAAAAGCAGTGCTGTGTTGCTGATGCATGCAGCTTGAGGTCTTCTAGGGCTCCATGATCTTTCTTGATCATACTTTTGACAAAACCAGTTCCTATCCCTTCTTATTCTAGAGCAGTATGGTTTTACATCCTCTGAGAGTTATTTTGCATTCTTCCTAACTGAACCTCATCCTTTTAGTATCCCCTTTCATCACATCAGATTTACTATTTTAATGTTTAATTCCATTTTCAAGTAACCAACCACCCAGTCCAATCTGATGTCATCCACATGACATGAGACATGAAGAACAAGTTTCTAATCCCATCATCTAAGCTATTAAAGAAAATAAGCTGCCTCTCTGTGTGTTTAGTAAGTCGCCCCCCACACCCAGCCCGACTTGTCACTTACAGCCTTTCACCAGCCATCCCACCTGAGCAGTGACAGGGTCCTCTTGTTTGATAAAGAGAAATGTCTGTCTTTACAGCTTACTTTGGCATGGGACAGACAAATTGTCCTTTTCTAGTAATCAGCCTCTGATTTGGAGTTTCATAAATAATTTAGACTAGCTCCTCTTTAATCCATCAACAAAGGGAACATGATACCCAATGCTTGGGACCATTGAAAGGACCTGGTGGCTGATCTTTTAATGGGAAGAATTATTATGGAGTTCAATAAGGAAAGGTCTGAGTACCTTCCTACTAAGTAGGCAAGAAAATAACCCCATTAGAGAATGTAGTTTCCTCCAAATAAGATTTTAAGCACATCTGTAATCCCAATGACTGGGAAGGCTAAGTTAAAAAAAAATTAAATCTAAGTGTGCAATGAACTCATCTGTTACCTAGATTCTTTTCCCAAGTATATATTGCAATTCAGTGACAATCTATCCTACCAGTAATCCTGTCTCTTCAACTTATTTACTTACTCTAGTAAAAGTCTCTTCTTTAAACCTGGATGAAGCCCAAAGGATCTTAAGGGGAAAATAAACTTTAATATGTTTATCTGATACAAACTTGTTGCTTGGAACAAGTTGTTTGGAAAACTCACATCAGACCAGAGTAGAGATTTATATTCAAAAAGGAAGTTGCTTCTAGGTGATACAGGTAAGCAGTAGGAGTCTCCAGGGAAGGGGTAGTAGAAGCTCAGGCCACCAGATGAGCATCTGATCTAAACTCTGAAGAGGTTCTAACATAAGTTTATTCTTCCCTGTCCTTCCTTTTCATATTAATAGAAATTACATGTGGAAAAAAAAGTGATATTTATAATGTTTGTCTCTGCATACTAGACTAACTTCAGTGAGGACAAGAAATTTTGTGTTTTGTTCATTGATGTATTTGCAGTAATCATAATAGTGTCTGGCACATATCAGTGCTCAAATATTAATGAACGAATGGTTTAGTCAATAAATGAATGAATGAGGAGACAGTAAATAATATTTTCATAACTAATGATTGGGAGAAAAGGAACAGAAGGTAATGCAGATAAGAAGTATTTGACATTTATAGTTCCAGATAGAATTTTCTTACCTTATAGTTTTTTCTCCTATCAAGCCATCTAAATTGGGCAGATACTTAAGAGGAAAGCAGGGTCTCCAATCGTACTGCAACTCAATGGGGTCTCCAATCGTACTGCAATTCAATGGGGTCCCCAATTGTACTACTGTTGTGGCTTGTCAGAGCTTAAATTGTAAAGTTCTTTCAAGACTTATTTGGCAAGACATTTACAAGTCCCCAATGACTCCTTGTCCTGTGTTTGAGAATAGTAGAGCAGCCCTTCTGTGTGTGCATGTTAAGTCAGCGTTGTTCCCTGACTAGTGAGACCCGGCTTCTTAATCAGCCAATTGTATATGGTGCACTTTCTATTTTCCTGTGTAGCACTCAGTTAACCCAAGGTAGCCAACCCTAAAATAGAACTATTTATAATTTCCATTGTTAGAAGGGACAAGAGATAAATGACAGCAAAACTAACTCACATAAAGGAAATATCGAAAGTACCAAGAGTTTCTTGAACTCTCCTGAAATAAATACTATTAAACATCGTCTCTTAAATCATCTATGGTCTTTTGAATCTAAATTCCAACATAGTTCTACATCCTTATAGATGACCTGTAGCAGTTGTTCACTGACAATATTAGAATGAATGATAATCCTAAAGTGAAATGCAAATTATATAGTTTAGAATGATTTTCAGCAACAGGGTTAAAAGTAAGAGGGTTTTTTGGCTTAACCCTTAATCACTTTGAAAAATTAAATTCCACCCCCTTCCAATGTTGTTATTGATTTTGTGGCAGTCTCCTCTATACTGCATTGTAATCAGAGGCCTGTTACAGACAAGTTAGGCACACTGGACTCCCTTTAGTCCTAAAGGACTGAGGCGTGGAGGCATCTGCCTCACCTTGCCATTGATTCTACGGCAGTTCCTATGCAGAGCAGGCACCTAAGACACGTAAGGTGAGAAAATGAAGAAGGGAGAGAGAGGATGAGAAAAGTGAAAGGCGGTTTGGTCTTGGATAGGTAATGAACTGCCCAGGTGTCTTCTTCTTCCTTGATATAGTACAGAAGTGGTTCACCTTGGCATTGCTCCAACTCTATCATACAACCTACAAGTGCAATAGGAAAAATAATGGATGTTCTTTCAAAAAATTATGGCAGAGTAACTTTGGGGGAAATAATATGTCAAGGTTAAACAAGTTTCTTTACCAAATGATTGTGAAAGCTCTCTCCTGTGATGGTCCACTGTGAACCCCAGAAGGCAATGCAGTATGCACAGTGGGGTCACTCAGCAGCCTCAGGGAGTTGACATTCTATCAATTGAGGTATCCCTCACATAGGGCTGACTTTATTGACCAAAACAAGAAGTTCTGCTGTGCCATAAATGGGTCACAATGTGACAGTGTGTGCACATGCTGGCATTTCCATTTCTCGATTTGGAACTGACTGATCTGATCAATTGCCAGGACAGCAGAGGTGTGCCTGTCCCCAGACTTGCCTCTCCCTAGATTTCTACTTACCCGAGGCTCTGACTGGCACAGGGCTTTGGTAGTCGTAGCCCCAGCCCACTTCATGACTCTGAAGACACTGGCGCTGTGTCACAAAGCTCAGGTTATAGTGATAATAACTGGGGGTACCTCTAAATTCATTGAAGCATCTTGTATATTAAAAGCCTGGTAGTAGCCTTCAGTATTCTCCCCCAAATTATGGGAGCTGACAGAGCTTCTGAGGCAGCTTCAGAATCTCAGTTTCCATGGTGAATCCATCTGCCTTCTTTACTTGAAATCTTTAAAGGCTATTTCTCCTTGCTTGCACCCACAGTTTAAGAAAAAATCTGGAACAATTCCCTGCATTCTCTCAGGGGCAGTCTGAGAAGTGGAGTGGAGTGGAAGGCAATAGCACCTCTTTGTAACAGTCTTGCCTAAAAGTAGGTTGAAGGAGCACAGCCAAGGCCACCTGTCACACATGGGATGCCTTGAGGATACAACTGAACGCCTCTGTCCTTACACCTCTCTTTCATTTCTTCTTCATGTTATCCATAATCATCCCAACTCTGTCACGTTTTTGGTGCCAAAGAAATTTTCATTTGCATTGTCAAGTCCTAAATCTGACAAGCTCTTGTGGGATCTCAGATCTGATATATTTTTTGAAGGAAGAATGGAGAAGATGCCAGGAAATATGTCCTCAACTGGCATGAGGACAAATTAATTCCTCATTCACCAGGGAAGCCAGACTAGCACTCTGAGGAACACCAGCACTGCACTGTGTGTTGCATGGCAATGCATTAACCAGTAAGCAGTGCACTTTGAATGGGGTTTTTTGGTGTGATACATGTATTGGTGTTTGAATGGTTCAGTTCATTCCTTCATCAAGTCATTCATTCGTTCCTATTGAGAGACTACTTAGGGTCTGGTACTATTCTAGGCACTGGAGATGAGGCAGGGATCACAACAGACAACAGTCTTGTCCATTATATCACATTCTAAGGGGAGAGGGACAGAATTTAAAACACAATTATACATAATGTTAGAAGGTGTGAACTGCTATGGAGAAAAACATAGGGAAGGTGGGAAGATGAGTACTGGCAAAGGAGTTGCCATTTTAAATTGGGTCGTCAGGGAAGGCCTCAGTGAGATCATCAAGTCTGGTTTGAAGATAGTGAGGGAGCAATTTCTGTTGTGCTCTGCGGCTCTCTGGGTGGAGAAATGCGTGCTCAGGCCAGAGCTGGTCTGGGTATTGGAACCTCTGAGGCCAGCAGGGCTGCTGAGGAGGGCAGCCAGGAGTGGGGGAGAAGAGGCCCACTCTGCACCTCCTCTCCTCCTTCCTCTGACATAAGGCTCCCACTCAAATCCCTTTGTATTTATTCCTCCAGCCATGTCTTCCCTGAAAATAGTCTATGCTCTTAATAATTTCCCAGTAAGTGTCCCTTCTCCACCTTCTCTGCTCCTCAAGCCACATGACTTTAGCTATATGACACCCATGCACCCATCATGGGGCTCACATGGTGCCCTTTCCAGCCTGACCAGTCAATGTGCTCCATGTGTGGCGTCTGTGTGGCTGCCAGCTTAGTGCTCCACCTTCAAACACACAAGCATCCATTCCAAGTTCATTGCCCACATTGCCTCCACGTACTTCTGTGCCTTTGAACCCGCCTTTCCATTTACTCTGATCATGACCTCCATAGCTCTTTGCAGGTATCAATCCTGGCCAGTGGATAGGGGCCTCTCCATCTCTGCTTCCTCTGTGTAGCTTCTCAGATGACATCACTTGACATCATGTTCCCCAGTCCTCCTAAGTGTCCAGAGTCCTCATCTTCCTTAGCTCCCCACTGGAACTTGGTATGTGCATTAGATCTTTGGATTCTTCTGGTTCTGTATGTGAAGGACTCTATGGTGGGTTTTACCTTATTTGTGAGGACCCTGAGTTTGAATCCTTCCTCTGTTAGTTTCTAGTTGTATGGTCCTATTCAAATTACCTATCTATTCATTAATTCCTTTTCCATTAAATGGGTATAATACCTATCCATGGAAAAATTGAAAAGTTACTATACACAAATTTTATGGCACATACAATTATACTTCTGTGAGAACTCCTAGCTGCTGCTGGCATTATATGATTATTATTATTAGAAATACTTAGTTATTAGCATAGCTATAATAAGTTATTACTTAATTATTAGCAAAACTCTAATGTATGGATTGTATCTGTTGCCTCCTTTCATTTCAGAGCTCAGTGACTTATTCATGGTTTATGCCAATTAAATGTGTGTCAATGATGATATTTCATGGCCAGATGCAACATTTTGCCAAACCCATAAAACTTCAGGGTACAGGTTTTGATATGGTAAAGTTAGTATGGTTAGACTAGAAATAGACTCATTTGCCTACCTCTGTTAGCTCCATATCCCAGCTCACTAACATAGTATAGATGCTAGGATATGATCTTATGAAATATTTCAGGGAGTTTTACTAAGGTTATGTATTCAGATTTTATAAAATTAAAAGAAATGACTGCTTTACTGTAGTAAGGTCATCATTGTGAGGGAGACTGATAACTAATTTTCAGGAAATTAAAGGACTGGGTTTCTATTTTCTGCAAGCTCTTGTTCTTACACAGCAGGAGATTGGTGAGAGGAGCAGAGAAAGACCCAATCACCCCCTCTCCTCCTCTCCTCGGGAGCCTATTACAGGAGTTTCAGTTCCACACTGAGCTCAGAGAGGCAAAAGGCTCCTTCCTCAACAGCACATCATCTAGAGCCATGAAGACATTCTAGAATGGTGGTATGGCCAGAGACAGGAGAAGGACAAGCTCTCTAGCCATCTCACATCTACATGCAGATTTCCTCACATGTGAACTTAAAGTGTGTCTGCTTCCACGTTATAAAACTGATATTGAATAAAGGGAGCAGAAATTATTAAGGTCTTGAGTGCTTGTTATATGCCAACTCACTTTTTGGCAGTAGCAAGGTGTCACTGGGCTCATCAGGGACTCAACAAGAGAACTGAGTGAATTTTGGCACTTTTATTATATACCTCTATCTTCTATCTACACTCGGTAATGTTGTTATTGTAATTCAATCACGTCCTTTGAATGAATTTGAACAATATTCTCTTTAATGAATAATATGTAATGAAAGGTAAAAATAATTATTTATTCCTCCAACCTCCATTCTGTCTTATAACTTTCATGAAGGTGAAGAATCTGACTTATTAACCCATCACTATATCCACAGCCAGGTTGATCAAAGGTAAAAGTCCTGGTGGTATTCTAAGACCCATGTTTATAAATGGAAGTTTTGCAATGGGCTGGTATCCCTTATTTCTCAACTTGGAATATTGTTACAATTCAGTTTCAAAGCCGAGTGACCTATTTATTAAGTCACACAGTTAATAAATGGTAGAATTCAGATCTGAACTTAGATCGTTGAGCCTATAACCCATATGTATGCTTTGCATTCTATCATTAAATTGTCCTTTCAACATAAACACAGATGACTTCCCTGTCACATCTGTGTCAGGCATTTATAGGCCAGAGGAGAGGGAAAGAGGTCATGCCTTGAGAAATCTACTCTTTGTGTTAGCAGCTGACCCTCTGTTGGCCCAACAAGGGATCACAGTAGTGGAGGAGGAGGGAGGCAGCTTCCTCTAGCTACTTCCTTTCAGATGCTGCTGAGCCTGAAATCACACACAAACCACTTCATTCTGGTTGGGCTATAGAATGTTATTATGGGGAGATTTTGTAGTGGACAGCATGGTTTGCTGCAATGCCCTGGGCTAAATGAAAACAATGATGGTTGCTATCCTCATTTTATAGGTTCTGGGAAAATTGGGAAGATCAAAAGAGAAGAGATGTGAAAAGACTTTTGGGACAGGGGACATATGATCCATCATTTCCACTCTTGGTGTTTATCTTAAAGAAATGAAGCCTTATGTTCACACGAAGCCCTGAATCTGAATGTTTATGGCTACATTAGGCACAATTACCAAAAACTGGAAGTAAACTCACACAATAGAATACTACTCAACAATGAAAAGAACAATCTACAGATATATGTGATGGCATGGCTGAATCTAAGAGGCATTAGAACAAGTTTAAAAACCAGTCTCAAAAGGTTGCAATACCATATGATTCCATTTATATGACATTTTGGAAAAAGAAGAGAGAACAGATCAGTGGTGGAGTGAAGGGAGAATATTTCTATAAAGAAGTAGCACAGGGTGATGGAACTGTTTTGTGTCTGGACTGTGCTGGTGACTGCAAGATTCTATACCAGGTTAAAATTCATAGACTTGTACATCAATAATAAAATGATGATGATGCTAAGTCAATAATTTGAAAGTACTATTAAAATACAGGGTAGCAAGAAGAATTAATAGTGATGACAGGAGGGTTCTACAGTAGCAAAAAGGGTGTCTCTGCAGAATTCTGATATTCTACCACCTCCTCCTCAGCACCAGCACACTCTGCAAGCCGCTGTCGTAACAGAGCCCTCCCTGCCTTTTCTCTGGGGTGGCTAAAAGGGCTGAGTGACATTTGGGCATTGATTCTCTTTGTGATTCAAATGTAAAATCAGGAGCAATGGAATGAATATTTATGTATAGGATTGTCAAACTTTGAAGACAAAAGCCCCCAGCTTCTGTGTCTCATGAGGGTGGATCCCCGCAAACAGGAAGTCCAATATCCTTTTGCCCAAGGTCATGGCACTGGTGACTCAGGCTGAATGAGAAAAGTCATCTTCCAGGCTAGACAGGGCCTGAGAAGGCACTTCCTTGCCACCTTCTTAGGAGAGCTGCTGTCTTAGGTGCTGTCATTCACCAGATCTGACTATAATTAACCTCCTCAGGAGCTTAGCAGGAGGTAGTTTTTTGTTGTTTTGTTTTGTTTTGTTTTGTTTCTGGAGCTCAGAACAACATTCTGGACCCCAGAGGTCACCAACATTTAGGAGATGCTCAGTTTGTTTTCAAAATCTGATCTTTCTCTTGGCATCATGGCCTCAGAGACTTCTCCAAAAATATGTCTCTTTGCTTCCACTGTGGAAACTAACGGGGTGAGAGGAAGGATCTTAAAGCAGAGAGCTCTGCTGCTGTGAAAGACGTGGACATTCCATCACACGATTCTTGTCCAACCATCCTCCCTGCTTCCTTCAATCTGACTTCCTTCCAGAAGCCTTCCAGGAATTCTAGGATGGTGGCAGCCTTTCTTCTTTTCGAAAGAAAGAATTGATTGCCACTGAGCTGTATACTTAGCCTTTTTTTATTTTATTTTGAGACAGGGCCTCACTAAGTTGCCCAAGCTGAGCCTCGAATCGGTGATCCTTCTGCCTCAGCCTCCTGAGTTGCTGGGATTATAGATGTGTGCCACCACACCTGACTCCTTGGAATTTCCATGGCAGTGGTCTATACTGCTGTGGTCTTGTATGTTAACTGTTGTGTACGTGCCATATTTCATACTCTTGAAGATCATGCCAGTGTCTGGTGATACTTCAGTTCCTTCTTATTCCCCCTGTGGTGCCCAGCCTCATCAGAGGCCAGGCCCTCCTCAGCTTCCATCCTCCCATCTTGTTCTTTCCAGGTTGTCCTGCATTCTGACATCTGAGGACTCCTTCTTACACAAAAACCCTGTCTTGTCATTCTGACAGAATTCTTGATTGCTTCCAGTGATGACGACAGTGACAATGACAACAATTATGCTAACAATAATAGCTAACATAGTGTACTTATTATTTTGGGGCACTATGCTACCACGCAGCCCAAATTAACTGGTTAAATATTCCAACTTTAAGAGTTGGTACTAATATCAGTGCATTGCCCGTGAATGGAAACTGGGACACAGAAAAATCAATCAAGTTGCTCAAGGCCACACAGCTATCCAGTGGCAAAGCCGAGATTTGAACTCAGGAAGTTTGGCTTCAGAGGCTCTGTTTTTTCTCATACCTTAGTGTGTGGATTCTGCACTCCTCTGCACAGAATTCAACTCCCTTTCAGGTCCAGACCCTGCCTCCCTCTGCCGCTATGGCAACCTCCAGTCACCATGGCTGTGTCTACTAGGCTTTGGCCATATAGGTCCCTGGTGGTCTGTGATCATGCCCAGGTTTTCTCAGCATCTTGTGTCTTTGAACAGATTGTTGTCCCTATCCAGCAACCACTTTGCTTCTCTTGTCCAAATGGAAAACTTCTCCCAAGTCTTAGCCTCAGTGCCACAGCCTCTCTGGTGTAGTGTGAAACAGTCCTGTGCCCTGTGTTCCCTCTGTCACATGGGCCCTGTTGCTCCATAGCACCCTAGTCACACCCAGCTTGTCCCCAAGTCAGGGCCCTTGCAGTTGCTGTTTCCTGGGCTGGATACACACTCCCTGTGATCCTTTTGTGTCTGGTTCTTCTTATCATTGAGGCCTCAGCTCAGGTGCCACCTTCTCAGAGAGGCCCTTTCTGGATGGCCAGTACACTGCTTTGGTTTCTTCTTAACACTTCATTTTCACTCTTTGAAATCGTCTGTGTTCCAGTTCCCTGTGGCTACACAGCAAACCACCCCCACATTTAGTGGCTTCGGTCAAGAACCATTTCATTGTATTCCACTGTTTTATGGACCAGATGTTTAGGTGAGGCTTGACTGAGTGACTCTTCTACTGTATGTGGCATGGAGTCACATGATGGGGGCTGGGCTGGGCCAAAGGGGCCAGATTGGCTTTCCCCTAATGCCTGGTGTGCCTGCTGGATTAGTCAGAGGCAGGGCCCCGCTGGGACTGAGGGCAGGAGCACCTACAGGTGTGTCTCCAGTGTGGTGGCCTTGGGATTGTTGGACTTCTTACATGGTTGACCATTCCCATGAGGCTGGGGGCAAGCTGCTTATGCCCTGCCCTCAGAGGTCCCAAAATGGTGCTTTTGCCACTTTCTATTGTTTGAGCAAGTTACCTTGGCCAGCTGAGAATCAAGAGGAAAGAACCTAGACTTCATCTCTTGATATAAGGAATAGCAGAGCTTTTGTGGCTGATTTTAGCTTACCATAGTCTTTTTTTTTTTTTTAATCAGGTTTTTTTATCTGCCATCCTTCTTTACTATGTGAATTTTTTACAAGGCTAGATCTTGTTCTTCTGCAGTGCATATCCCCAGCACCTCGAATTTTGTCTATGCACAACAGATACCAAGAAATACTTGCTGAATGTAAATGAAAGAATACATACGTGAACAAATGAATGAATGAAAATGTAAATGAAGAGGAAACTGAATGAATGTTTACACTTCTGACTCTCTGGAATGTCAACTTCTTAAAAATTAGGGTCGGATTTTTTTTCATCTTTGTATCCTCATTTCTTAATACGGTCCTCTACACTAATCAATGCTTGGTAAATATCTACAAAACGAATTGATGAATTCTCATTATTATAGTTAAAGGAGATAATGTTATTCCCAGCACATATATAGGTATTGAATAAGAGTGGCTTTATTAATGAATTAATAATTCCCTATACATAGGAAAATCAACTTATATATTTGTTTAATAAGAATGGAATAAAATGGACCAGATCCCTACCTCCCTGCCTGTCCCTCTCCTTTGGCTTAACAGCAGGCTCTCTCATGTGGAAGCGGCAGCCAAGAACAGCCCCAGGGCCCTGTAGTCTGATCACCTCTAGGCAGGGCAGGGCCTTTCCTCCTGGCCTTCCAGTACCTTTCTTCTTGCATGACTGCCAAGGCCAGTTCTCTTTGAGGTCATTAAGATGGAGGCTGAGATGATGATCTGAGCAGCTCAGAGGGCTGAATTGTGATTCACTGCTGCTCTCCAGGAGGATCAAGTGAGATTACAGTTCTCTTAACATTCTGGGGTTGTTTTGCCCTTGTGCAAGTGTGTGCTTACAGTAATTGCTGGGAGCCATGTGTTGAATCCAGTGGAAAGGGAGGGAGTTAACATTTGATACAGTAGAAAGGGAAGGAGACCCTTGCCACGTGGTCTCTGTTACAGTGGGTGGCTTCTCTTCCCAACAGGCAGGAGGAGGACTATTCTGACTGCATCTGAGCTGGCAACTGATTAGCACTCAGGGGTCACATCTCAGTCCCACTATACCATGTGGCCTTGAACAATGTACTTAACCTCTCCAAGGCTTTGATCTCCTCATCTGTGAAATGGGACTGATTCTTAAGTTTCTTTTTCTTCTATGTTTTTATTTCCCTATCTAAATCTGTTTTAGTAACCCCTATGTGAGTCGCTCCTAGAAAAAGATTCTAGATTCAAGGAAGCCCTCTGATAGCAAAACACGATTAATAAGAACTACTATTAAAAAAAAATCCTACTTTAAAATCAGACTGAGATTTTAAATCTTGTTTTAGATCCCCTTGGTATATTGGACTTCTATTCTTTTTAAATTTTTTTATGTGCTCAAATTAATTGTACATGACAGTAGAATGCATTTATACATTTTGATAGATCATACATAAATGAAGTATAAGTGCCCATTTTTCTGACTGTACATGTTGTAAGATCACATCGATCATGCAGTCATATATGTGCATGAGGTAATAAAGTTGGTTTCACTCTACTATCCTTCCTACCCCCTTATTCCTTCCCCTCCCTTCACTCTTGTCTACCTAATATAAAGTAACTCTATTCTTCCCTATCTCCCCCCCATTATTGTGAATTAGCATCTGCATATCAGAGAAAACATTTGGCCATTGGTTTTTGGGGTTTGGCTTACTTCTCTTAGCATGATATTCTCCAACTCCATCCATGTACCAGCATATGCCACAATTTCATTCTTCTTTAAAGCTGAGTAATATTCTATCATATATACCACATTTTCTTTATCCATTCATCTGTTGAAGGGCACCTAAGTTGGTTCCATAGTTTAGCTAATGTGAGTTAAGCTGCTGTTAACATTGAGGTGGCTGCATCAGTATAATATGCTGATTTTAAGTCCTTTGGGTGTAAACTGAGGAGTGGGATAACTAGGTCAAATGGTAGTTCCATTCCAAGTTTTCTGAGGAATCTCCATACTGCTTTCCATAATGGTTGCATCATTTTGCATTCCACCAGCAATGCACACGTGGAACCTTTTCCCCACATCCTCACCAACATTTATTGTTGCTTGTATTCTTGATAATTGCCATTCTGATTGGAGTGAGATGAAATCTTAGGGTAGTTTTGATTTGCATTTTCCTAATTGCTAGAGATGTTGAATTTTTTTCATGTATTTGTTGATCGATTGTATTTCTTCTTCTGTGAAGTGTCTGTTCAGTTCCTTAGCCCATTTATTGATTGGGGTTTTTCTTGGTGTTAAGATTTTTGAGTTCTTTATATATCCTAGAAATTAATGCTTTATCTGAGGTACATGTGGTAGATTTTCTCCAAATCTGTAGGCTCTCTCTCTCTTCTAATTTTTTAAGTTTTTTTTTTTAAGATCCTTCCTGTTCTATTTTAAGACATTGTGGTTCTTAAAAGTACTAAATTTTATTCCAAACCAAAAAGCACTGATTGTCACTCAAGTTAAGCAATAATGTCATACCTCTTGGGGTCAGTTTCATTACAAGAGTGTTTATCGGAAGCATCAAGATATTAGGAAGACTTTTTTTCCCCTTCTTTCCCATGAGCCTCCTTGACCATACAGTTCTTAATGAATGTGAATTTTTCTAAAGTTCAAGTTCCAATGACAGTTTTTAAAAATCTGTGTTTTAGTTAAACCTCACAGATCTTATCAAGATAGGATAAGAATTTTCAAAGAAAAAGCCAGCTCACTTCTGCTTCTACTTTGGCTAATTCTGGGGCAATGTGCTCTCCCTGTTGGCCCCCAGACTGGCCTAGTTTAAGGAACAAATTAGAGAACAAGACTTTTCAATCTAAGGGAACATTGTCTTACGTAGGACAATTTTAGATATTAGACCTTCTTTGCCACAGAAGCAGCTAACAATTTTGAGAATCCACCATGTGCTAGATGTGGTGTTAAGTGCTTTCCTTCATTTTATCTTATTCTTTAAAGCAGTACTTCCAGACATGGGGCTCCACAAATTTAAATAACTTCCCCCATGTTCCTGCAGCTGACCTGAGACAGCCAAAACTTAAATCCAAATTATTTGCGGATTCTTTCCACAGATCTGTGGGAAGTTCATTCTTCCCATTACTGACTCTTTGGTTTCTCTGATTATTTTCTTATGAAAGATGCTTAAACTGTATAAATCTTGCTATGTTATTATCTAATTTGTTTTTTAATAGCTTTAATTTATTTTCAGATATTTTCTCCCAGTTGGTGGCTTATCTCTTCATGATCTTAACTGCATCTTTTAAAGTGAAGTTCCTAATGTTGAAGTCTAATTTATCTTTGATCTTTTGGTCATTGTTGGGTTGTTTTTGTTCTGTTTTGTGGATTGTGTTCGGGTTGGTGTTGTATTAAGAAATCTTTCTCTAAATCCAGGTTATAAAGATTTTCTCCTAGAAGTTTTATAACTGTAGGATTTACACTTTAGGTATACAATTTACTTTTGAGTTAGTTTCTGTACATCTTCTGAGGTGTGGAATCAGGTTCTTTTTTGCATGCAAATATCTAATTATTTCCACACCATTTGCTGAGAACTAGCCTATCTGCACTAAATTGCCTTTGCACCATATATGGGTGGGTCTGTTAGTGGGCACCATCTTCTGTCACAATGATCTCTCTATCAGGGCCAGTGCCAACATCATTCCTAGAGCTTTACAACAAATTTTGAAGTCAGAAGTATAAGTCCTTCAGTTTTGCTTCTCCTTTTCAAAGTTGTCATGCTATTCTAGACAATTTATCATTTCTTTCATTTATTTATTCAGAGATAAAGTTATAAAACAACACCTAGAAATCTAAAGACAATTTAAAATTAAAAGTTATTATAGAACAGTATGGAAATTTTCTATCTGGAGCTTCATCAGGAAATGAGGCACTCTGGATTTGGAATTCCATTTCATTAAAAATTATTTCGTGCCAGGCACAGTGGCGCACACCTGTAATCCCAGGGCTTGGGAGGCTGAGACAGGAGGATCGCGAGTTCAAAGCCAGCCTCAGCAACTTAGTGAGTCCCTAAGCAACTCAGTGAGACCCTGTCTCTAAATAAAATGCAAAATAGGGCTGGGGATGTGGCTCAGTAGTGGATTGCCCCTGAGTTCAATCCCCAGTACCAAAGAAAAAAAAAAGAAAGAAAAAATTATTTTGTGTACCTTGCATAGACTGCCAATTCTCAAAAGAAAGCTAAAGTATAATAATTTTACTTGAACTGTGTTGGACAGGATTACAACTTCTATTGATGTTTTACAAAGTACTTTGGGCCCTAGGGTAGCTTAGTCATTGTGAACATCAGTTGTCATTATCCTAACGAAGTGGTGACTTACTGACTAAAGGGAGTTTGTTTGGTAATGTTGCTGCCTACCATGCTATCTACTGTTTTTGATATGGAAGATACCATTGTTCATATATTTAAAATGTTATATCCAACAGTTATATGCAAAGCATCTGGTGTCTCTCTCTTCCAGTAAAGCATATTCCTGTCTATGTTAAGTTTGCTACCTTCTGGGGACAATGAAGGGCAACTATTGTTTGGGGCAGTTGAGCACTGATCACTGCCACTTTGTGACATTGAGCAAATTACTTACAGTCTTTGGGCCTCAGATTCATCCTTTGTCAAATGAAAGGTTTAGACAAATTGTCCTTTAGTCACACATTCAGTTCTGAAATTTTTGGACTCTTCTGCAGTGTCTTTATTAACTTAAAAATTACAACCCTTAAAAAAATACACAAAAATTCTAAATGACAAAAAGCACTGTGATGAGTCCAAGGGGGAGTGGTCAGTGGTCTTTTGATGCATCCAGACTGCCTAACACCACTGCACCAGTCTACTTTTAACTATGGCCACACCGACTGCATTTAAGATGACATTTGTGGTTCCTGGTGCTGTGATGTTCTGTGACCTACGAACACCACCCCCCATTTGGAGAAGGAAAAGAATAGCTTCTAAGCCCAGGTAATTTTGAAGCTTCAGAGTTTTCTTGAATTGGCAAGTTTGATTTCAAATGCATCTCCCAGATAACTAGTACAGTATTGAAATCAAGAGGACTTTATTGTCTTTCTTATGCCAAGTTGCAAAAGAGCTACCGTGGTCATATTCCATATGATAATTGCTCAAGTTACAGAATAAGAATCACCAAAGAGCCCAAAGTTTACTAGGAAATGCAGAACATAGATATGAATTTTAAATAACATGATAGCATTTATTGAGCACATACTGTATGCCAGGTGTTGTGTCAACCACTTCTTGTGCATTATATAATTTCATTTTCACAATAATCTTGAAAACTAGGCATTATCAGCTCCTTACAGATGAGAAAATAATGCATAAAGAGTTTCTGTTACTTACCCAAGGTTATACAATATTAAGTGGGAGAGCTGGTCTTCCATTCATATCTGTTGCAATCTTGACCTTGAACCCTTAATGGGTACATCAGAGACTAGCTCTTATTACTTACCCAGAACTTTTAGAGAGTAATTGAATTTTTAGTATGAATTACAGTGATCTAAACCAAAATAACAAGTGCTAATGGATCACCCTGGGTAAACTTGATAGAAGAAAGAATCCACAGAAGGTTTCCTGAAGAAATTGCTTTGAGTGATATTTTGAAATGAAGAACATGAATTGGCCTAGAGACAAGGGTGAATTTGTGCTGAGGAGATAAACAATATGAGACTGTGAAGATGCAAATGAACAAATTATGTGCTCAGAAAGCAACTTAAAGACTTAATCATTCCAGGGTAATAACCAGAAATAAAGCTGATGTCATGGGGTGAAAATCCAAGAGATTTCTGTTTTTTATGGTAGACAGTAGAGATCCAGTCTCAGAGTTTAAGCAAAGGGAGAAACATAATTTAAATTATATTTGATTTTATAATTTATCATACAATTCATGTAGGGTAAATATGAGCTTTGAATGTTCTGAAAGTCAAGAGAAAATTTCTTATCAAATATATTTGATAATCAACACATTATCTTTAGGAATAGAATATAACTCACCTCACTGAGACCCTATAGCCTTAATAGTACAATGACAATGTATTTAGTCCCCTAAATTAAGAGGCCTAGATATAGATTTTATCCAATTTTCAAAAAGAAGGGTGGCTATTCCACCACAATTATGCTAGCTGGCCCATCATCCCTGGTATTGTGCAGTGTGCATTAAAGGAACACATAGGGGTTATAGATTAAAGTCAGGGTTCAGCAAATAGAAATCTCTCAACAATATGTATTAAATTGAGTTGAATTGAAGTCCACTTCCAGATAGCAATTGCTGTGGGCTCCTGAGTGAGGGCTAATGTGTTGGGTGAATTAGAGTTGGGTTCCTTCCATTTCAAACCCACTAATGCTAACTTAATGTCTCTTCACATGTTCTAAAGCATTTTTTTCTTTCTTTTTCTTTCCCTCCCTTTCTCTTTCTCTCTCCAGTTTCAGAGACCTAATGACTTCTCACCCCCTTTCCGCTTTGGTACTGTGCCCAATGGCAGCACAGAGAGGAATATTCGCAATAATTATGCAGAAATGCATGCCTACATGGGAAAGTTCAACCAGAGGGGTGTGGATGATGCTTTGCTCTCCCTGAAAACAGGGTAAGAACTGCTTCCCATCTCAGAGTGCTTGATAGTTTCTCACATCTATTGAACATGTATTGAATCAGATGTACTAGTATACCATGCATGACACCACATAACATTAAATCAAAGAAGACTTTATTTGCTCTTTATGGATTTCCAAGTTATATTTGACGTGATTCAAGCCCATGTACAAAATCACTTCTGCATATTCTTTTTTACAAATTACTTTCTATTTGCACTAATGTAACCATGAAATGAATAAGTAAAAATAGAAGGAAAATAGAAGAAAATAGAAAATAGAAAGAAAAATAGAAGGAAAGAGTCAAGGATAAGACTCATTTGTTACTCATGAAATAAAAATCTATACTCTAAGAGGTGAAAATAATGGTTCTGGTGTATTGTAGACAGAAGAAAAAGTATAAAAGTTTTTAGATAACAAAAAGAATGAGCAAGTGTTGACTGATCTCCAATTCCAGCTTTTGCTGGTATTCTTTGTGACCCAGCTCTAAGAGTACTTGTTCCTTAAAAGGAGTTCATGAATTACAAGTGACCCTGTGCTCATTTGGTGTCCAGAAGCCAGATCTGTGGAAAGGGACAGGCATTATAGAAGTTGGGATTTGGGGGTCAAGGGACCTGAGAGCTGTTCTCCCTTGTCACATGATGACTAGCAGCAGGTGGACTTCCTCTCAATATCCCTCTGCTACAGATCTGGAAGCCACATAGACACATGGCCACTTTCTATACCATCAATAAATTTGCAGCAGACTTCAGAAGATTCAATTTAGACTTGGGGTAGGACAGCTGTGGGTAGTCTGAACCCTGAAACACCCCCAGCTGTCAATCATATTAGAGCTTTGTCTTTTTGGTATGCCACTTTTCTCTGGGGTGCCTTTTATAAAATGACCCATGGTGTATCATGGCAGAAAGGGCTGTTTTTCCCCCCTGGAGCGGAGAATACTTGCTTTGCAAAAGTACAGGGGATGATATGCTTTTCTTTTTTCAGTCCTATTACCTGTAGGGAGTACAGGTAATGGGAGTTCCTTCCTCTCCCTTTGCTGTGTGTGAATGTTGGTTTTCAACTTTGATTCGTGCCTTCCTACCCTTACTCCACGGCCTTTCTCTATGTGCTCCTACCTTGTCAAGGAGAACACACAGAATGGAGTCCTTATCTGTTTAGGAATTTGAGAGATCTGAGTTCTTCCATGTGTTCCCTTCCCTTGTAGTCTCCCATTTGCTCTTGTTCCAGCCTGTGCTGCCATCACCCTGACCACTCACCTCCGTCCTTGTGCTGTACAACAGAATATTGGAACCTTCCTGACCACGAAAATAGCATTGCACATCTATTGGAACACATACACCTACACTTATCCCCACTCTGGACTGTAATGAACTGAGAAATGAAAAATGTTATATAAATCTTACCCATGCTATTTGTTATCATTGTGGCGCTTACTTCTCATTATTTCTGTTATTATTTTTATTGATTCCTTTTTACTCCTTCTCCTTTTCAGACACAGCTTATGAGTTGGCTTCAGGCCCAACGTACATTCTTATCATTCCCAGTGGGAGGGAAAGATCACCTCCTTTCAACCTGAAATCACATAAAGAACAGCCTGGGATTTGGGCTTTAGATTCTGGCAGTAGTCCAACGTGAGCCTTACTTTGAACCAGTTCTCTACATAGCTTTCCGAAACCCTGCATCTCATATTAATGGCCCCATAGGTCGTTTTGTTCTGAAATTCCTCCTTTGGATTTTGTTTGCTTCTTTCCCATGCAGGAAGCTGGATGCCTTCATCTATGATGCAGCAGTGTTGAACTACATGGCGGGCAGAGACGAAGGCTGCAAACTGGTCACCATTGGCAGTGGCAAGGTCTTCGCTTCCACTGGTTATGGCATTGCCATCCAAAAAGACTCTGGGTGGAAGCGCCAGGTGGACCTTGCTATCCTGCAGCTGTTTGGAGATGGTGAGTTAAAGAAAGGGAAAGTGCCCATTTGTCCTCCACCAACGGCCAGTCCAAAATATGCACCCTTCTTCCAGCTCTGTTCCTCTAACCCGTGCATTTGCAAAAAAAAAAAAAAAAAAAAAAAAAAAAGAGCATCTTACATCTCACAGTATATGATGAAATTTGAGGTTATGTTAGATTCCTAGGGCTGTCATAACAAAATGTCACAAATAGTGACTTAAACAGAACTTGTTGTCTCACAGTTCTGGAGGCAGAAGGTCATAAATCAGGGTGATGGTAGGGTTAGTTCCTCCTGGGGGCTGTGAGGGATGCTGTTTTAGTCCTCTCCCCTAGCTTCTGATGGTTTGCTGGTAATATTTGGTCTTCCCTGGCTTGTAGAAGCTTCACCCTGATCCTTACCTTCATGTTCACATAGCATCCTGCATGTGTGTACAGTTTTCCTCTGAACATGTCTGTGTCTGAATTTGCCTTTTTCTTAAGGTCATTCATACTGGACTGGGGTATCACTGTACTCCACTATGACTTCATCTTAACTAATTACATCTGCAGTGACCCTATTTCCAAATAAAGTCACATCCTAAGATATTGGAGGTTAGGTCTTTAATACATGAATTACGGGGGAATACAATTCAACCCTATTAGGTGAAGGATGAGGGAGAAGATTAAAATAGTTGATCAAGAGGTGTGTTTCAAGACCTTCCAGGATAAAGTAGGAGTGACTGGCATTAGATGTTCCAATCAGTCATCTCACATGTGGCCCACACAGTAGCTGGAACTGTGGAAGGACCCTTTTCTTTATGTACTCAGAGAAAGGGCAGAGAAATGAGGCAGAGTGTCTACTCTTTCTTCCCTTCTTCCTACATTGCTCTTTCAGCTGGTAGACAGAGGAGGCAGGCCTAGGGTCCACAAAGGCAGGCACCATAAGGCACTCGCCAGTGTCATTCTGGCAGCAGACGGAGCAGCCAACTTGCACTGAGAAAAATCTCTTCTATTTCATTATACCCTTGTCTTCTGCATTTCTCTTCACTTTATTATCCAAAGCACCTACTCTTCCTGTCATCCTCACAGAATCTAATCCAGTTACAGATGAGCAGCCTCACTCCACATGGCTCCACAGACCATCAGCCAAGTGGTTCTTTAAATCATGTCTGCAGAATCTTTGCTGTTAGGGATGAGATCAGAAGTAGAAAACCAAAGGTAGATTCCCAGACTCCAGGTGAAGTCAGCTGCTCCATTTGTTAGGAAAAGCATAGTTTGATTGTGTAAAAAGTAATTGTATGAATATCAAAAGGGCAAGGGGTTAGAGTTGGAGCGTTTCCAAGCCCTGGTAATTTTAGGGATGTCACTTGCAGGCAAAAATGGAGCCTTGTACCTATGAGAAAGAACAACACTAGAAATGATTTACAGAAGTTGCCAAAGTTTTGATCAGATTATACAAAGTCCAAATTTTTAGCCAAATTGGAGCTATTAGAATGAAGTCTTCTTCCTGATATTTTCTGAACTGTGCTTGTCTAGGATAAGAGGCATTCCAAGGCATGCAGTTTATTTCATTTCCCTTTTGTCTAGAATTTCTACCTTTCTAATTCCTAGTGCACAGTGAAATAGATAAAGGCTATTGAAATCTGACAGAATTGAGGTGATCAAAGAATCCTTAAGCAGTGTTATGAGCAGGCAGATATGAATTTGGGTGGTCTTCTTTTATTCAAGCTTACTCCTCTTTTGCTGTTATTTATTTATATTTTCCTCTTCAACAAGAAATCTGCAAATCTGAGGGACTCTAGGGAACAACTGGTCTCTTTGCTGATCTTTCTGTCTCTCCTTCCCCTACCAAGTCTGCTTTGTGCAATTGTAAGAGCAAGTTTTTGAATCACTTGTTTGATTATGTTAATTCCCACTGTCTATAAAATAAAGTGCAAAGTGCTTAGTCTGACACTGACATCCTCAGAATTCTTGCATCAGTGTTTTTTACTTGGCTTCTTTTGCTGACTGTTGTTCTGTTTAAACTGTTCTTCATGCCTCTTCTTAAACAAGCTTGTATTTTCCCACCTCCCTCCCATTGATCATGCTACTTCTGCTGCCTGGAGTGCCTTTTTGTAAAATATAAATTGAAATTCACTCATCCATCATGCCCAATCCCAGGTCCTACCACCCCCATGAAAACCCACTAGCCACCCCCTATCCACCAAATTACTCTCACTAATTTGAACTCTTGTTGCCTGTGTAACAGATCACTTGACATACTGATCATTTACGTATATGAATTACACTGGGCAGGTAAAGGGAAGCAGTGGCAATGTGTCATGTCTATGTATTACCTGTAGTATTTTCATTGAATACTTATTGAATACATTGATGAATTAATATATAATGGTATTAATAAAATTACTGTTAACTTTCTCTATTTGTTTTCTCTTTCTTTGTGTTTCCTTGCCCCCCTCTCTCTTTCTCTCTCTCTCTCAATATTCCCCTTACCCCCCATTTTTCTACTCCTCTCCTCTCTTCCCCCTTTATCTGTTTTTCTTCTCTTCCCTGTCTCCAGGGGAGATGGAAGAACTCGAAGCTCTCTGGCTCACTGGCATTTGCCACAATGAGAAGAATGAGGTCATGAGCAGCCAGCTGGACATTGACAACATGGCGGGTGTCTTCTACATGTTGGGGGCAGCCATGGCACTCAGCCTCATCACCTTCATCTGTGAACACCTTTTCTATTGGCAGTTCCGGCATTGCTTTATGGGTGTCTGTTCTGGCAAGCCAGGCATGGTCTTCTCCATCAGCAGAGTAAGTGCTTTGATTTAGATGCCAAGAGCTTGTTAAGGATGGCTTAGCCTAGCACTGTGCAAAACAGAGAGACCCAAGAGGGCACTAACTCCAGCCTTATGTTGCTAAAGCAAGAAATCACATCATACATTTCACTAGGAGTTTTTGTGATATTTCAAGTGGACCAAAAAGATGGGTGATACTATATTTCCTTCAAGAAATACTTTTCCATGTGGGATTTGGGCATTTGGTTCTAAGAACTGCCAGATCTATCAAAATGGAAAGTTTGGCTTTTTCTCAAATGGTTTTCATCATCATTAGTCAATTTTTTTAGGCTGTATTAATCATTTAATCCTTTAAAAGAATCACATTTCTATGTAAAACAATGGAACGAAACATTTCTTTCTTATTCTAACATACAAAGGTGTATTAATGGTGATCTCACTAATCCTATGTTTTAACCATGAGTGGAGTATGAGGAGTTGAAGACCTAAATAGGACCTTTAGAAATAAGTTCTGACTCACAAGAAATTTATATTCCAGAAACTTCCTTAATTGGAGCAAAAGTATAACTCTTAGGTCACTCTTTATTTAGGTCATTTCTTCATTTCTAATCTAAAGTGAGACCTCAGGAACAGTTCTGTATATGAACAACAGATCACAGGCAGGAGTTTCAAAAAACAAAGGGGCCCTTTTTCATTTTTTTAATAAAGTTGTGGGACTCACTCACATGCAGTCAACTCAAATTACCTTTTGGAATGAGGTTCACTTTCTAGATATGGCCAACTTTGCCTCAAATGAAATTATGAAAGTAAATGATTTCTCATCAAATTGTTTCATCTTTTGGTCATTTTCCTGTAGTATTTCACTGATAGGGAGCAATTTCTCCATTTCCTCTCTGGTGAGTTGATTCAGGTCATTCATGAGCACTGAAGTAGGAGAAAGGAACTTGCATTGGTTACAGCCCCAATCCTTATTGTTTCACTTCACAAGCCCTCCCCCAAGACCCCAGATAGGGCAATTATAGAAGCCAGAGAAACTGGTGACCTGTAGTAGAAATCCCATTTGTACTCATTGACATCATTAGTCCCTTTACAGGGGAAAAATGCTTGGTATTTTCTCCAGGTCATAGACAAAAAGGGTTACACAGTAGGACAAGAAAAGAGAGTAGAGTGTATCTTGAAGATCTTTGACCTTGTAGATGCCCTTGGGACAATAGGCTCCCTTCTTCTTTTCCACTTAGCTGCCATTCTTGGTCTAACCTTCTCTGCTCTTATCCCTATCCATGGGAGAACATTAATTTCCAAATTAATTTCCCTTATTGCAAAGACATAATTCAACACCTCCTCTTCAAAACCTTCCCTTGCCAGGGAGAAAAGTTCAAAGTTTCTCGACCTTTCAAGGCAGGGAACAAGAGGAGAGCAGTAAGTTGGGTTGACTTTAGAAGTGGACATAATTGGCCCCCAGGAACCCAAACCTTCCTTCTCATGGATACTGTTCTTCACTGCCCAATATAAAGAGTTGTACACAGAAAGCTTTTATCAATGCTAATTTGGAAAAAAAAAGCATTATTTATGATAATATTAAGTGAACAAGAAAGTATAAGAAGAAAATTGGGAGTTAAAGAGAGAATAAATGAGAGAATTCAAGAAGAGAGTTATTTATTCACACTTAGTATCTGATATTTGTCCCAATTTTCCCTCCCATGGTGTAGGGCACAGTAGGAGAAAAATTCTTTGACCCCAGGCTTCCTAATTCTCTGTGTGAATTTGGTTCATGCTTGACTAAAGAACAGAATTGTTCAGCTGTTAAATGGTGACCAACATTCTAAAAAGTGCTCAAGTTTTGTCAAAGCTGGAATTTGTCAAAGTAGCAATTGTGAGTTACTGAGCCCTCTTGTGCTTTGCTGCCATCCAGGAGTAGCCAGCCAGAGCAGAGCATCCTCAGTATCTGTAGAGCATTGCCACCTACTTCCAGGAGGCTGACAATGTTTTGTTTTGCTATGGGTTCATATCATGACCTTGTTTTTTAAATGTGAAAATAATGGGAAGAAAAATCAAGTCAATGATGGAGTTGAATCAAGAATGTCATGTTTTATGATTCCAGTCTATTTTCTCAAGTCACTTGGTACAGCCAAGGCTCCTCTCTGATGGCCAGGTCACTCATCTTAGCTCATGAAATGAACTTTGCTGAATTCAAGGGGATGATTCAGGCAATCTTCTAGCTACATCTTATAAGAGTAGATGGAACTGTGTGCTTTATACTTTGGCTTTTAGGTAATTCCTGATGGTAGAATGTGGCTTATGGTCATTTTTAGCGTCCCAGAATCTAATCTGTCCCATGGTATTTTGCTTCAGGGTATCTACAGTTGCATTCATGGAGTGGCTATTGAAGAACGGCAATCCGTGATGAACTCCCCCACTGCAACCATGAACAACACACACTCCAACATCCTGCGTCTGCTCCGCACCGCCAAGAACATGGCCAACCTGTCTGGCGTGAATGGCTCACCACAGAGCGCCTTGGACTTCATCCGCCGCGAGTCATCAGTCTATGACATCTCAGAGCACCGCCGCAGCTTCACGCATTCCGACTGCAAGTCCTATAACAACCCACCCTGCGAGGAGAACCTCTTCAGCGACTACATCAGTGAAGTGGAGAGAACGTTTGGCAATCTGCAGCTGAAGGACAGCAACGTGTACCAAGACCACTATCACCACCACCACCGGCCGCACAGTATCGGCAGCACCAGCTCCATCGACGGGCTCTACGACTGTGACAACCCGCCCTTCACCACCCAGCCAAGGTCCATCAGCAAGAAGCCCTTGGACATTGGCCTGCCCTCCTCCAAACACAGCCAGCTAAGTGACCTGTACGGCAAGTTCTCCTTCAAGAGCGACCGCTACAGTGGCCACGACGACTTGATCCGCTCAGATGTCTCTGACATCTCCACCCACACGGTCACCTACGGAAACATCGAGGGCAATGCTGCCAAGAGGCGTAAGCAGCAGTACAAGGACAGCCTGAAGAAGCGGCCGGCCTCGGCCAAGTCCCGGAGGGAGTTCGACGAGATCGAGCTGGCCTACCGTCGCCGACCGCCCCGCTCCCCTGACCACAAGCGCTACTTCAGGGACAAGGAAGGGTTACGGGACTTCTACCTGGACCAGTTCCGAACAAAGGAGAACTCCCCTCACTGGGAGCACGTGGACCTGACCGACATCTACAAGGAGCGGAGTGATGACTTTAAGCGCGACTCCGTCAGCGGAGGAGGGCCCTGTACTAACAGGTCTCACCTCAAACACCCGTCGGGCGACAAACACGGCGTGGTCAGCGGGGTGCCAGCCCCTTGGGAGAAGAACCTGACCAACGTGGACTGGGAGGACCGGTCTGGGGGCAACTTCTGCCGCAGCTGTCCCTCAAAGCTGCACAACTACTCCACGACGGTGACAGGTCAGAACTCGGGCAGGCAGGCGTGCATCCGGTGTGAGGCCTGCAAGAAGGCTGGAAACCTGTACGACATCAGCGAGGACAACTCCCTGCAGGAATTGGACCAGCCGGCTGCCCCTGTGGCGGTGACGTCGAACGCCTCCACCACCAAGTATCCCCAGAGCCCGACTAACTCCAAGGCCCAGAAGAAGAATCGGAACAAACTGCGCCGGCAGCACTCCTACGACACCTTCGTGGACCTGCAGAAGGAAGAAGCCGCCTTGGCCCCGCGCAGCGTGAGCCTGAAAGACAAGGGCCGTTTCCTGGACGGGAGCCCCTACGCCCACATGTTTGAGATGCCAGCCGGTGAGAGCACCTTTGCCAACAACAAGTCCTCAGTGCCCACTGCCGGACACCACCACCACAACAACCCTGGCGGCGGCTACATGCTCAGCAAGTCGCTCTACCCTGACCGGGTCACGCAAAACCCTTTCATCCCCACTTTTGGGGACGACCAGTGCTTGCTCCATGGCAGCAAATCCTACTTCTTCAGGCAGCCCACAGTGGCAGGGGCGTCGAAAGCCAGGCCGGACTTCCGGGCCCTTGTCACCAACAAGCCGGTGGTCTCGGCCCTTCATGGGGCTGTGCCAGGCCGTTTCCAGAAGGACATCTGTATAGGGAACCAGTCCAACCCCTGTGTGCCTAACAACAAAAACCCCAGGGCTTTCAATGGCTCCAGCAATGGGCATGTTTATGAGAAACTTTCTAGTATTGAGTCTGATGTCTGAGTGAGGGAAGAGAGAGGTTAAGGTGGGTATGGGAGGGGCAGGGCTGCGGGTCGTGTGGTGCGCATGTCACAGAGGGGGTCGGGGTGAACTTGGTTCCCATTTGCTCCTTTCTTGTTCTTTTAGTTTATTTATGGGATCCTGGAGTTCTGGCTCTTGCTGAAGGCAACCCTGGTGACCAGCACCATCTCTCCTCCTTTTCACAGTTCTCCTCTCCTCCCCAGATCTGTGTGCCATTCCTGTTCCCATAAGAGGGTGAACCGGGCCCTCTCAGCATGGGAGGGTGCAGAGGAGAAAGGAAGTACTGCATGCGAGCTTCCTCCTAGCAGGGAAGGAAGAGCTCTTTGCCATCTACCTTGAGTGAAGCCAGGAGAAGCACAAGGAGGCCATGTGAGCATGGGAGTAGCTTTTCCCAAACTTATCTTTCTGTTTAGGTGAGGAAGCAAAAGTATCTAAGTGAGACCATTTAGCATATTGCTTGTGAATGAAAAGAGGCTTTTGCTAAATTCTCATCGGGTGGATGACATTTGCCTAGGGATGGTGTGCCAAATAGAGGGTGGGAGGCCTTGTACGTTTATATATAAGCCAAAAATAAAAAAAAAAAGTTTGCTTCAACTCCATGAGACTCATTAGTAGTGAACTGGAGTGAAAGGTCTTTGGTGGCTGAGGGGATTCCTGAACAAACTAGGAAGTGCTTTATAGTGTTCTGTGGTGCATTGAAGGCAACAGCAGGGGATCATGTGTGCATGTATGTCTATGTATACTTGCACACATGGGCAGTCAGGTGCCTCTAAATGTAGAGAAGGCAACTTGACTCATTGTGCTGATTCCTTCCATATCCCTGAGCAATGCACTCATTTTGGCTTATATACAAACAGAGATGGCCATATGTTACCTGATTGTCTGCTCTCTCTCTCCCCTTCACCTTCCTGAATGAGGAATGGAAGTTCTTGACAAAGAAGATTCTGTGCTGTAGACAAAAAGGAAAAGGAGACAATCTAACAAAAGCAAGATACTATAATGATTTTTCATTGATTACCAGTAAGTTCCATCAGTTTGGACCAAGAACTTTCTAGGAAGGCTGAAGGGAAATAGAAGCAGCCATAATTCTTTTGCCCACACTTGAGAGCAAAAGACTCCATAAAGCTCTATCGAGCTTTTAGACCCTCAACTGGCCAAAGTTTGGGGAGGAGCTCAGAAAGGCTCTGAGAAAGAGGGGAGTCATTTGTGGTAGGGTAAGTGAGAGAGGGGGATGTTTTCAATGCTTTGATCCCTTCTTACTTAGCCTGGAGCTAGAAAAGCAGGCTTGTTCCCCCAGAACTGATGACAACTGATAGGGAACAGACAGTGAAGAGCATGAGCCTGCCCCCATGAGCACAGCTCAGGAGGCCTGGAGAGAAGGGAATTGATTCGGAAGTGGGGAACGGTAGGTGGGAAGGACTCTCCCACTACCTCCTTGGGCCTGGCTCCCTGGGAATGTGACTTGAGCCCAGTGGGAACTCTCTTGGTAGAAGCCCTTCCACCTTCCTGCGACACCTCTGTTCCCTCTCAGATTGTACCATTCAAAAGTAAATATATATATATGTATGTGTGTGTGTGTAAAACTCCAGGGATGAGGGTACTGGCAGATGCGATGCCCCCTTCACTTCAAGTTGGAAAATTGAGAAGGGAAATGAGTATTTGTCACTGCCGGTCCTGGAACTTGGGGTGGGGGTATTCTATGGGTCAGTTCCACTGTCCTGCCATCCTCCTCTCACAGGGTGGCATCCAAAGAGCCCCGGGTCTGTTTGGAAGCTTGACCACAGGATCGCCTTGTTGCACACAGGACACATAAACCAGAAAGGTGCTCATCCTCCTCTGGAAGGAAGCTGCCATGTCTCTTCACGTCACATACTCCAGGGCTGCTCTTTGCCTTCCTGATCGCCCTGCCTCACGACCCTTCCTCCTTCCCCGCCCTCGACTGCTGTCCCCGTCCTCCTCCTTGATTTTTACCTCAGTATCTTTCATTTTAAAGCCAACTGAAGGCCTTGTAATGCTTTGTTTTCTTTCTAAAATGAACGTGGGGGCAAGGGGCTGAACCTCTCACAGATTTGGAGAGAGGAGCACGGAGTGCTTTACCTTAGATTCAAGGAAAGACTTTGAGAGAGAGGACAGAGGGCGTGAGGCGTCTCCAGGAGGAAGAACGAGAAGGGCCATAGAAACATCGCTTCACCCTGGCTCTGTCCAAGGGTCAGGGGCTCATCCCCTCACTCTTCCTCTTACCTCACCCCTTTAAAATAAAAAACCAAACCAACTATCCTAGCGAACAGCAATCTAGAACACAGGGGGCTCTGTCGGTCTCCACTGGCCACAGAAATCAAGATGGTGTTTATTTCATATGTAAATATTTTGTTTTTCTAATTAATTTTGTATAGATAAAGTGTTCTCTTGTGAGTATTCAGGGTGTTGGGCTGGAGGGAGTGGGGTGGGGATGGGAATGAGGGGGAAAACAGTGTTTTGTTACGGGTTTTCATTTTTTCCGTTGGGGAAATTGTTTTGTATGGCTTTTGCTTCAGGGTGTCTGGAAAAAGTGAATGTGAATGGAAGCCACTAAGGTGAATAAGCCAGGGGAAAGTAGTTTGTGTCCATGCCCCGCCCCCACAAACCAGTCTTCCTGCTGGTCTTTGAGAAGTGTTCATGCAGTTTGGCCTGGGCTTTGCTGGGTCCAGTTTGGCTCCTGGCAGAGCCCCATCTGACTCCAGTCTTCTGGGTAGACATAGGGTACCAGCATTCCATCAAAGACAAGTTGGTGGCACCAGATTTTCCCTGTCAGTACCTAGCCTAGTAAAGGTTTTCAAAAGGGTTTGAAACAGAACTGAGGTCAAATTAATAACTTCCCGTTCACAGTGTGACTACGAGGTTTCAGGAAGCTCCATCCTGAGGAATCTCCCTGCAGCCTTCTCTGGTGTTTAGCAGCCATCTCGCCACCTGACCCTTTTCTTCCTAGAACCTGGGCCCCCTACCCCACCCTTCGAAATCTGTGCTGCAGTCACACCCAGAAAATGTCCACTGACTTCGACTTTTTGAAGAATGTGCCATCTGGTTACAGAGGGGTAGCACTAGATACCGGTCTTAGAAATTCCCATGCTTTAGGAAAGATTACCAGATTCATTCAAAGCCAGTGGCTAGATGACTCCTTTAGAAAGATTGCTGAAGTTAGTTTTAGAGGTAGGAGGGTGGGTATGTGAGGGACGGTGCCAATGGTGGCTTTATATTTGCCTTGTCCTCATTACTGCCATCAGGAAGGTGCTATTTGCCTCACATCAGGTGTTTATAACCTGATCTTGGGTTAACCAGACAAATAGAAGTCTTTCCCTGGACAGTTAGTTGGCTTTGTGGAGTGTGGCAGCCTCTCTCTCTCTCTTTCTCTCTCTACCACAGAATGAAATTTCCAAGTCCATATTACATATTACCCAACCTCCTACATTTTTTCCTATACTTCCACCATGAGAAGCTGTCATATAAATAAGTTCATTTTCGGAACCCCTTATTTGGCCCCAAATGATCATTTTCATCCACTGGATGTTTGAATTGGGACCAAGTAAGACATTCTTGGCCTGCTCAAGAAAATTTAAAAAGAGGAAGGCTAAACATAGTCAAGTTCTAGGTGTTGCTCAATTCCAGAATAAGAAACCAGTAAAATGCATGAGGAAGAATTCAGCAGTAAGCCCCATCTGTATCACAGATGGGTATGGACCAAGACCCAATCCATCCAAAACTGTGAGATTCTGCAGATACCCTCAGGAGCGCCTAGTGTTCCAATGTTCTTCAGAATCCGTGCTTTCTCTCTTGTGTGCTTTCTATCATTCCCTTCCACTTTGGAAGTGGGTTGGTGGGTATGGTTCTGCATTACTCCATTCAGTGGCAATGCTGAAATCTCAGCATTTCCACCAACCTCAGTGACCTGACCCTTGAATATGCCTGAGTCAAGAATGTGCACACCCTTCAGAGTGATGCATGTACAGTGGACCTTGTTATTTCAAAAGTTGTCACTGTGTATCCTTAGCCAGAATTTGGGAGACATCCTTAATGTGTATTCCCTGTACTGGCCACAGCCATGTTGTGATTGGGGGAAAAGTCCCAAATGATTCCATTAAATGTTGGTGGTGTCAATAGTGCCAAAACGCATGTGTAATGTGGTAAAATAGGAGTCGTCTATACAGTTTAGTGATTATCACCCGCCCAGTCTTCCATGGCCATCAGAAGTTGCCCAAGGGAGAATTCTCTGCAGAGTGCTGGTCACCTGCATATCTCATTTAAGAGCTAGGGTTTGTTTTTCTTTTGTTTTTTTGTTTTGTTTTGTTTTGTTTTGTTTTGTTTTAGTTAGTTCAAGATTTAGAGACAGAATAACCAGATTGTTTGGGTAATTGCCTTTGGAAAGGCTATTCCTGAACTCACTCTATTTTTTTAATCATGGTCTCTCTGAAAAGGCCCTGTCATTGCTTGATGCACTGTGCATGTCTGTTTTTGGTATGTTAGGAATGATTCAGATGTGCGCATAAATGATGTAACTGCAGTGCCATTGATGAATGTGTTAGGCGTTGCTGGGTTCTGTGGCCATACTGTTTGTGCTCTCTGAGCCTGAAGCCATATAGGAAATGTGTGCTCAGTGGGCTGCTAAATGCTGTGGTAGAGGTTTTGCTTTCTTTACTTGAGTGTGGAGACTCTTCTTTCTAATGAACTTTTATGGAGGAAAAGCAGCCAAGGTGGACAGTCACACTGGAGTGGGTCTGGCTTTACAAATGGTCTGTGTCCACGGTGTGATTTCAAGGTCCCAGTAAGGCTTTCCAACTACTGGCTTCCCAGGCAGATTTATTGCTTTAGCAATGAGCTGCTCAGATGTCTTTTAAATGAAAGCAATCCCAGGAAGAGTGACATATTAAGCCATATTAGGGATTTGTACATTTAAACACCTAATTTACATTAGAATTCTCATTCCTTTTCCTGGGAATAAGGGATGATCCAAGAGGGAGAAACCAGAGAACACCAAGAGTAACAGCAGGGAGCAAGGATACAGGTTCTGGAAGGGAAGACATTTAAACCATAGTCCATCTCCACCTGCTTTTATTCAAGCTCATGTGACACTAGGGGTAGGATTCATAGTTAGGAATTATTTACAATACACAGTCACATGAGTGTGCAGTTTAGAAATTCAGTATCTTGTAGGAGAGTAAGGACTGTGACTCTGTGGAGATTGATGCTTCTCTGTTGCAAGGTACAGAGTAGGCAGCTAGAAAGATCAAATTGAATGAATGTGTTACCTGTTTTCTGTCCCAGTTCAATTAATCTTCTAGTTAACTGGGTTGTCCTGTATTCTATACTTTTCCACTTGCATACTGGGTACCCACTTCTCCCATGCCATACTAACTGTTAAGGAGCCAGTTGACTATCAGGTGCTACTAAACCTGGGGGCAATTATTTTTTAGGTCTATCAGATATTTGGGGCAATATTAAAATGCAGGTTAGTCAGTCTGAGAACTTCTAATTTGATTTAGATCTAGGATTCCATTCTAGTTTGGGGGATTCCTATATAATATAAAATCACAGGATATCTGAATATGTCCCACCCTCATTCCCATTTCAGCTGCATTGATTCAACCCCAGAGGGTTCCTGTGAATTCTGTGACTTACAATATATAATCCATCTATTCCCAAAACAATGGTCCCCACCAAAAACTTTAAATGAAATTCAGTGCTATGTCCATATTTGGTGGAGGTTAGGGCTTCTAGTTGACAACATTGAAGCAAGAAAAAAGAATTTTTCTCAGAGTGTTGGGTCAGCGTTCTCCGAGTGTTGGGTCAGAGTGTTGGGTTGACTCTCAGTGCTGGGAATCTCAGCGCTGGGAATCAAGGGGTAAAGTTAACAATTTTCTACATTGTTCTGCCACTGTATCTATGTTTCATCCACTTCAGAGTTCATTACAGTGAGGTCTGGCATGGTTGCATGCTTTAAAATATAATTTCTGGTATGATTATGAAGGTAAGGGCTCTTGATAAGAACTGAAGGTGGGAAGTAGAATAGATGAGTAGAATTACTCCTAGCCTTGGGACTCTGGTGTTGTGTGAAATTTTATATTGGCAAAGGTGAAAGAAATGGAACTCAGTGCAAGTGTTAAAGGTACAATCCAGAAGCTCGACACTCAAGTTGTTATAAAACTGTTATTTTAAAGATTTGGTTTCCACACTTTACACCTGAACTCTCTTTATCTGTAATTATTTTAGTGTTGTGATTTATGGAAGGAGCAGATTCCCGTACTCTGAAGAAAAAATAAAATAAAAATAAAAGCTCTACTTAAATATATTAGTTCAGTTAAACCAATGCCTATTGAGCACATACTATGTCCCTGGGCTAGGGCTGGGAGGAAAATAACAACTTTTTAAATGGATTATATTATACTGACATTGAATGTATAAATGCATAAGTACAAAATATTTAAATGTATGTATTATGTATATATAAAGAGGTGTGCATATTAAACAATGCAGGTTTAATATTTTCTGGTTTCAGGGTGTGATTAAAAACATTAATTATGTTATTTTGGATTTAACTTCATATCATGACTTTATCTGAACCTCTTCTTTTGTAATCATTTTATCTCCCGGAGATATTGCTCTGAAATTCCCTCTCTTACCACAACCCCAGACTTTCTATGACTCCTCTTCCTTCCATTAAACCCATTTGTTGGTGTGGTCCATAAACACATCTGGCTCCGTTTACTTCCCTTCTGGGTCATTGGAACACAGAAGTGACCCTGCATTCACCATATCAGCAATACTCTTACCAGCAATCCCTTTTTCCTCTTGTGTGCTGACCATACCTGCTTTGCTTATCTAATGTTATATCCCATTCTTCCATCATCCTTTCCATCTCCAAAAAGAAGTCTTAGACCTATGCTGAAGAGTACAGAATGAGTCCATCTCATCTCACCAGAACTCTCCCAGATTGGACATCCTTTTTATCTTTGCTCTGTTGACTGCATGTCACATTCTCTAAGAGTTTGTTTCATTTTTATTTAATTTTCATTTTCTCTCTTTCAGTGGGCAATCTTTTTTGCTGTGTTACCAAGAAAAGACATCTGTGTATTGAATTCTCACATAACCTCTTTTCTCTGCCTCTCAATTTCTCCTGTCCTTCACTCATCTTTCCCAGCTTCCCTCTCAACTCTGCTTTTCTCCATGCTCTGACATCATCTCCAGCCTCTTCTGAGGGGCACTACAGCTAGTAGCACTTCTCTCTATTACATCTTTAATCCCTTTGACACACCTGCCTGCCACCATCACAAACACCATACCCTATGACTATCTCTAAGGACAAACCCATTTTCAATCCAAATAGATTCTTGAATTCCTGTTCTGTCTACCTTTGCAGTTCCAAATTTCTCAATAGTGTGTTTCCTTTCTTCACTTCTTACCTCGTACCCATGGCTTTATAATGGGGCTATTCCTATCACTCTATTAATAAACAACTGGCTGGTAAAATTCCAATGAGATTCTTGCTACAAAATCCAAAAATCTGAGATGACCTTTTTTTAAATCCCCTTTCCCTGCTCTTCAGTCTCACTGACACCACCTTAAACTAACCACTGGGAGGCAGCACATTCTGGTTTTAATATTAGCTCTCTGGTCCTTGGTGACCTCACTGGTTGCTGCTCTTCCTCAGTCTTGACCAACCTGACCCTCACCACCTTCTCTCCATGCAATCTTTCTGTCTTGTACAACTTCAATGAATGAAGACGAATTTCCAATCTTCACTCCTAGACCTTACTTTTCTCTTCAGCTTTATGCACATATCCCCAATCCCCTCACTTCTTATTGACTCAGATATCCAAAACTATCCCTGCAAACCAACATAATCCCCAAGTGACCCTTTTGGTTAATGGCACCACCAGTCCTTCTGTCACCAAACCAAAGATTTCCCCAGACACTCCTGCCTCCTTCATTTCCTTTGCCCTATACATTTAACCATTTGGGAAGCTGGTTTATTTTTACCCCAAGAAGTTTCCGAGTCTTCCCTTTTCATTCAGTCTCTTCCATCTGATCTGGATTATTTCAACAACCTGTAGCACTATTCCAAAAATTTATGTTTGAATCTACCCTTCTCAATACTCATTTCCTAAATACAAATAAGATCATGTTAAACCTCAACTGAAAAAAAAAAATCTTCATTGAGCTTCACTTATCAGTCTTCCAGCCTGCAAGCATAACTTCCTGTTACTTGCCTCTATGTGTTCCATGTCCCAGACAATCTAAATCACAGGCTTGTCCCTTAATGTCTCTGTACCACTGGTTTCCTACCTGTGTCTTTCTTTAAACTGTGCCCTCTGCCCCAAATGCTCTCCTCTACATGCTCTATCACCTTTTATTTCTACATAATACAAATTTCTTCTATATAAATCTTCAAAGACCAGAACAAATAACCACCACATTTATTTTTCTTCATCTTCCATCCATTAAAAAAATTAGGCATTCTGTAAATGCCCGTAACACTGTAATTGTGTCTCCCTAGTAGCAGCAATCACAGAACAACTTATATCATAGTCACATGAGTTACATCTCATCTTCCGTGCTAGATCCTAACCAAGTCATTTATTTATTCATCTTTTTATCTCCTGTAACACCTAACAGAGTACCTTGTTTATGAGAGGCACTAGCAAATACTTGATATGATTGTAAATTATAATTGAAAAGGAGTCACTTTATTTTGCTCACAGGATACTTGAATCTACAGTAAAACTTAAAGGATGAGTTACCCCATACATCTGTTTCTGCACACGATCATAGCAATACACTGCTTCCATGCATTTCCATGTTATTATTTTCTATGAGAATTGAGACTCTCCTAAGTTGTGTTTTGTTCTTTTAAGTTCTGTGACTGTTTCATGGTTAGTAGGGTGTATGGAATACTACATGTACACAAAATAAGTGACAGGGAGGGGCCATGACAGATACTGATCAATGTAGGTATCAGGAGCTGTTCAGATGCTTTGAGGGGAGCTTTACACTTCATCACTGTGGCTCGGTCTAACAACCTGACCTATGCTGGATTGATGTGTCTTAGATCCAGTATTTAGCTTCTTTTGCTTTTTAATCACTCACAGCACCAGAAGGGTCTTGCCACAATTCAGACTCACTAATCGCCCAACCTCCTGGACCCCAGGTGGTGGTCTAGTAGGACTGATGTACTTAAATACACTGGACACTGGTACTTTCCACACCTGTGACTATGCCAAATCAGACTTGGGGAAACTGTGCTGCTCATGACCTTATCTTGATGATATTTCTTTCTTGGACTCTGAATAATTCCTACTCTTTCTGGGGCTTTATCTACAGGGTCCCTTCTCTCAAAGAGAAGATGAGTATTCTGGTAATTGAGTACATTTCTGCTGATCTGTGTGTTTCAAATGAAGATAAGGTAGGATTTGAATGAGCTGGTTGAGAGAAAATTCTAGTCTCTAAACTACTTTTTTCTCTGTAGATATGAAGGGATTCATTTCCTTGAGAAGAGAGCATCACTTCTTTCTTTATGACCCCCGTTACTTTTTCTCTGAGCCCTGTTTACCCTCTCCCTGTCCTCGTGGTTCTACTAAGCAATTTGACCTATTCTTTCTTGTCCCTGTCAGTTTCTGTCTCTCTGAAGAAACTCTTGGAGCTTGTACTGTCCTTTCACTTAAGCAGCTCTGGTAACCAATAATGTTCCCTTTCCTTTTCCTGGCCAACCTCCTCTATAAATCTTATTATGTCATTGACCATGAATTATTCTCCTTTGGGAGGCATCTTCTGCCACTGTGTGCTAATTTAAAGCATACTACAAAGAACCAAACTCAAATAAGTTACAGGCAGTGACAAGTCTCTTTTTCAAAAAGCAAACGAAGTTCATTCTTCATTGAGACAGGAGGGGGTAGAGAAATTATTATTGGCAAGCTGGGGTAAAACTTGTGACAACTGAGGAGATACCTAGTAAAAATTAAAATTACATCTAAAGGGATAGGTTTTTTTTTTTCTCAAAAGTCCTATTAGGTCTACATGATCCTCATCCTGGGAATGAGGATGGTTAATGTTTTAATCTAAAATCCATCACATTATAGTATAACATTTTTAAAAATAATGAAACAAATAATCTGATCATAACTATTGTAAAGATTTGAAGGCAGCCATTTTCTATAAACGAAGAAGGACATTCATGAATCTCTGTTGGACCAATGTTTTGTCATTTTTACCCATAAAGTATTTATGTAAGGGAGAATATGAAGAAGGAAATGTAAGGGAGGATATGGAAAATGTAAGGGAGGATATGAAGAAGGAAAAGAACAGGAAGACTACAATGGAGACTCCCTCATGTCACAAATAAAACTACGAGGTTGCTGGTTCCTGGCTTTGATGACGCCTTCAGGAAGTAGAGAACCCCCAAAGAGCAAGAGCCAAAGCTGATGAGCTCCCACAGGTCTATTCCTTTAATCACTACCAGGGAGCAAAAGCTGACCTTACTTTGAGCTTGTTTCCATCTTTGGACTAAAGAGAAAATTACCCTTATTTTTCTCCATTTTTGGCTTATAATTTGAAAGGCAGAAGGAGGAGAGATAAGAAATGAAGAAAAACAAGGAAGCACTTTCTAGGGGCCAACTTCAACACTCTTTGTGGACTGTAGATTGTTTGATCCAAAATTCCAGGGCAGGTAACAGGGCAGGGCAGGTGCCTGAAAAGAACTGTACCCACTCAGAGATGAGTCAGGGATCTGGATCCAACCATAATTCTGCACCATAACTCTAAATGTTTATAAGGAGTCTGGCAAGTGCCCAGACACTTTGTACTGTAGCACTCAGAGATCCCTCAGTCACCAACTTGGGCAGAGAAGGAGCAACTTATAACACCCCCACTCAGAGAATCCAAGCCACCAGGCCACAGTTCCATCTGTCCCCCTTGCAAGAAGAGACCCACAGTCTCTGAGATGTTATAGAAGTAATATGCCAAGATCTATGGCTGCCGAAATGCAGTATGCTGAACTGCCTGCTTCTCTTATATAAGGTTATCACCTGTTTTCAAAGGCAATGTTTTTTCCTAAAGAATAAAAAGAAAATCATGCCTGCCTAAAACCTCAGTCCTACTTAAAACAGTCTGTGTAGTTAACTGTCATTGTCATCATCACATTTTAATTAATCACCTTCTTTTGAATTCAAGGGCTGTTTTTATGGTCCCCTTGGATGTGATAGAACCAGTGCAAACCAGACATTAGTCCCTTATGTTGCCTCTGGCTAAGTTATGCTCTTAGTGACTTATCATTTGCTTTAATATATACTCCCAAACAGCACAACTGCATGTAATTAGATGATCTCTTTGTCATAAGCATTTGCACGCTTGTGCACCTTCCCAACACACATGCAAAAGCACACATATGTGTATGCACAGTCTTAGCAATAGGTCCCAATTGCCAGTATCAATGACTTTATGGTAGATTAAAGTGTTAATTGAGTACTGGATGGAAAGACATACTATGTCCTTCCAGCCAGTGTTTTCTCTTCTGCTCTAACTAGGTGTGGATCACTGACACCTCATGGTTTGACAGAAATATCCAGGGTTTATGTAAAAGGCACTGATCCTTTGTATTGAGCAACCTACTTATCTTGCTGACTGTCCTATTTTACCTTGTGGAATCCATGCAGTCTTCTGATGTTCCATTAATGGATCCATGCTAAGAGGATGGAGAAGCAGAAACCAGTCTCCCTGGGAACAGACAGTCTTGTTGCTTAGATACGTTCACAACACATGTGCCCACATCTCTTGGAAGCATCATGAGCGGAGGTGGAAAGGTCTATTCTCAATGGGACAAGAATAGGGATAAGTGACTTGGGAGACAGTAATTTTTGTATTCCACCTCTCCCAGTGTCAGGAACAGGGAAAATACCAAGACTCCACATAGGAAGGAAACAAGGAGGATAGAGAAGCATCCAGGTGGAAGTCTTTTTAAAAAAACAAAAGATAGTAAAAATGTCCTTTCTTCATTTGCTATAAATGAAAAGTTAACCAGGGCACTTATAGCTATGTTTTCTTTCATTACCTTTTCATCTCTTGCATTCTCTTCTCTCTTTCAGTATATGGATTTTGAAGTACCCTATACTCTAACTGGCTCTGAGTCTCCTGCCCTCACACACACACACACATACTTTAGGATGGGAAATGGAGAAAGCACAGAGCTTGAATATGCATGATTTTAGTGTTTCCAAATCAGAGCCCAACTAGTCCAGTTCCATCAATCCGATGTAATGTAATGACCAGGATGGAGTCTGTTGTACATAACTGAGGACCTTGGAATTCAGAAAAGAAAATAACTTTGTTTTGAGATTGCGCCTGAAAATCTTGGGCACTTTCAATGATCAGTGCATTTTCTTTGATTACTTCTTGGTAGCAGATACAAGAGATATATGACAAAGAAATGTGAAGAACCATTCCTTGAGCATTCTTAGCCCTAATTCCTGTGTAAAAAGGCCCTGAGCTATAGCAATTTCTAGCATGACTCTACCTCCCCTTCTTGGAGAAGGATGGAGTTTCTAGGATCACCAGCAGCCCACTTAGGTCCCCACCATGTTAAGTCTATACTACATTCTGAGTAAATCAAAGTAGTTGGTATGTGGATATGGGTTAATTCACCATCACCATTTCTCTAAATGGCTTCCTTTGACATGGAAATATGATTTTTAATTTTACAGATGAAAAAGTTGAAGCACATTAAAATTGGATGATAAGTCAGAAAGGTTGCATTGAAAAGTTTTGCCAGAACCAAAACTTGTCTGAATTTCTAACTCTCGAGTCCAACTCAGTAATGCTGCCTGAAATATCCACTCTACTCTGTTTTCAGCATCTAGCAGTAGAGAAGAGTCATGGAAGCCGGGCAGCTGATTTAGTCAAGTCTTTTCCACGAAATCTGTGTCCTTCATAGGCCCCAACATGCAGACTCACACACTCAATCTACATAAGTCTAAAGAAATCAGTTGAAAGGGTCAAGAGCAGAACAGGAATTTGAAAACCAGATAGGGAGAGAAAAGTTTCTGTAGTGAAGAAAAGCTAAAAATCAAATAAAAGTGTTTGAATTTTGTGGGGTAAAGCATTGTGAATATTTTTTATTATTCAGAAAACTTATGTAGCATGTAAACCACACAAATAAAAAGCTCAAGAAAAATCTGAGCCAGAGGATTTCTTGCAAAGCACTACATGGGGCAGGGAGCCTTCAGGAATGTGTTCAGGGAAGTTCTGATGCTCTAAAGGTGTCAGTAGTTTGGGTCAGCCTACAGTGAGGAAGGCAACTGCAAAGGTGAGCCTCTTAAACTCTTCTGTGTCTCTCCCTCTAACTTAGTCAAGTTCAAACATGGCAAGCCTGATTCCAAGATTAAGGCATGAGGTTCTGGAAATATAAGTAGGAGTATAAGGCAGGTCTCATATGCAATGAATTCCCCAAAGTAGGACCTATATCCCTCAGACCCATAAATAATTACTGGCTGCCTGAATTCTCAAGGAAAGGAAGCACAAGTGTTCCAAAGACTAATGAACATCTCCTGAGAATATTAGTGAGACTTCAATTTTGCCCCAAGATTGTAATGGTGAATTCCCTAAGTACCTCCAGACCAGGGAATCATGCAACTGCTTTCTCTTGTGACCCACCTATTCACTGATGGGTGGCATCAAGCTTAGGAAGTAATCCATCTTCCCAAAGAGATAGTGACTTTTTTTAGTTTGTGCCACAGAAGAGATTTTGTTGTATGCATAGAGCATCCTCCTTATACCAATAACAATGAAAGAAGTGCCCTAGCTAATGTAGACTTAAAAAAAAATCAGTTTGTTCAGTCCCTAGAGATAGATAGGGGAGGAAGTAAGGAAGATGGAAAAACCCTTAGATAGGTGAGTTAGAAGTCTTCTATATCATCAACTTTACAGTATATGTATCCCCAGAGCCAGGTTTCAAGAAAGAATATGGTCAGAAGGAAGAAGTAACTTCTATTTTCATATATAGGGATGGGGGAACTGGGCAACTGAACCCTCCTTCAGCTCCAAGTTTAGAATCAAGTCAATTACAAACATCCTTTCTCTCCTGCGCTTTTGCCTATTGATAGGTGACATGAAATCATCGTGGTATCATAGTAAGCAATAAAGAGGAACAGAGGCTATCCAACCTTTATTCCATGGTGACTTCAACTTTCTTATGCATGCCATAACAGATACCTGGATCATGATGCACCTTGATGTTAAGTAATGGAGTCAAGAGCTGATGAGTATTTAGGGCATCTTATTCCCCTAAGACGACCATTCCCTGTCTTGTGCTAGAGCTATATTCATTGTGGGGTTGGAGGGTAATAAGATTGATAGGAACCCTAAGGGCATGAACAGAAATTATTTAATTGAAATCACAAAGCTCTTGTGCTTAGTATTAAATATTAAAATGGAAATGAAAAAGGCAATCCTTAAGTACATCTGCAGACAGCACAGCTCAGGGAAGCATGATGGAAGAAGTTTTAAAAAGAAAGTCTATATTTGCTCAAGACTGAAGCCACTAAACTGAAAGTATATGCAAAATCAGTGTGCCTTCCTATTTTGTGTAGATTGTAATGGGCCTGGGTGCTTAGGTGTCCTATGAAAAGGCGCATGAGGATAAAGTTAATTTCAGAGCCTACGACTCTCCAAGCAACAGCATCAGCAAGGGCTTAAACTCTTTCCCACTGACTTTGGGGGAGAAGGTAATTCTTCCAATATATGGATTAACTTCTTCCTAAGCCAGGCTTGTCTATTTGGTCATTGGCACCTAGGCAGCCCACATTCTTCGTGGTCTCTTCCCTTCTGTAGTTTACATGAAAGAATGTATAAACTTGTTTGGGTAAGTTTTGTTGGATGAAGTCAGATATTTTGGTGGAAGTTAGAAAATGGATAAAGAATTCTTATCCCAGAGTTTCAACACTGAGCCATGAAGGAGAGAGTTCTCCTGGGAAAATGTAGATGCCCAACACCTTCCAACCTAACCAGAAAAGTTGGATCCTTTGTGAGTTTTACCTTTCCTTCAATGCAACAAGCCACAGGATCATTATTCTCCACAGCATCTTCTACTGCTTGGATAGATTGGATCTGCTTCTGATCCCAAGGAGATAAATGAGAACAAGAACAAAACTCTCACCTTTTGGTACAGTTATGTATTGTCTTCTGCTTTCCTTTGTTTCTTTATTCATTTTCTTTGACACATGGAGAGGAATCTATCTGATCATCACCAAACATCTTACTGGCAAAATATGGTATGGAAATTCATGAAGATGAGTAGACTCAATTCATTTCATTTAATCCCAGTGGTCTTTGGAGACTTTGTCTATCAAAGAGATAGCTCTTCTTTGAGCCACTTTCCTGATTCCAACATGAATTTCAGTGGTTGGTACTTACCAGAAAGAATGATAGCTATACCAGGAGAATGACCGAAATACCTATTTTTAGCCATTGTGACATGAATTTTACAGTTGAAAACAACCTTTTAGGTTCCTTGCATGGAAACTCTTCCTTACCTCCCAGCCTTTTGTTAGCTTTCTTGGTTCCCCTTCTTGGTTTTGGTCCTCACCACCAATCACCATCTTTTTTTTTTTTTTCCTTAAAAAGGAAAAGAAGAATGTATTTCTTAAACTGAATTTTTATCTAACGGATTAGATTGTTAAAAGAAGATCTTGATCATAATTTCTCATGGGTTTTCTTTTCATTTTTTTTAACATGGAAAGATGGAGAAGGAAAAGCTAAAGATAAGCAAGCAAGAAAACCATGTTCTCAGATGCTTCAACTCAAAGTCTAGAGAGCCTTGCAGTTCTACTAGAGGAGATGGAGGTCTCTGGAAAATTAAGTGACTTCTGTGAGAGTGCTCAGGGGCTTTAGTTAAGATGACTGTTGTGTGTGTGGAGGTATCTGTGATTCTTCTCTTTTTAAAATTTTTTCAAGGCCCAAGATCTCTGTGATGGAAAATGCATGGCTTTTAGATTGAACATGCTGGTGACATGATACAATCCTTAGCTCTTCTTGGCCCTGGATTCAAAGGAAGCAAGTGTTTCTAAATAACTCAGTCAACGAGTTGTTGCATGTTAGTTTTTAATGTCCCTATTGGAATGATAAAGTGGAAAGGGAAATAGATTTAGTGAGAAGCAGACCAAAAGCTTTGTTCTGAAACATGCTGTTCACTGAGCTGAGAAAAATTTAAAGGCAAGCAAGGGGGAGATATGGAGAGAATACTCTCTAAGTGAGGAGAGCACATCCTGATGCTCTGAGGATTCCCAAGGAGTTTGGTTTGTCGTGATGACAAACTGAAATAGTGACAGACTGACTTAAGAAGAGGCGTAGGCTTTACTCCAGAAAGACACAAATAAGCAATGCACCTTGACTCTTCAAAAACTCTTCTACAAATCTGCAGGGCAGTTCCTCTCATGATTTCCATTCTCTAGTCAAAAATATTCTGAGTGGAAGAAGCACATCCTCATTGTGATTACATTTACTTAATTTGAGAAGCCAAAGGGCACTGAGGAGAGCAGAATATATCATGGGAATAGAGTTAGCTGAACTTTTTTTTTTTTTCAATTTTGAATGATTGTGAATCAACAAAGTTAGGTCACCTCTGAGAGAGAAAATCTTTTAAATAAAATTTTATCCTTCTATCCCCAGTGAAAACACCAGGTTTCTAATCTGATTACTGTTTACTTCAGGAAAGGGAATTGGAAGATTTGATTAGAAGTAGGCATTTTACAGATTGATTTAATCCTGGTCTTATACATATTAACATGGAATTTACTGACTCTGACATGATCTTTTAAGTCATAAAATATTATTGAAGGATGGTAGATCATATATTCTGAGCAAACCAGAAAACAAAGCTTTAGCTTTACATTAAGTAATCCTCCCAAATTTTTAATGTCTCTCAGTTCTACTGTAGCCATAAGGGATTTGGGAATTAGGCAACAGTGAAGAAGAGGGACAAAGAGTGATTGATTAATGTGACTTGAGTCATTTCTTTTCTTAATTATTAAAAGGTAATAATAGGGGCTGGGGATTTAGCTCAGTTGGTAGAGTGCCTGCCTCGGAAACACAAGGCCCTGGGTTCAAATCCCCAACGCCGCAAAAAAAAAAAAAAAAAAAAAAAGGTAATAATAAACCCAAGAAAAATTCTCACATCTGAAAAGTGAGCTCTGTATTTACCATTTAGAAATTTGGTTAAAGAATAAATATCCAGGGTTTTTGTTTGTTTTTTGTGAGTGTGTTTGGGACCCCCACGCCAACACACATACATCCACTCCCTGGAATTCTTATTTGGGGGAGATTAAGTCTGCAGTTTCAGAACATTTTTTGAGAGATGGTTAAACCATGCATGGATATTTATTAAGTGGAAAACCCATGCCAGGTCATTCTAGGTCCTTGGATGCAAGAGTGAAAATACATGAGGTCCATGTCCCCTTGAAGTTCAAATATTGATGAGAGGAAACAGACCAAAACCCACATAAATACATCTTTAAAGTAAGTTTAAGAAATCCATCAAACATATAGGTGGCAATGCCAGATAGGCAATTGGATATATCTGACTGAAGTTCAGAGAAAAGGTAGAGTCTGAAAATATATTTTTGGGACTTGTAGGCCTTTGGATGATATTTGAAGTTGTGAGACCACTCTACAAAGGGAGTACAGACAGAATAGAGTTCCCTGGACTAAGCCCTGGGGAACAGTCAGAGGCCCAGCAAATGAGGCACTAGTACTGGGAGAAAAGGCCAGGGGCAAGTCAACTGCTGTCTTGAGTGAAGAAGATTCTCTGGAAACATGGACCTTACTCCACTGGTGACCAGGAAAAGTGTTTTAGTGAACTGGTGGGGACAAAAGCATGATGAGCATAGGTTTAGAAAAGAGTGAGAGGAAAGGAAGTAGAGACATATGGATAGCCAACTCTTAGGAATTTTGCTGTAAAGAAAACATAGAAATAGCAGTAGATAGATGAGGATGTGGGGATCATGGAGGACTGGCTTTTTGTTTTTTGTTTTTGTTTTTTTTTAAGATGAGAGGAATAGCCCATTTTATTCAAACCAGAATGACCCAGTAGAGAGAGAAAATTAATGGGGTTTAGGAAGAAGTGACAATTGTTGTAATTGTCTTTGATAAGAGGAAAGGGATGGAATCCAAAGCACAAATGGAGGGATTGGCTCTAACTAGGTATTTTACAGTAATAGGAGGGAAGCACAGATGCAGGTGGATGGATAAATGTGATGATGGTTGTACGTCTTTTCTGATTGATGATTTTTCAGAGAAATACAAAGGAAATTCAACAGCTAAGAGTGAGTATTGTGGAATGGGTAGTGGAGGATGGGGAAGAGAGCCAACATGAATTAGTAATAAAGTCATGCAGCAGGAAGAATGGAGGGATGACAACATGTAGGAGATATACTAAGTAGTACCAAAGACCTAAGTGTTTTGTGGTCATGAGTTTACGGAAATTTGCAAAATTTTCTTGAATGACATTCTACTGCTCTGAGAAAGTGGTGAGTTGGATTTAAGCAGGGTCAGGATTTAATGAGATAAATGCCATGAAAGAAGCAAGCAATGTGGAGTGAAGCGCAACTACAATGTAGTGATTAGAATAATAAGCCATGGAATCTATACTAGATACAGAGAAAAAGGAGAATTTTTAGAGAATGACCAGTAATAAAGAGGGATAAGATGGAAATGCAGACAAGGTTCACTGAATTATTGAATCAGGATCCCAGAAGGAGTAATCTAGAAATTAGTATACAGGTCAGAGGTGTGGGTACTTGGAGTTGAGATTAATGGAGGATTTGTGGTAACTGAGAATGAAATGTTACTAAGGGTGAAGTGTCTGGTGTGGGAGAGGTGGGCTGAGGTAAGAGAGGACAAGGTTATGAGGGAGCAAAGGTCAAGGATCTGAGAGGTCAGGACATGGGAATGAGTGTTTATGTAGATATTGAAGTCAACATCCTATGTAGCAATGCATGTGATGACAGGAATTAGGGAGGTAATTCAAGACAATTTCAATCCTCATATCAAGTAGGGGGAACAGCTAGTACCATCTGATGTGCTGCAAGCTGGACTTCTCAAGGAAGAGAAAGGAAGGATGTCCCAAAAATGACAAAGACATGCAAGAAAGGCTTCTCTGCTCCACCACCAGACCCAGTGGCATGAGAGGAAATGCCGGCTGCTGAAGAGGGTTATGGGCTCTGAATGAAGAGCCAAATTTCACTGAAAGCAAGAAGGTGTATAATTGGTGGCGAATCATGGGGTCACAGGGAGGTCACAGGGAGGATTGGGGGAGCTAATGAGGATGGGAAGCAAGCTTAGATGGGTACTTGGTTCACTGGGGATGAATGTCTGAGTAATAAGAATATTCAGGAGTCCTGGGCTTATGGTGACTGTCTTGTGCAAGGATTAAAGGTATTCTGGGTTGGCACTTGTGGTCTTTGTGAGATGAGGTGACAAGGCTGCAAGTGCCAGGGCAGGGCCTTGCCAGCAGCATGTGGAACAGAGTGCCTCTTCTTCAGTCTGACCTTCCTCTAAAAACTCCACTTCCATCTGTGGTAGGTCACCACATATTTTTATAGATGTCTTTAAACGTGGACCTGGATTGAGGTTCATTTTGACTGTTGACCCTGGAAAGAACACATTTTCAGAGTAAATCTTGACTTTTCTGTTTTAAGGGCTTCCAATAAGTTAGTCCCCTTGGGGGAATCATAATTCTTTGTTCTTACTTACCTTACTCATTTCTCATCTTTTAAAAATAATATAAAGGATTGGAAAGCAGCTCTGCCTCTGCCCAGTTTTGCCAAATTAAAGTTCCCTCTGACTGATCATTTTTATTTAGTATTTTTCTTTGTGACTGAGAGGAACAATTGTACAGGAGCATTAGGAAATGATTAGGAGTCTTTAAAAGCCTTGGGGGAGAGTTTTGGAAGATCAGGAGAGAGTTAGGGAAGAAAGGATTTTGAATGGAGCTGCATGAAAAGGGAATTAGTGAACACTTTGGGGCACCATCCAAAGTGAAAAAATAATAATAATCCACTGTGTAGGCATTTATTTATAAAAGCAAACTACAACCTGTGCCCAGGAGCATTCCACATACTTCTGACACAGATGATAAGTTGTTTCTATTTTATTTCCTGTGCCCTTAAAAAAGACATAATTTGAAAAGAGACCATTTCTAGTGGACTAGTTCTCCAAACCCCATGGAACACTGAGCAGGGCATGAAATGAGATCACGGGGGCTGCTGCTGCCGCTGGCTCAGCCTCTGTCCACCAGTGAAGGTAAATGCTTCAGCTTGGTCATGTCCTGCCTGGAATTTTCCCCAAAAGATTAGCTGGTGTTCATCCAGCCTCATCTAATGCCGTGTCTGAGTTCTTGTGTTGGAAGGGTGTTAAGACCAATGCCAGGGCTTACAACAGGCTTTATGCATTGCGTAGAACTCCGTTTAAGAAGAAGGAAGGAAGCAAAGGAAGTCAGAGATGGTTTTGTCAGGACCTCCTTCCATTTGCTTTCTGGCCTGGGGAAATCCAATATTTTCAAGGTGAGCAGAAAACTTTGCCTCAAATTTCCCCTGCTTCAGGCTGACTCCAATGCCTGGTTGATTGGGTGCAATTGTTTGTTAAGGAAATCTGTGAGAAGTAGTGGACAAAATTGGTGGAGAAGAGGGAATTTCATAGGAGCATTGTTTCCCAGTGGCCACCCCAGCATTCATGTTCAAAGTAGTCCTGCAGCTTGTGGAAGTATGTCAAAGGCGGTGGCTGGCAGGTCATGATGGTCATTGGAGAAGAGACAGAATAGGGCAATGGGCTCTATCTAGTCCCTAGGGCAAATTTCTTTTCCTGCACTTGACAGGGACTAGTGCTCTAACAGTGTCACAGTCACACTTAGCCACAACGAGCAATGCACCTGTGTATGGTTGTGCGCGTGTGTGAGAGAGAGCGCGTGAGGGGGTGATGATGGAAATGAAATATGCCTCCACTGTGGGTTGGGTTGCAAATGTAGAGCCGCACCCTCTCAAAGTCACATGGCGGAGGTGAAATGGTCACAGCTTTCCTGGTGTGGTGTGCCCTGCCCAGGGAAAGCACAGACGACTCAGGCTCGCCTCCACTCCCTGAGGCCCAGATCCCACCCTCCTCCCTGGGGCCGGCTCTCCTTCCTCTTGACTCTCAGATCCCCAGCCCATCCACCTCCAAGTTCTTTTTCTGTTTGTTTGTTTTGTTTTTGTTTTCTGTAAATATCTACTTCTTATTTTGGACATGTAGGGATCAACTGAGATTCTGGAGTGGGGGGAGGGGTGGATGACTGGGTCTTTTTATTTTTTCCTTTCTCTCTTGGATTTTGGTGTTTGAACCTGAAAAAAAAAAAAATACTTACAAGTATATATATAAGCAAATGACTTACCTTAAAAAAAAAAAAAGAAGTAAGTTGATTTCATTCTTTTGATTTATCTTGTTTCTCATTGGGGTCGGGTGGGGGTGGGGGGTCTTTTGGGTGGAGGGCTTTTTTGTGAGCTGTATAGATTTCCAGTTTGGACTTGTTCAAATGATGCAGGAACAAAAATTAAAATGAATTAAAAAAAAAAGACAACATAAAAACAAGAAAAACTTTGTGATGTATAAAAACTGTAAATAGTCAAAGATTCTTTCTCTTTTCTAATGGCAAATTATTTCTGTCACTTTATATTCAAAAAAATAAAGAAACCTACCACAAATTATCAGGGTAAAAAAAAATTCAGAATCAGAGTTTTTTCTTGATCCTTGTGCTTTCTTTACTGTGGTTCAGAAAAACTTATTAAAGGTGCTGTTTGGGAAAACCCCTTTCTAGTTGGCTTCTGGTTGTCAGCAGTTTTCTGCACTCAGGAACCTATCTGGGTTAGGAATCTGGTTTTCTAGCTGATGATGAAGTCTCTTGGTTATGGGTTGGAGGAATTTAAATCATTGTGATCAAAAGTAATTTTTTAGTTTCCATAAGATTCTTTATAACATAATATTGTCAACTAGTTTTTCGTTTCTTTTCAATTTTAAATAAAAGTTTTAAATTTTAAATATGCTCAAAAGTAGACAGGAATGATATAATGAACCTCCATATATCCAACAGAACAGCTCTGATAATTTTCAAGTTATGCCAGCCTTATTTCAACCATTTCCCTACTGGCTTCCTTTTCCTATATCATCTTGAAACAAATTCCATTATTTCATCATTTTATTTGTATTTTAGTATATTCACTAAAAACTTAGGACTTTTAATGTAATCACAATGCCATTATGACAAAAATTCAGTGATGGTTCATCTATATCAAAAATCTCAAAATTATCTCAAACAATATTGTTTTTCATGGTTTCTTTTTCTGTTTTCATTGTAAGTCAAATATTTTCAACACAATCAGTTACTACTTCTCAAATTTGTTTTGAATCAATAGGTTCGCACCTCAATTTTTTTTCTTTTTCCCTGCAATTTATTTGTTAAAGAAGTGGAGCATTTTATCGTATAAGGGCACCCTCAGTTGGATTTTTCTAGTTGCATCCCCAAGTTAATGATTAACATGTGTCCTCTAAAATTGGTCCTCCTATAAATTGGTAATTGGTTTACTCTTTAATGCATACTTTCTTTGCTTAGAGGTATCAGAAAGAAAACTGACCCTCATTTTAACCAATGTGACATATGTTTACAAGAACTAGCCTATCACATATCAGTTGAGCAACAGAAATCCAGTTCCAGTCACAAGGTAACCATTGTCCTCCACAACCTAGACAAGAAGCAAGACTTGATCCAGCTCTCCAGCCTGTTGTTTGAACTACTGCCTTTACCTAACTGGTGTTTCTCCCCCCGTCTAATTGCAGTTCTGTCACCCACCGGCTTTACAAGTAGATGCTGGATGATTTCTTTTTCTATATCTCTATTTCTAAATCATTCCAGTTAAATGATAGTATCTTCTCCTTAGATATTTAAGGTGATAACACAGCATAGATATATTTAGCATTCCAAATGGCAATCATAAAATACATTACAACATTGTTTTATAAAGAGCCTCGTGCTCCACCTGTAATCCTGGTACTGGACAGGACCATATAGAGACCAAATAGTGGGACCCCTCTCATGATCTCAATGAGCCTGTGTGTGGCCTGGGGGCAGCCCTGGTAATGCATGTTTCAGGACATCTTCCAGGACAACCATTGCCTCTTTAGAGCTATCACTTCATTCTTTATAAGGGTTCCTCCTCTATTTTCCTCCGTACTGGAACAAATGAACAAACTCCCCCCCGACACACACAAAAAAGGACTCCCTTCTCTTTGAATGTGGCAGAAAGTAGCAAGTGCTAACATCAAGCCAGGGTTCTTTCCAGACATAGTAATTCTCTCTGCTTCTGGAGATATTTCCCAAATTGTCCTTGGGCCACAGAATTGCTTTAACAAGAATCTGAAAGTTACTACAGTAGGTATGATTTGAAAATATGAGATACGTGTTTTTTTGTTTTTTGTTGTTAAGTTGGTGGAGACAAGACTTCCATTCAAATCTTGGTAGCTTTAAACAAAAAAGCTTGAAAGCAGTTATCTGAATTATGGTGGGAACCCCTACTAAGGACATAATTAAAGCTTTGATCACAATCAAAACACCTTCAATGAACCATGAGATGAGTGTAGGAATTCCTGAGACTGGTAGGCATCTGTTCTTTACACTGCCTGCGTCACCTATCATCTGGGACCTCTTAAATTAATTAGCTCAGAGTACCTGTGTCCTGCACACCTCTGTACCACCCTGAGTTCCACTCTAAGGGACCACCAGCAAGACCAATCTAATAAAAGGCTGAATGAGCACCCAATCACATCCTTGTCAACCAACTGTCCCAGGAAGATGAGCCTCCCAGGCTTCTCCAGGATTGACATCCTTTCCCAGCATCTATCATTCAAACAGTGGAACCGACCCTGATCATTTGACTGGAAAGCAGTTGTCCATCAGTATCCATGGGGAAACGGTTCCAGGACATTTCCATGGATTCCCAAATAGCAAATGCTTAATCCCTTATATTGAATGCACAGTATTTGTATAAACCCTACACACATCCTGCTTGCATTTAAATCTTCTCTAGATTACTAACAATACCTAATACAATGTAAATGCTATGGTGGTTATGCTATATTGTCTAGTGAATAGTGACAACAAAGCAAGTTCTATACATGTTCAGTACAGATGCAATTTCTTTCCAAATATTTTTTATTAGCAACCAGTTGGACCTATGAATGCAGAGCCTGGAGATAGCAATGGTGAGCTTCATTTTTATTTCCCAAACTTTTACAAGCCCCAAAATAATCCTTTCAAAAATAGGAATTATCACTGGAAGCAACTTCCTTGTAGAATTCAAGAATGACCAAGAGAATGGGAATGAATTCTGGAAAGATGATTTCAAGAGAGTCTGAGAAGCCTGTCAAAAATGTGGTGCTAAAGCTGCCATTGTGACCGTCAACAAACAATTTAACTTCCACAGGCTTCAATTTTCTTACTTGTAAATGCAGATGTCAACCTGTATGCCTCCTACCCCAGCCCCAGCAGTACTTCTAACTTCAATTGCATATTAGAGTCATTTGAGTATTTTTAAAATGCTTATCCTGAGCCTCATCCTTCGAAGATTCTAACTCTATTGTTCTGGGTTACAGTTTGGGTGTTTGGGTTTAAGGTCTCCTCAGGTGATTTAAAATACACAGCAACTACCACTTACTTAGTTCACTGGGGAAAGGCACCTCATACTTATTTCTAATTTGACTTTATGCTGCAGTTTTTGTCCTTGTTCTTGATCTCATCAGGGACCACCACTGACTTCATGGATGGCTGCCCTTGAGAACTCCTGGATCCTTTTCTCCTCCATTTGGAGCCATAGAATGAACACAAGGAAGTCTCAATTGACTGTCACAGTTCACTTCTAGAATTCTGCACATTAGCACAACATATGGCTAGATATAGATATACTGAAAAGTTAGTCTATCCAATGGAAATCCTACGCGTAAACTTCAAATTTGACATGGACATTAAATATAACTATTCCCATGATCATGGGAGGAAAACCAAAAAGCTAAAGCTATTTTAAGAGGTTGGTTAATGGTATATTTACTTGACTTGCTCCCCAATTTAGAATCTATGACTTTCTTAGGATGCACCTCTGTTTTCAGCCCTCCATAGCTTATGTCTTGATTCTCCAGCCTCCTCATTTGGGAAGCCTATCCTCAGTAATGCTCTTCAAATAGAAATTAGCCCCCTTCTTCTAGGCAAACCCTGGATCATCATAATTTCCACAAATACGTGCCCCATAATCTGAGTGATCAAAACTAGTCTGATATTACAGGGGGCTCTACAGGACCACCAAAAATGGACATTGGCCCTCCACATTCAATAGTATTTAAATTGCTCCTGCTAGATTAGGGGGACATAGTTTCTTCCTAGTTGACCAGCTGTCCTCTGGTATCATTCAACAAATAATGGAGTCACACTGATGGTCAAAAATTTGGGTCCTAAAGGCTGATTCCAGCCAGAAAACTGACTGTCCTTAACTGGCAAGGTTTGGGGACATTTAGATTTAAGTGTCTCCAGATAGTACCTGCTCTCCAGTTTAGTTCAGTTGCTACCATTTCTTATGACCTCACCTCAGAAGGTATTTAAGTCTGCAAAAATTTCACTCTTGCCTGCTCTCAACACACACACACACACACACACACACACACACACACGAGTCCATCTTCCTGAGGGATGTACCACAATCTGCAAAGTTGTATTCTCACTAAAGACATAGTAGCTCTGCTTCAGAACCACTGCACTGCTAGTTTTGGGGTTTCCTCCTTTCTCAGTCTACATACGAAGGTCCCATCATCACCAACAAAATGGTCCACATGTCTGCCCACACCATTCAACAGCACACATGCATGGAAACTTTAAATGTCAAGATATGTCTCTCTCTTTTGCCTGATTTTTATTGAGATTAAATTAATGTTTGTATAGTTCCTCCCCTAATCCCAGTACAACAATGTGCTTATTTTGTTCAAGAAATCTCCTATAAATCAGAGGAAAGGGTATTTTTATCTTCAATTTATATTCAAAATTATCATTTAATGTGCACCTATTATATTCCAGGCCCTTTCATTCATTTTCTCATGAAATTGTCTTAACAACCCCATTTCACAAATGTTACTGTTGAGGTTTGGAGATATTCATCAGCTTGCCTGAAATCACACAGCCACCAAGTGAGAGATCAGCAGTTCAAAACCAGGGAAGCTAATCCCCAACACCAAGTTCTCCTTGCTGAGTCAAATAGTCTTACAGAGCCATTGTAAGCAGACCACTGGACAATGATGTGAAGCTATTCTGCAAGACTATAAAGTGCTCAGGATAAATGGAATGGGATGCCAGATGTCCAGCAATGCCTTGGTATCACCTTACCCCTTTCTGATGCTCCATAATTAGTTGCTTGTACTCTGACTCCGAATCTTGGAAAATCTTGTCCTTTTTTACCCTATAATATTCTGCTTTTTTCAAAATGTCACAGTGGTTAGCCATTTTGAGAAAATCATGCAGAAAAAGTCTTTGCAAGTGAAAATAACTTCCATTTCTATCACCACAGATATTATCTATTGGATACTTAATAATCACCAGCATGATGCTAAATGTCCCCATACTAGTATATCTTATTCAGTCATTATAATAAATTTGGGACAAATCTTATTTCCCTCCCATCCCTAATTTTACAGAGAAAGAAACTGAGGCAGAGGGAGATGATGCTGGCTTGGTGTTGCACGGGGGGTACAGGTCCTTCTTACCCCAGGACCTTTCCATTATGGGCTCCCAGTGAAGGCCTGCAGTGCCCTTAAATGTTATTTTTGTGGCAACCTTACTTCTTGCCACTGTCTAGTACAGAGATTTTCAATTCTGGCTGCATGTTAGAGTTACCTAAGGAGATTTTTAAAATGCAGATGCTAAATGCTCAATGTTTTATATAAACTCTTTGGGTCATGCTAATGTGGAGCCAGGGTTGGGTCTGAGTGATATCATTTCATACCAGAAAATAGAATCAGGGCCAGGAGGTGGGAAAGAGACTGTGCAAATTTCCACAGCCTGGTGAAAGCAGAGAGGGTTTAAGGTCCAAAAGTATAAAACCCAGACGTATTTTTACCCCCATTATGTCCTTTAGAGGTGCATCAGCTATTAATTTTTTTCCTTGAAGTTCCAAATGCACCCTTCTTTGCTCTGTGGTACTGGCTGGAGCTGCTCTCTGTCCTGTGCTTCTCCTCTGCCAGCTGCTCTCTGTTAGCTCTCAGGGTGCTGGAGGATGCAGGAGGCTGATGCAGAAAGGGTGTTTTGTTAGTCAGCAAGCCAGCCTCTCCGTGAGCAGCAGTGGGGAAGTCTTCCCCACTGTGGGCTGATGCTCCATCCCAGGACAGCTTCCAGCCTCTTCCTCCTCACTCAGCAGCCATTCCTGTGCCACAGAGTTGGTCTCAGCCTTGCAGGGCTCCCCTCTCAGCCTGAGTCCCTTCTTCCCTTGTTTGGCTGTCCCTCAGTCCCCAGGTGTGAGTTGTTCACTGCAGTTGCTCCTCCTGTAATGATTCAGAGTTCTCTTTCACCTTTGCAGTAAACAATTACCCAGCAAATGATTCTCTGAGTTAAATTTTCCCTGTCGAGTTATTGCAGTTTTTTTCTTCTACAGTATACACTGTATTCCCTAAAAAACTCATATTCCACATTGAACACTCTTCATAACCCTGCTGCAGATCACCATAGGGATGGGGGAACCGCTTTGCACAGGCTCCCCTTTTTAACCCTTACAGACTTCTGGAAAACAGAGCTCATGGGTGTGATAGAAATAATGGCATCCATCCTGATTGATTTAAGAAAAGGCTTCGTGAGCTACAGGCTCATATTTTTCTGTGACAGTTAAAGATGAACTTCACTTTTGTTGCTGTATCACAACAGTAGGTGAATTTGAGTTAGTGGATCTGCATATACTAAGACATTACTTTCTGACCACTTTATATAGATGATTTTATTTACATAAGATTAGTTACATAATATGTAATTTGCAATCTATTTTCTATATTACATATTTAATAATATCATTTATACAAGTAGATCTTTCTATGATGTTTTGTATTTATTCCAGTGTTTGTGGTGACAGCAGAGGAAAGAAAAAGAAGTCATGTTTTGTCTGTCTTTTTTTTCTCCTTAGGTTAAACGCTGACACATTTTGATAAAGTTAGAATGCTCCAGGGTAAAAATGATCAAAAGGCTGAATGGGGTCTGTGCAGATAATCCCAGTACAAGGTCTTTGTGAAGATTGTAGGGCAAGATTTTCTATTTTCATTCATTCATTCATTCATTCATTCATTCATTCATTTCATTAACATTTATTGAGTGTGTTGTAGGAGTTAAAGATAGAGCAACTTGCAAAACAGATCAGAAGTCCTGCCCTAGAGGAAAATCCACGTTACTACTTTCTTAGAAAGTCAGATATGGCCCCAACAAACCTAGGGATTGCATCCCAAGTGGTAGACTTGTGCCACATGCCCACAAGGACATAGATCCAGGCACTTATCCCAGGAAGTTTGCCTGTGCTTGTGGTGCCAGCTCCAGTGGAAGAATATTTGAGTCTGGGAAGGATGAGTTAATTTCTTTTTAGGAAGGAGGTACTCTTCCACTCAGACCCATTTTGAAAAATGCCTCCACAACTTGAATTTCAGTGAGAAATAGACACACTCATCTGTAAGAGTGTAGCAAACTCTGGAACTCAGGGAGAGGGGGAGAGATGGAAAGGGATTTAAGAGAAATTGCTTCCACATAATCGTCTTTTTCAGTCTGACAACATCCCTGGCAGGTAAATAGCCAGATAGCATTATCACATTAAAAGATGTAAAAGCTGAAAAGTGACATTTCCAAGGTCATGCAGTGAGTGAAAAGCGGATCCCAGGTTTCCCAAGCCCAGTGTTCTCTCCACTGCACCATGCTCCTTTCATGATGATTGGCATGGATGACTGCAAGAATTCATGAAAAGGAAAATGTAACATAAGGTGACGAGAATGATGTGGCAGAAGTGAAGGTAAAATGGAACCAGATATAGAGACAGGCACATATATCTTGTGACTTTGATTTAGACATTGTGACAAAACCTTCTTTTGAAGAAATCTACTTGGTGGATTCTAAACATTTACCAGGAGAAGTGAGTTGCACAAACCCACAAAACTGGTTCTGGCTCTCTCCTTACTTCACCCCAGGAGTGTCATGACGCTGGTGTCTAGTCACACAGAGGTAGCCGAGGAAACAGCAAAGTGAGACATGTAGTTCAGTCACGTTTCTGCTGCTCTACAATCTGATTTCCCCTGGAGCTGAGCCTATGCTAGAGCCCCGGATTGCACTGTCCCTCCCCAACCCGTCCTGCTAAATTAACAAGCTCCCAAGTTTTCCTAGGAACAGGAAAATGTGCCAGATTTTTGGCTGAGACTCTTCCTGAGCCTAACCTCCTGGTGTTTCTAAACTCTCTCTGCCCCATTCTGTTGAGTCTGTAGCATGTCCATCCTCTCTCCCATGTCATTCCATAACTCACTGCCACTCTATGTAAATGAGAAAAAGAAAAAAAAAAAACACAAAGGAGTCCTCTGGTCACCAGAGGAATCCACAACACCCTCCCCAAACCCAGTTTTGGCTCCCAGAGACTCTCATGCCATGGTGACCTCTAAGCACTCAGACAATGACTGATTATCAGAAGAGGGGGCAACAGAATTCACCTGGCACCACTGCTCTTGCACCCTGCAGTTCTTTCCATGGGTTCTAGCATGGTGGCCTTTACCTTCAAGAGTGAACATCAGCTGGGCACAGTGGCACATGCCTGTAATCCCAGCTGCTCAGGAGGCTGAGGCAGGAGGATCGCAAGTTCAAAGCCAGCCTCAGCAAGTTAGCAAGGCCCTAAGCAACTTAGCAAGACCCTGTCTCTAAATAAAAAAAATAAAATGGTCTGGGGATGTGGCTCAATGGTTAGGTGCCCCTGGGTTCAATACTAGTACCAAAAAAAAAAAAAAAGCCACTATCAAAGATATCAGATTCAAAAGAAAGATAGAAAAAGTGATTGAGGTTGAAGGGAAAGCAAAAGTGACCACTCATTTGGGGAGACAGACCCAAGAGAGTTTTGGGACAGGACTGAACATTGCACTACATGATTTTGAGGATGGGCAGAGGGAAGGATGGGTAGGCTGTAACCAAACATAGACACAGACATATACCTTTCCTGTGAGTGAGGTCTTCTCCAGTAATAACAAAACAAAGCAAAATAGAAATATAAAAACCCAAATCTCCTTCTCCCTTTCCACATGAAGCTGACTATCAGATGTGAATTAGGTCTCTATATGTATTTTTCATTGATGAGTTACAATTATACATAACAATGGAATTTATGGTTAAATATTTGTACATACATATAACATAATTTGGTCATTTTCATTCCCCATTACCAACCCCCACCCTGAACTCCTTCCTTTACTCAACTGGCTGCCCTTCTATTTTTAATTCTGATCTCTCTCTTCTTTCTCAGTGTCTTCTCTAAACTTCTTCAAGCTTAACTTCATCACCCTGGCGGAAGCCCCAGGAAGGAAGATGACAGGAGCACTCCCAAGTGGCAGGTTCAGGCAGACCCTAGGACCTCAAGGGGTGGTTTCTTCATTAGTGAAGGTTGCCAGCCCCACCTGCCTTTCAGGAGGCCAACCCAACTCTCCCCTTCCAACCTCTCATCCTTAGAGTGTTGGCTCCTGAAAACCGAGGAAGGCCCATGGGCCTGGGAGCTGTCACTCACGCTGGTACTCCAGGAGGGACCACAGGTGTCTCTCATTCTCACTTCTCTGCTTTGAAGCCTGGACCCACGTCCTCCCTCAATCCACAGTAACTTCTTCAGCCACTCTGCCAGTTAGATTAGAGCCCTGCTTTTCAGAGAAAGGTTCATAAAACGTTTCCAGTCTTTTGCCATCTCTATGACAGAGGCAAAAAGCTTTACCTCCCTGCATCATGTGGAATAGTAATAGCCACTGTACCACAAGCTTCCGTATCCAGCAGCAGCTGCCTTCAAGTGAGGCCTGGGGCCCTGCAGGTGGCATTCAATACATAATAATTCCCTGTTCTTTCCCCAGTTACCCAAAGCTAATAGGGCCACTACAAGACCCAAAGCACAGCCTTTGCAATTTACATGCCACAGGTAGCTTCATGTTTGGATGATAAAAAAGGAAAAATAATAACCTTGGCTTGCTCAGGTCCCTGCAGTGTTCCTGGGTCCTGGAGCGTCACAGCCTGTGTCTCTCAGACCTATTGAGAGCCCTTTCTCTCACCTCACAAATGCAAGTTCCTCCCTGGTGAAGCCTGGCAGGGGTGAACCATCTACACAGGAGCAGAGCAGAGCCACAGAGGACCAACCACAAGAAAGGGTACACAAAGGAAACCAACAGCAGGAAGGATCACTCAGAGGAAGAGTGTAATTCCATTAGCTGAAATCTGGTGTGCTCCTGAGATAACCCCACCCCTACTTTATGAATAGCTGGGTAGGATCAGTAACACTCCAGATATGATAAGTCCTTGGTGTGGACAGACCACAGTCCCTTCTAGGTCAAGAGTTCCATGTATAGGGCAAACTCTGCCATCAGATTTTCATGCTGAAGAACAGATTGGTGAAAATCAGGAGTACCCAATTCCAACAGAAAGGAGAATCCAAGGTATCCATTAGTTCAGGGGTTGCCTGTCCACGGCAAGTCAGAATTAAGGGCAGTGATGAGGTCTTTCAACTTTCAAGTTAGAACTTGATGTTCTGGTACCCAGCCTGTTACTGAGCCTGTTACCTATGTATTGGGTATTCCATAGGACCACAGAAAAGATGGCTAAAATAGAAAAAGTTGCTTACTGAAATATCTTAGTCTAGGGTTTTTCTACCAGAAATAAGGATGAACCAACTGTTCTGTCCTCTCTGCCTCTCTAAATTCTCCTTTCTCATATTCTATTGTCATCCTTCTGGTCATTAGGGCTCAAAGTTGGAGTCAGATTTAACCTTCTCTTGTTCCCCACCCCAAAATGAATCTGTTGCCAAGTCCTAGAACATTTCTGAGATGTGTCTAAATGCTACCCCTTGTTCTGGGTCAGGCCCTCCTTATCTGTCTCAGGAACAATGACAATGGTGTCCTGAAAGACCTTCTCCCCTTGAAACTCCACATGCTCATTTGTCCTTTATTTTAGCTTTTTCACTGCTGTGACTAAAAGACCTGAATGCAATAATTGTTGAGGAAGAAAAGTTTATTGTGGGACTCAGTTTCAGAGGTCTCAATCCACAGACAACAGGCTCCATTCCTCAGGGCTCAAGGTGAGGCAGAACATCATAGTGGAGGGAAGCAGCTCACATGATGATCAGAAAGCAGAGAGAGACTTCACTCACCAGACACAAATATCTTCCCCCAAAGCATGCTCCCAATGCCCCACCTCCTCCAGCCACACCCCACTTGCCTTCAGTTACCCCTCAATTAATCCCAATTCACTGATTGGGTTAAGGCTCTTATAATCCAATAATTTCTTCTCTGAACCTTCATGTATTGTCTCACACATAAACTTTGGGGGACACCTCACATCTAAACCATAATATTCCACCATTCCCCCCAAATCTCACACCCATCTGACAATGCAAAATACATTTAGTCTATTTCCAGGAGTTCCTGTAGTCTCAACAGTTCTGAGATTGCTCAAAGTTCAAGTCCAAAGTCTTCTCTGTGACTCAAGGCAATCTCGCATTGTGAGTGCCTGTAAAATTAAAAGCAATTTACAAGTATACAATATATAATGGTACAGAGTAAATATTTCCATTCAGAAAAATAGGGGCATAGAAAGAAGGGATAGGACCAAAGCAAGACTGAAATCCAGCTGGGCCAACAAGTCCTATAGTTCTGTGTCTGATATCTGGAGCACAAAGCAACATAATGTTCTCTCCAAAGGACTTGAGTAGATATACCCTTGTATCCTTGTTGGTTGCAGCCCAAGTGGCATTTATGTTGGCCTGTCTCTGCCCAATTCCTGCAGCCTTCCTAGAATGATGTCCCACATTACTGGCATTTCTTAATCTTGGGGGTCTCTACTGCAACTTTGGCTTCTTCCTCACATATGCACGCTTTGCCCTCTCAGGGTGTGCCAACAGGCACTCCAACCCTGCTGCACCTTGCCCAGTCTCTCAGGCCTTCCTTTGAAATCTTGGTGGAAGCCTCCATGATCTCCTAACTCCAGTTTCCTGCATTCCCACAGAACCAGCACCACGTGGTTGATGCCAAGGTCTGCCACCATCTCAAGCAATTTCCAAGCTACTGGGATCCTGGCTGCAGCAGCCTCTGAGCGCCTGGGTGGCTGAGCATGTTGAACAAACTTCCTAGGGTTCCTTGTGCAAGAAGGGTGTCCCACTGGTCCCTTGAGCCTGTGATGGGTGTGGTCTTGCCAACTCTTGAGATGCCCTCAAGCCATCTTTCTTATTGTCTCTAGGCAAAAAGTCTTCAGCATTTCTTTGGTAGCAGTACTGTCTTTAACAACTGCAACTTCTTAGTCCTGGTTTTACTCCCATCTTTCAAGTTTATCAAATCTTTCTGCTCTGCTTTCTGCTCCTGGTTATCAAAATAAATTCAGCTAAAAGCTGCCAGCAATATCCATGCTACTGTCTGAATGCTATACTGTCTAGAAATTTCTTCCACCAGATTAAGAAGGCCATCACTTTTAAAATCAGTCTCACAGAAAGTCTCAGGACATGGGCAAAATGTAGACAACTTCTAAGCCAGCATGTAACATGAATGGCCTCTAGTCCAATTACCAATAGTGTCCTCCTTTTCCTCTAAACCCTCTTGAGCCCTGTCTTCACTGTTCACAGTCTAGTTGGCATTCTGGTCTTCGGAGCAACCACCAGAATTGGCCATTAAGCTTTGCTTAAAACAATCTAAAACATTTCCAGCTTGTACTGCTAAACATCTCAAAATTCCTCCAATTCAAAAAAGCTCCAAAAGCTTCTGAATCACGTGGTCAGGTTAGTCACAGCAATGACCCCACTCTTGGTACCAATTTCTATATTAGGGTTCTCTGCAGGAACAGAATCAACAGGAACAGAATCAGCAGGAAGTGTGATTATAAAACAGGGGCTTATTAGATTGGCTTACACAACCAGAAGCTGGATAGTCCACAATGGCCATCTGCAGGCTGGAGAGCTGGAAGAACAAATAGCTGTGCAGTTCAAGAGGCTGAAGCCTCAGAACAAGAGGGATCAAGGATGCTACCCCACTCTGAGATCAAAGACTTCTGGAAACTCCCTGGAGAATCACTGGCAGAGTCCACTATGGAAGAGTGAAGGAGTGAGAGTCTGATGTCCTTAGGTGATAGCAACAGCAATCAAGAACTCATTCAAGAAGAATAGACCTTGCATCTGCTGCTGCTTCCTTGTTCTTTCAACTTTTATTCCATCCTAGCCACTATCCCATTGTATCATGCTGCCTGTGCTTAGGGAGGGCCTCCACTTCAGTGGGCTATCACACATGCCAGTCATTCCTAGACACACCCTCATTGACACACCCAGAAGACTCTTAATCTTAGGCATCTCTTAATTTGATCAAGTTGACAATTCAAATTAGCCACTATATCCTTCAGTCTACTAGCAAGATCTTCTTATAACCCAGCACAGCCCTGACCATTTGGCATCTTGGGTCATCCGTGGCTCCCCACTCCCTATGAAGGAACATGAACACCTCCCTGATGTCTTTCTCATGCTGACTTCAATTTATACTCTTCTTACCACAACACCATTTCAAATGTCATTTCCTTGAAGCCCTGTTGCAATCACCTCAACAATGTGGACAGATCTTCCTGTGATGTTCATATCTCTCTTATGCCACTTGTTTTCTACATAGAAAGAGAACAGAGCACAATCAGATGGGAAGGTCCTGGGCAAGAGGCCCTACCAAAAATTCATCTCTGTACTCAGGGGTGTGAGCAGGGGCTCAGCACAGAATATAAGGTGAAACCAAGTCTGTTACAGTGAAAGTTGTTAGGCAAAAACTGCAACTTTGCCCTTATATATATTCATTTTCCCTTCCCATCTCCCCCTTTTGTTTGATTCCAGTAAACATTGGAAAATCTATATACCAGTTAAAGCCTTGTGATCAAAGATATGGCAATAGTCAGACCTAGTAAGAATCCCAGTGGTGCTTAAGATCTGGTGTGGGAAGGCCACAAAAATAACAAACAAACAAACATAAGATATTTAGTGTGCTGCATGATAATTAATGCTATGTAGAAAGGCCAAACAGAAAAGGGGATGAGCGTCCAGGGTGATTGGTCAGGGAGGCTCTCCTAAGAAGTGAAGTAGAGAGAGTGAGCCAGGCAGAATCCTGGGGAAGAGCATTCTATGCAGAAAGAATAACCAGTGCAAAGGCTTAGTGGGTGGAATAATGTGATTTGTGCAGGAGAAAATCAGGTGAGAGAGATAAAAAGGAGACCCTACATGTAATATTCTCTTTTTACCTTTGATTTCTCTGACTTCTAATAGAAGCTCACCATCATGGCAGACAGAATAAATGTTATCTGTGCTGATGGTGTAGAGTGATTTCAGCCCAAAGTTAGAAGAGAATAACCTAAACATAGAGAGGGAAAGAAAACTCTGCAGTGTAAGGAAGGGCTGTTGCACATCCACAAACTTAAGAGAGCATAGCAAAGCTATGACCACACCAGCAACCACCAGCCACCAGGCTTGGTTGGACACACTGCTGCAGGATTTCCCTATTGATATCTGTCAGGGACAAAATCCTGGGTTACCTGTTGACATTATGAGGGAAGATCTCACTGGTGGTGGCCTGTCCTGCCCATATTTCTTCTGGTCCTTATTTATTTATTTATTTATTTATTTTTTGGTACCTGGGATTGAACTCAGTGGCACTTGCCCACTGAGCCATATCCCCAACCCTTTTTCATATATTATTTAGAAACAGGGTCTCCCTGAGTTGCTTAGGGCCTTGCTAAGTTGTTGAGTCTGGCTTTGAACTTACAATCATCCTGCCTCAGCCTCCTGAGCTACAGGGATTAAAAGTGTGAGCCACTGTGCCCAGCTCTTCAGACTTTTGACTCACCTGGATACATTTTCCTTTCCAACTTTTTCTATGCCGATAGATTTGGTGTAAAACTGTATATCACTGCCTAGCAAGACCCAGTCTGCACAAAGCTGAGAATTATCCTCAGGGCTCGACGTCTCTGGGTCCATCTGTCTAGGCACACATGGAAATGTTGGCTGGGATGCAAAGAGCTCTGCTTGAAGGTTAAGATACATCATCCTTTGGTTTATGGATTCTTATCTGGCCTTCAACATAAAACCACACCTCAGTTTTCTACCTCACTACAGCAACTAGGGCCAGGATTTCTCACTTTACTAGGATTTTGGTCGAAATGGAAAAGTAGGCCTTAAGCATTTGCATGTTTGCTTTTGTAAAAACAGCAACCAAAATAACCACAAAGATATGGCATTACACACTTATGTCATACACTCCCCACCATGCGGGAGTGAAGAAAAGTGCTATTATATTCCATTTGATAGATGAGAAAGTATTAAGTAAATGACCATGTTGCATTTCATGATTCTTTGTGTTTTTCATATTCAGGTAAGAAGTAAATGATTTTATGCTTGGAACCTATTTGGGGTGAGAAAAATATTTATTGAGCACCACTGTATGCCAGGAGGTAGAGAAGAAACTTTCCACTCTCAGGTCTTATCCTCCAGTAATACCACAAGTAGGGATTAATCTCCTGTCTGCAAGGGAGGAGAGGAAGGCTCAGTGAAGTTACAAGACTTTTCCAAAGCTATCCAGCTAGTCAGTGACTGCAGTAGGATTCTCTTTCCCCCTTTCTGTCTAATACTTTTCAGAATTTTTTTTTTTTTGCAACATGTTCCTCCATTTCAGCCCACTTAATAATCATTGTTAGGCTATAATTTAGACTTCTTATTTTTACTGTATATACACACTCATTTACACTTAATGCTTCTATCATTAATTGAAACTCTGAAACTCATGTGTTCCTGCAATATCCACTGCTCCTAAATCTGGGGAAGAGAGAGATTTACAATGTAAGGAGCACAAAAATTCCAGGTTGGAACTCTGGGAGTGGCTTCTCAGAAACAGGACTACTTCCCATGGGATGTGGCAATAGCACACTGGATGGACAAGGTAGCTTGAAACCAGAAACAGGATTTTGAGAAGATGACAAAAAATAAAGGCACATGGGAGATAATAAGCAAGACTATATTGTCTCATCTAACTAGCCTCTGGGTGAGGCGGCAATCCTGATGGGCAGCTGTCTACCCAATGACAATCCACAGGCCCTACGCTCTCTGCCAGGTCCTCAAACTCTAGACTATGTTTCTCCTCATTTTTCTTACGTGCACACATAGCCAGGCCTCTACTCTCCTGAGAAACACACCCTCTTAATCATGGACCCACTTTCAGCAGTAATCAGATCTCTTAATTACCCATCATAGGCATGTCTCTGGAAAACAGTGGCCCACAGTCTACTTAACATAGTTAACGTTTATTGGGAGATAATTAGGTGCCAACATACGAGCCAAGTGGTTTGCATTATGTTTTTGTTGCTTGTGGCTATCCAACAACATGGATACTATTATGGCTAGTTCATTTGATGGACTAGTAAACTAACTTAAACCAAATAACTTCTCAACGCTGCACAAGAAAGAAGTGGCAGATTCAGGATCCAATTATAGGTCATGTGCAAATGTAAGTAACAAAGAGAAGGGATTTTATCTGCTTTGATTCATTGACATATCCTTAGGACTTAGACAAATGCTCAAATCAAAGTGGATGTTCAAACAATGTAAGTTGATTAAACAAAACTATCACCAATGTTTCCCTCTAATCATGATGCTATGCTGCCCACTGCTGCCCTCCCCTTTGCATTCCCATTCCCCTTCCCCTCTGCAGCATTCCAATTGCCCCTTGCTGCATTCCCATTCAGCTACTGCATTCCCATTCTCTGAGCAAGACAGAGGAGGCTCTATAGGTTTCCTGTATGTAATTTGACTCTCTTGAAAACTCTTTGTGGAAATTCTTTTTTTTCCTCCTCATAATGTCCAAAATGGCAAACATCCCCAATTCTCTTTCTCCTTCTCTAATACATCCAGAATTTTTTTCAATGTGTTCTGTTTTAGTCAGCTTTTTCCCTACTGGGACTAAAAGACCTAACCAGAACAACTGTAGAGGAGGAAAAGTTTATTTGGGGGCTCACAGTTTCAGAAGTCTTAGTCCATAGAAGGCTGGCTCCATTCCATGGGGCTTATGGTAAGGCTGGACATCATGGGGGAAGAGTGTGGCAGATGGAACCAGCTCACATGATGATCAGAAAACAGAGAGAGAGAGATAGATCTCCACTTGCCAGATACAAATATATACCCTGAAGCCACAACCCAACCCCAATTCCCACCTTCTCCAGCCATACCCCACCACTTTAGTTACCACTCGGTTAAATCCCGTCAGGGGATTAATTCACTGATTGGATTAAGACTCTCACAACCCAACCATTTCTCCTCTAAACCTTCTTGCATTGTCTCACACGTGAGATTTTGGGGGACACCTCACATCCAAACCATATCATTTTCCTATATTTCAGCCCACTTCTTAAAAATTGGTAGGCTGTAATTTAGCCCTCTTATTTTGCTGAATACACACACTCATTTACACCTAATGCTTCAATCACCAAGGGGAACTTACAACTTGCAAATCTATACCTGTGAACAGACCCATGCCTGAACTCCAGAGAACAATCTTCCTGCCTCTCGTCAGTCACACGTGGGAAGTCTCTTTGTGGCCTTAAATATAAGCTTCTAAAAAAATTTTTTTTTCATCTGTCTTCCTTATCTGCTTGTTCTCCTTCAGCTCTGTGTTGGTGAATTGCATGGCCATCTGTCTGTATCCTAAAGCAGAATCTGGGTACCACTGACTATACAAAACAGTCACTCACTCCTGCCTGCCCTACTGCCTATGTATCTCTCAATCTGCCCCTCATCTTCACTCCACCTCCGTATTGCTTGCCCTGTCTCACCACCACTCCTACAGATGCCAGGGCTATCTTTCTGAAAAACTGCACTGTCTGCATCATTCAACTGCCAAACCTTTCCTGATAGCTGACTATCACCTGCAGCGTAAAGTAGAAACTCCTTGTAAATCATAAAAATCTTCATCAACCTCCATCCACTTTCCCTGCCTCAGATCCCATTGATCCTGCCCAGGCATCACAAACTCCTCTGTGGTTGTATTAAATTGAACATGCCATGATCCTTCCTTCACTTCTACTTGTGACATTCTCCCCTTGCCTCCCCATCATGTCCTTCTTGTCTCCAGCTCCTTCCTCCCTATAAAATCCCTATCACTCATTGAGTCCCAGTCCCAACATCATCCCCTTGCTGATGTTTTCCCCAACCCCTTTCCCTTCAGGCACGTGAATAGCATTCACCTTTGTCCTCCACACGGCAGGGACATATTCCCCTTTGCACACTATGATATCGAGCTTTAAACTGAAGGCAGGACCCCTCCTGAAAACCAAACATGGTGCTCAGTTTTCATGTGTAATGAATCTTTCCCAAATAAATGGGTTGGTAAATTAGTAAGTGAGTGAAGGCCGGAATGACAAAATTAATTCAGGGATCTACTACCTACCAAAATGTTGCTCAGTCGGCATGATATAAATGAGAAGAGATCCTTTGATAGGAGAGCGATTTACCTCAGAGACAGTTGACTTCTCTGAACTTAATTATATTTCTTTTCCAATTAGAATTGTCTTAACTAATCCTCCAGCAATTCTGTAGCTGGGTTACTTGTAGCTCAGAAGGGAATATGTCATTTAACTTATGTTCAACACTGTGTAATTAAACAGCAGCTTCGGTGCATGCTATTTCCCACATACCCTGGTTAGGATACTTCTTCTAAAGAAATTAAACTTGAAGCAGTGATGTAGAAAAACGGCAGGGGGATTGCGATCACTCATTAATTCCAGAAAAGGGAGGCAGTAGAATGCATTGGTTAGAGCAGCATTTTGCACCCTGTAAACCTCAACCTTTAAGTTTTGAAATCAACTTAAGGAGTTCTATCTGGCATTTTTAAAGCAGTAAAATAGAATATCAAACAGAAAATACCAAAGCACATTGAATACAGTTAAGGTAAGTATTTGCTTGTGAAATTTGTTTCAGATACGTGTGTGTATGTGTGTATGCTTGTTACGGGCCACAAATAATATTTGGCCACAGCCAAAAAGTTAGAAAATGTTAAGAGCATTTATTGAACTTTTTTATTGCTAGCTATGCTATCAACTACCTGTATTTTTTGGACAACTGTTAACCCTTCTAATTGTTAGTTTCCTCTTCTCTGAAATGAGGATAATAATATCACTCAGAATTATTGTTATTAATAACACTCAACACTATGCATTGAAACACATAAAGTATTTAGAACAGTGTCTGTCACAGAGTAAGCATTACGTGGGTTTTAATATCCTTATTACTATATTAATATGTTATAATTACATATTATACTTCTATATTAACAGTGATATATAATATTATATTTCACTACTAGAGTCTATGATAAAAAACTGGATGGGACTAGAACTACCTCCTAAGGGAGAGAGAACACATTTGCTGGAATGCTAGTTCATTGATATATGAGTACAAGTCCAATGTCTGAAATATAAAGTGATGATCCTAGTTTGTTGAGTCATTGATTCCATTCAATGGATACTTACCCAATGGAGGTACTTGATAGATTAAATTTTTTCCTGTTTCTACTGGAAAAATGGTACTAGGCCCAACCTGGGCCAGAATACCAATTTATGGAATTATGGTCCTTGCCCTTGAGCACTTAAAGAGTACAGTAGAGTAGTGAAGGCACAAGAAAAAAAAGTCTCATTTTAAGACAAAATATAATAAATACAATATGAAAGGTATAAATAGTGCCTGGAGAGAATACAGAAAATAACTTCTGACTAAAGGCATCAGTGTGTGGGATGAGGAGTAAGAGAGGAGGTTCCATTGAGAAAAGACTGGAAGAATGAGTACCATTTAAATGAAAGATGACAGGAAGACGTGTGGGCAGGAATAGGACACCAAGGTGTGGAGACTGCCATGGTTACTTAGAGGACAGTCTTTCATGAGTACTGGAAGAGGTCGGATGGCACAGAGGGTGAACTGGGTTCCATGTCTTTGACTTGTCACGGGGAACTGCATCTTCTCCAGTTTTATTGTCCAGCATCTGAGCACATCCTCCCATCTTTTCAGCTCAACTTCTCTCTTCTACCAATGCACAGTGCTTTCATCTAGAGTAGCTTTCCAGTGCACTAAGCCCACCACTTATCCTCCATGCCCACCAACAACCCCTTCCTACCACATGTCATGATCCTATCTAAGGCTGAGCATCATCCTACTGCTCCCCGTCCCACAACACCTTCAGCTCCTTCACTCCCATCTCTCTCCAGGGAACTTGCTCAGCAAAATCCCACCCTGGTTAAACTAAAGTGTTTGTCTATTCCATGCCTGCTCCATAACTGGTCAACCCTGAAGAAATGTACGTACTGTGCCTTTTTCACCTTAAGTTCATGAGCACAGATTTTGAATGGCACTCCACATTGATGATAGACAATCCCGTGTCACTTGATAGTATTTCTCCTCTCTCAATCACCAAATCATTATTTTAATCTTTTTCCCTGGAGCCAGTTCAAATGATTGTTCTGTCATTTTTTAGCTTTGTGAATTGAATCTCAATGTGTCTTAGTTTCTTCATATGTAGAATGGGGACCATCATAAGAGATTACGATAATTGAGTTAGTAGATGCAAAACATCTGTATACTGCCTGGAAAATAGTAAGCTCTGAAGCAGTATTTGCTATGATTATTGTTCTTTCTCCTTAAAATCTCTAATCCCTTTCCTTTATCCCTTTCCACTTAATTAATGGCCTATTTGGGGGTATTTGAGCAAGAAGTAGCAGGAAACACCAAAAATCTGTCTATCACCTAGACAGAAATCTCACTTGCTGTTCATCCTGATGTAACTGGAATTCTGGAGTCTTTTGATAGCTAGCATCTTCCAGAGGAAGGCTCAGGTAGTAAACTGAAGCTAATTTCATCTCTTAGCACAATAGCAACTACCCGTCCTCTACTCACAGCTCCAGGGCAGGCAAATGTGCACCTGGTTCTAAAGTAGTCTACACATGGCTTGCAGGAGCAAGTGTGGGCAAGAAGAACCTGTCCTTTAACTATGGGGGATCATTGCACTGATCATTGTTGCTTCTGATCAGAAAGGTTCAGACAAAAAGGTGAGTGGTTTTTGCTGCACCTCTTCCCATGGTTGCAAGGCCCTCCCTCTCTGGTTGAAGTGAAATGCGAGGGGATTTAGAGAGCTGGTATCTCCCCCTGCCTCAGTTTTTCTCTTTCTCTTGAGCTGGCCCCTTGCAGCACCCCCTCCCCAATTTTTCTCTTTTTTCTCTTTTGGGAGCCAGAATTTAAAGACTGGAATAGTCAAAACATCTACAAACTTGGGTGAATATGCATACCCAAGGACAGGCCCAGTCTCGGAAAGGACCTGAGAAGATCTTAAGTTTATACCTCAATGCAGAGTTACAGAGACCATCTGTAACAATAAAAAATAAATAGAAACAGTAACAAAAAACACTCAATAAATTCCAGAGTTGCCACATTCTTCAATTAAAATGTTCAGTTTTTAATAACAATAAAAAATCATGACATACCAAGAGTCAAGAATGTATGACCCAAAGGAAAAAAATAAATCAACAGAGCCCATAAATAAACCCTTGCATATATAATCAAATCATTATTGGCAAGTGTGTGAAAATCATTCAGTGGGGAAAAGACAGTCTTTTCACCAAATGACTATATCCATAGGCAAAAGATTGAAATTGGACCCCTACCAAAACACCATACATAAAGATTTACTCAAAATAAAACAAAGACCTAAATATAAGACTTACAACTTCAATAAAACTCTCAAAAGCAAATGCAAGGCAAAAGCCTCACATCATTGGATTTGGTGGTAATTTCTTACATATGAGACCAAAGGTACAGGCAACCACCATGACAATAAAAAGCTGACAAACTGAACTTTATGAAAATTCTAAAATTTTGCATCAAGACACTATCAAAAAGGAGGCGGTTATTCACATATGGGATTAGGAATACAGGGACCTTCCTCTTTTGATTTTTAACTTTTCTTATAGTTCTGGGGATAGAACCCAGGGCCTTTTTATGCTAGACAAACTCTACCACTGAGCTATAGTCCCAGCCCTGTACCTTTCTCTCAATTTCACTGTGAACCTAAAACCTAATACCTACATAAACCCCAGAATGGGAGAAAATAATTGAAAATCATACATCTGATAAGAGATTGATAATCAGAATATATAGAGAACTCCTAAAGCAACAATAATTAAAAGGCAAATTAAAAATGAGGGAAGGGCTTAAATAGACATTTCTCTAAAGAATATATACAAATGACCAATAAGCACACAAAAAGATGTTCACTATTACTAATCATTATGGAAACAGAAATCAAAACTATAATGAGTTATCACATTATTCTCATTACGAAGGTTACCAGAAAATTACAGGTGTTAGTGAGGAGGGAGAAATTGTAATCCTTGGGCACTCTGGTGCCCAAAACAGGATAGCCACTGTGGAAAACATCACTGCAGTTTTTCTAAAAAATAAAAAGACAATTACTGCATAATCCACAAATTCCACTTATTATGGGTATATGCCCCAAATAAATGAAAACAGAATCTTGAAGCGCTATTTGTACACTCATGTTTCTAGCAGCATTGTTTACAACAGCTAAAACATGAAACAACGCACGTGTCTATCAACAGATGAATGAATAAGCAAAATGTGGACATACATATAATGGGATGTTATTTGGCCTTAAAAGGAAAGACATTCTGCAATATGCCACAATGTGGATGAGTCTTGAGGATGTTATGCTAAGGGAAATAAATCAGTTATAAAAAGACAAATACCATATTATTCCACTAACATGAGGTTCTTAAAATAGTGAAATTTGCTGGTTATGGTGGGGCATGCCTATAATCCCAATAGCTTGGGAGTCTGAGATAGGAGAATCACAAGTTCAAGGTCAGCCTGAACAACTTAGAGAGGTCCTAAGCAACTGAGAAAGACCCTGTCTCAAAAAAAAAAAAAAAATTAAAGGGCTAGGGATGTGACTCATTGGTTAGGTGCCCCTGAGTTCAATCACCAGTAGCAAAAAAGAAAAAAAATAGTGATATTGATAGTACAGAAAGAAAAATTTCAGTGGTTGGGTAGGGAGAACGATGAGTTGCTCTTGAATGGAGTTTCAGTTTTACAAGGCAAACAGGAATGAGATGGATGGTAGCAGCAATTGCACATCAGAAACATGTTCAATACCACTGAAATGTACACTTGAGATGGTCAATTATATGAATAATTAAAAAAAAATTGGACAGCAATTCCTTTTCCCTCCCACCAAGTCTTCCATCTCCCTGGGGCCACTGCCCATGCCTGTGACTGTCCCACAGTGGTGTCCAGAGCCAACCTCCTCTTATGCTACATCCATCTGCTCTCACCTTCGGAGACCTCAGTCCTGCAACTCCATCCCTCCCTCATGTGCTGACAACTCTCTGCTCTGTACTGAATAATGCTGTTCAGTACACAAACATGCTCTAGTAGCATTTAACTTTGCAATCAAGAAGAAAGCTTTCTCTTGACCACCACAACCACACCATACATTCTCCCATTTCTCTTCTCACTTTCATGGCAAAACTGCTTCACTTTCTCCATTTCCTGTCCTTGCATTCTTTCTTCAAACCACCCCTGTTTTGGGCTTCCAATCCTCCAGTCTGTTGAGAGTATGATGATTTTCAGGGTGAGAAATCCCATAGCCTGCTCTTTCATGATTCTCACTCCTGGCATTCCACACAGTTATCACTTCCTCCATTTGAAAATGCTGTTGTTGTTGGTTTTTGTTTGTTTGTTTCCATGCTACCTCACTCTCCTGATCATCCTCTTTTCTCGCTGGTCATTCCCTCACAGACAACTCTGTCCACTCTTCAATTTAAATAGTGCCATGTTAAGACCTTGGTCCCAGGCTCCTTTCTCTGTTCTATCTGCACTTTCCCACATGACTGCCTAGATTCATGGCATAAACTATATTTCATATCCACTCTGACCTGAGTCTTCATTGCTATCCTGAATGTTGGCCAAAACTAAATGCTTTTGAAACCTTTCTCTTTTTTTTGAAGTGCTGGGGATCAAACCCAGGGCCCTACACATGCTAGACAAGTGCTCTACCACTGACCTATATAGTCCCAGTCCAAACCTAGGTGCTTTTATTCAAATATTTGTACATCTATTTACTTCACCTCTCTACTTGAAAGTTCAATAATTATCTAAAACTTAATGTGGTAGAGAAAACTGCAGATGATCACCCCTTCCACCATGATTACCTTGCTATTTTTGAAATTTCCCACCTCAATAAACAGTATGTAGTTTTTCATGCCAAATATCTGTAAAGTATCCTTTATGTCTCTCACTACTACATCTAAATTATTCTCAAGTTCTGCCAGTTCCATTGTCAAAATGGATCTCAAATCAGTGGTGCGTGGTGGCACATATCTATAATCCCAGCAACTCAGGAGGCTGAGGCAGGAGGATCGAAAGTTCAAAGCCATACTCAGCAACTTAGTAAGGCCCTAAAGCAACTTAGAGAGATCCTATCTCTAAATAAAATATTGTAAAAAGAGCTGGGGATGTGGCTCAGTGGTTAAGCACCCCTGGGTTCAATCCCTGGAATCTATCTATCTCTATCTATCTCTATCTATCTATCTATCTATCTATCTATCTATCTACACATACATACACACATATATAATAAATCATCCCCTCCATCTATACTACCCTTCTAGCATAAGCCATATCACTCTTCCCATTTTCTACTCTGCTTACAGTTTTTCTCCACAAAACAGCCAAAATTATTTTTAAATACATAAATCAGATTGCATGACACTGTTTTAAAACTTCTTTACTGTGCTCCATCAGTCTCTCATTTAGAATAACCTTTTGTTCAGTCCTTAGCCATACAATCCCCTTGGTGACTGGGCCTTTCCTCTCCCTCCTGTGTCACTTGAGGTCAGTCCTTCCCCAGCTCACGCACACGAGCTACACCAGCTGTCCCTTTGTTTCTGAGATTTTTCAAGCTCATAGCCATCTATGATGCCCTTGCTGTTCCTTTTCCTGTGATGATTTTCTGGCAAGCTTCCTTCTTGTCTTCCAACCCTATCTTCATATCTAGAACATAGGATTTACATGTCCTCAGGGAGGCGGTCAATGGCCACCATCTTGAACAGACATTAGTTACTATAATTTCACTTTGTCTTCATCCTAATGTATTTAATTTGTGGTGTCTACTTGTCCTCCCCCTACTCTCTAGAGAGAGCGAGCTCTGTGCTGGTTCTTCTGAACACTTCTTGCCTTACTATGCCACCAGTACCTAAAAATGGCACCTACCAGGGATTATGTCAATTTCAGGCTGAATGAGAAATTAGCAAATGGCTTTTGGGCTTCATGATTTGGGCTATGAGGAGGCAGAGGTGTGCTGAAATGGGATGACTCTCCCTCTCCCTCCAAATGCCAACCTCACCCCTGACAGACCACATTCATGGAACCCCAGTCCTCCCAACTACCACACAGCCTCCCTTCTCTTCTACTTCTCACCTCGACTATGTCAATTGCTCCTAATAACAGTCCCTACCCTCTTTCTTTCCCTGATCTAATCCATTCTACAAACCACCATCAATCCTCTTAAAATTCTGCTGTCACCATATTGCTTTTGTGCCCTGAATCTTCACAGACTTTCCACAGCTTACAGAATAAAGTTCAAAATCCTTAGCCTGAGCCAAAGAACCTTACACAATGACTATGAAAGCTGCCTCTGAATAAAGAAAGAAATACTCAAACCTGTGTTCCAGCAGCTGGGACACTCTGAGATGAGTTACATCTCCCTTTCCTTTGTAACTGCAGTGATTTCATAAGGACTGGAACTGCAAATTCAATGCCAAACATCCCCAGAGTGGTATCCATTGCCCCTTGACCCAGAACACCTGAGCAAGGAGCCACAATATGTATCACAACCTACATCTGAGAGGAAGCCAAGCCCACTTCAGGCTGATTTTAAGAGTTCCACAAGCACAAGCATCTTCACAAAATCAAGTTGGAGTGCTTATTAAGGCTCTCTGATCACTTTCTTCACAAAGGCTTCCATAGATTTTTGATGAATGGTCTAATATGTCTACTCTCCCCCTTATCTTTTGATTTGAATCAATCTGGACTTGTAGTTCTCACTCCCAAATGCTCATTGCAATAAGATGGGAATGAGATGGGGAACTTTTACAAAATATCAATGCTGGAGCCCCAGAGCAGTAGAACTGAATCACAGTCCCTGGGCTGGGACCCAAGCAATAGGATTTTACAACCCTAGATCTATGACATGGAATAGAATGAACTTGGAAGAAGGAAAACTTAAGTGAATACTAACCCTTTAAAAACACTGTACATTGAAAAATGTACAGAGGGATGGGTGGGCACAGTAGAGAAAGGCAATACAGATAGGGAGGGTACTAAGATAATTAGAATCATAGCCAATATTTGAGTTAATATGATGCCACTCACTGCAGTCACAGAGGTACTGGGGAGTCTGTTACCTGAAGAGCAGAATCATTGCTTATCCCACTTTACAGATGAATCAGGCACAGGGAGAAGGTTAAGTAGTTGTTCAAGGTTGGCAAGGTGAAGCTGGATTTTAAACCCAAGAAAATCTGACTTCAGAACTCAGTCTTCTCTACCACTAATAGGAGCATCAGAAGAAGCATTTACATAGAACTTATTGAGTACAAGGTGATGTTCTAAGTATTTTACACATATTATCTCATTTAATATCTCTTCCCTGACCCCTCCACAACAATTTATAAGTTAGGAGCTATTCTTATTTATCTCCATTTTGCACATAGACTTGAAGCACAAGCTGGTAAAGTGACTCAGCCAAGGTCACAGGGCGCTCTGCCAGGAGTGGGAAACAGGAGCATGCCATACTACCTTCTCAGCTTCATGCTTCAGCTGTTCTCCTCCTAGAAGTAAGGTAGGTGCTCTCAGTGGTTTTCCTATTCCCCCAAAAGTACTCTACAACTACTTGGTACTACCAACTTACAATATTAAAAACTGTTTATGAGCAGAGTCTCCTCATTCCCTCATGGAGGCATTGCCCTGACATGGACATCTGAACCTGATCGTCCTACAAGGAGCTAGGCTGCACTTGCTTAATTACAAAGGACTCCAGGCCCTACCAAGGTCCCTGCTGTGTTTTCCTGGCCTATCTCCTAGGTGCTGTCTTTGTAGCCTTAAGAACAGGCTGCTCATGATGCTCCTCAGAACTTGTCCAACCCACTTCCCTGCCCCCTCCATTAATATGCACCATCTTGAAATTCCTATTATAAATCTGCTTAAGTGTATGAAGAAAGCTTATTTTAAAATGCTCATCCTGTGTCCACCAGGAATCTACTTTCTATCCATCTGTTAAATGCACCCACTGTTGAGTTTTCAACTGATGCTAATGAGTGACTGTGCTGTTCTTCCAAGGTGTCATAATGGTTTCATTATGACTGTGACTTCGGAGGAAAGACGGGCATTAGTGTTGGGAATTTCAGGTACCTTGGCCAAGTTGAAAAGTTTGTATTCAATTGTATAGGCAAGAGGGAGCCATTGCAGGTTTTGAGCAGAAGAGTGACATGGGACCTACTTTAGAAAATCAATCTGGCAGTGATATGTAGAATGACTTGGAGCAGAGAAAGGAACAGTTGGTTGGAACATGGTGCTGTGAAGCCAAGGGCTTGGAAATGCTGGCACAGAATGTGTGGCTTCATCAGCACAAACCATTCTCGCTACTAAAAAGCTGGTCAAAGATCACATCTAACTGATGATGGATTTGTATTGGGAGGATAGCACTTAAAATATGTGCCTACCCTGAGCTGCTTTTATCTTCACATACCATATTAAGAAAAAGCTTCCATACATCTGTCATTACTGAGCTAGTGGCCTCCTTGGTGCATTAAATCTGCCTTTTTCAGACTTGAATTTCCTGGGCAAGCCGCTCCATTTCATAGGAATGGGGATGCTGTTTCATCTCTTTTTGTAATGCTGGGCTGGATCCAGGCAGAACTTTTTGCAGAAGAACCCTCCTTTTACCACTTCTCCCAAGCTTTGGTTCATCTCTTTCTTGGATACTTTATCCATTGCAGACTCCAACCAATGCATTCAATACAGCAGGAGAACTGTTTTCTCCCTGTCCATCATCCTCCATCCTAGCTAGAGGACTCCCCAGGCCAACTTAAGCATTCACTAGGGTGACATTGGACTATAACTCTGGCACATGACAGGCAAGTTCAGGGGCAAATAACTGAGGATCTTGTTCCGGTAATAGGAGATTTTCTAACCTCTTGTACAAGTCTTGCCTTGTTCCCTAAGCTCCACCATTTCTGCTGCCTGAACAAATGTAAATCATGCTTATGGCACAAGAAGGATGCAGACCCTAGTACTTGTGAATCTGGGTCCTGTGTTTCTGAATAGTTTTCCTCATCCAAGCTAGGGTGACTTTAACCAAATTCTCCCAAGTTGTAGATACTGTGTAGTGGTATAGAAAGCAGGCTACTACAATCAGTAATTTAGGGAAATCCAAACTTTTTTAATGATTCAGACAAAAAATGGCTAACTCATCATTCAAACTGCAATCTCCTTTGCACTGTTACCCGAGGAGCAGCAAATTAGCTTACTAAACTCTCTTTCTGCCAATGCTAACCTCAAACAGGTCCCTTTCTCCCTTCATTGTTCCTGTCCTTCTATTTATTTTTGTGTTTATGTATGTATGTATTATGTTGTCTTGCAGTATCACCTTGTTTTTCTAACTTCCTGTTTTATCTTTAACTTTGGAAAACATTCTGCTCCTTTCAGAGTATTCCCTATTTCAATAAATGGCAATCCCATTTACTCAGGGAGTCAAGACAAGACCCTGGAGGTTATTTACACCTGATGGTCCTCTAACTTATGTGAACATGGGAATCACCTGCAGGGTTTGAGACCTGAGCTCAAGTCTTGACATATCAGATTCAGCAATCAGTTCAAGGACCTCTGGGATGGTCCCTAAAATTTGCATTTCTCATAAGTTCCCAGGTGAAGCCAGTTGATATTGCTGGTTCAGCCATCACACCCTGAGAACCACTGCACTAGAAACCTCCTATCTCCCCTTTCCTCACATATGCCTAATCAGTTTCCATTGATTTATATCTCCAAATTGGCCTGTCTTCTCCATATTGCCCCTAATCGAGCCATTCTTTCTCAAACTATTATAACTACCTGCAAGTTATAGCCCTCTACCTCCAGTCTCTTCCCTTCAGTATCCACTGCTAGTAAAATGGTCTATCTAAAACATGGGTCAGATCCCCTTTGGTCCTGATTAAAACCCTTCAGTGGCTCCTACACTATCAGTAGAACAACACTTAGCTTCTTCAGCAGGGCAGGCAATGTCCCCTTTGACCTGGACCTGTCTACCTCTTTATTCTCTTTTCCCAACACTCCCTATAATAATGAAGTGCTAGAAATCCCCACCACATAGTTTGATTTTATTTTTTGATTTGATCTGCCAGTCTATGTTCTTTAATTGGAAAACTGAGTCCATTCACATTCAGTATTATTTTATAAATATATATACATATATATGTGTGTGTGTGTATATATATATATATTACTTCCTGTCATTTGGATCGATTTCTAAGGTTTGCATCAATCCTAATGCTCATTTGCTTATCTATTTTTCTAATGATATTCATTCTTTCCTAAGTACTCTTGGTTGCTTTTACTTTTTCCTGTGTATAAGATTCCTTAACACATGACCTACAGTCTTGTTCTCTTGTATGCTTTTGCTTTTTCTAGACTTCTCTTCCTCTCTGTATATCTTGGTTATCAAATCAGGCTTCCATTATTCAGAAACTGTCTTTTATTTTTTTATTTTTAAATTATTTGTCATTATTTGCAGTGCTGGGGACCAAACCTAAGGCCTCATGCATGCTTGCCAAGTGCTCTACCACTGACCAACATCCCAGCCCCCAGATTCTCCTTTAAAAGCCCTGTGGTGACCTGTGCTGTCATGCTCTTTTCTGAGGGTCCACTAGCCCAGCTCTACCCTATTTCTTAGCCATTATACTAAAGATGCTTCCTTGCATGTCTTCTCGCGACAGGAAATTTCTAGAGTTTTCTCTCCAGCAACTACCTCAATGAATGCTTGCTGAACAGAATTTCCTCCCCCAAATTCCTTTTCTATTTCTAGTGGTTTGTGCCCTACTCTTCCACAACACCCACTGCCCTCTTGATCATTAGAGAAGAAATCAAAGACCTCAGAATGGCCAGTAATGGCTGAGATTCAACTCACAGTGGCATCTCTCAGTCACGAGTTATATTTTCTAATGTGTCCTTAATAAGACAGCATTTCTGCTTGCACAAAATGAGCCTTTTTCTTCAAAGAGCTCAGGGAGCGTGTTAGCTCTGGCTCTGATATCATAGGTGGAAACCTTAGTGGTAAAGAGAGGCCAAAAAGAGATTAAGGGGGCATAGTTAAAGGCAGAAACCCAAATCAAATACATTTCCTTTTCTGTGCTCATGAGTCACTGTGGCTGCAGGAATCTTTAGCTCCACAGTATTCTCTGGTTTGTTTCTAAACTTGAATAAAGCCAGCTCATATGCTCTGGTTCATGAGCTTCTGACCTCAGAGAATCTGGGTAGAAATAACAGAAATCAGGTACAATCCTTATTGACAAAATGATTTTTTTCTCCCCCAACCCCCAGGTTCGTTCTTATTTTAGTTTTCTGGGTCAGAAATTACATACTCAAAGGAAGATGCCCATAACTTCTTAGTTAAGTATAAGATATTCATAGATGAAAGTTTCGATGCTAACAAATATGAAAGGAATAAATTGAGATGATTGAGTGGAGGCCAATGTAATAGCTGAAATTAAATTTTTTCAATAGGCAAGATGAATAAATTTTGGAAATTAATCAAACAACTGACAATGTTTCATTGAATTATTTTGTGTACTTAATATACACTGAATAGTCTCCTATAGGCATATGCAAATGTACAAACTTCACATATTACATAGTAGACTGGGGAGGAGAAGTGCTTTAGGTGTATCAAATATTATTATTTTCATTATTATTACTGTAAACACTTGAACACTTTACTGGAATTTTATTATTTGCTTGGAGAATTTGCTGAGCTTGGCAATTTTCCACTGTCATTATGAATTTCTCTGGTCAGGCTGCAGGGCCTCTGGATGGGAGAAGGGTAAGTAGTACAGACAACTGCTTGGAAAAGAATCCTATTTGTTTTCCGAGTCTCTTTGGCTACATTCTGAATCTTTCAGCCATTAATTGCCCAAGCCACCTGCCCACACCTTCCATTTCTGAGAAATATTGGCTGTTTTCTCCTCCAGGTTGTCAGGTATTGGGAGAATAACAGGTAAAGACACTTCAGGATTCTTGTCAGCAGGAACTGCCCTGTTCCATGGGCATCAGAGAGCAAGGAACTCCGGGTTCTTTGTTCCAACAGATTATTGAGGAAATGACTATGGTTGCTGTTATGGCAACTCAACTCATGATATGGTAGCTTGCTTTGCTTTACTAGTAGAGCAAAACCTTTCCCTAGTACTCATTCTGAAGAAACACTAGCTGAACCCAGATGAGCACACACAACCAACAGGAGGAAGAACAGATGAATGGTTCTTGACCATTGGTATTTTGGACCCCTTAATTAACCTCCTTATTTTTGTTGTGGTTGTTTTGTTTCTGTCTTGGTACTGGCGATCAAACCCAGGGCCTTCTGCATGCTGTGCACAATGCTTTCCCATAAGCTACACTCCCAGCACTTTAGTATCCTTTTCTAATACCAAGCCTGGTATATTGCTATTCTTTTTGTTTGTGATTATCTCATCTTCTAATTCTAGGTGTGCAAACATGAATGAGAAAATATCCATCCAAGTATTTGGTGCTATCTGATTTATCAGCCATTGATCCAAATTCCATGGGTCTCTAGATCTGGATGAGAAGAAGCCAAACCAGCAGCACCTAGCCCACTTTGTAAGGGTTCTTAAATAATGGAATATTATTGCTTGTAGGTATTTTACTAATGAATATGTTACAAATAAAAACATTTTGGCTGACCTAGTTGAAACTTGGCAGATGTGATCACCCCAAACTCAGCAAGGGGATATTTAAAAATAATGAATTCAATAAAAGAGTCTTACTTTCTTAATTCAAATTTTTTATTAACTTCACTGGTTTTTAATTTCTTTCCTCTTAAAATTAATTCCATTGAGTTGAAGGACCCACACTGAGGTTTTCTGGGGCACATTGCCCTGGCAGACCAGGCTGCAATGGGGCGGACCTTCTTTCCCAGACTGAAAGATGCACATGAATTGATGCCATTGTGTTCATGAGACAGAGTAGCAGAGAGGATAAGAAGCTTTGCTTGTCCTAACAGTCACCTCAAAAAGCATGAGGCTTTGTAGAACACAGTAAAGGAAGAATCTGACTTTTAACTGTGCTGTTACCCTACAACACCTTTTTTCTTTTTTGCATCTTAAAATGGGGAGTATTTCAACAATGATCATAATAGCTGCAATTCCTGGAACACTCACATTGTGCTACTGTCTTTTCATGCATTAACCTCATCACAGTCACACAATAATCCTATGGGGCATGTACTATTTTAGTTCCATTTTACATATAATGAAACTGAGGTACAGAGAAACTGGTAACCTGCCCAGAATTACACAGATGCCACTATTTTCCTAACCCTGTTGCAGTTATCTCCCTTGGTTAATGGCAAAATGGAGAAATTTGAATCCTCCAGGTTGAATTAAATGGTAGAATTAGTCAGATTTCCAGACTCTGGGGTCACAAGTAATCTGTCTGCCACTCCATGCTCAGAAAATATAGGAAATCTTTTATTAGGGTGTGGCAGCTACCTCCTAATGCAGCCCCCAAAGATCCACACTTCCTCGTAGTCACTCATGTAATCTACCCCTTTTGTACCAGGGTTGGTCTGTGTGACTAACAGAAAATGGCAGAAGTGATGGTCTGTCACTTCCTAGGTTTATAAAAAGAACTGCGGCTTCTATCTGGATTGTTGTCTTATCTACATTCTGTCAGGTCATGGGCTCAAGTGAAGTCAGCTGCCATGATGTGAGAGTGTTCAGGAAGCCTATGGTGTCACCGGTGATAAGGAATGGAAGTCTGCAGTCAACAGCTGGTGAGGAATTGAGGCCTGCCAACAACAGCTTGGAAGCAGATTCTCCAGCCCCAGTCAAGTCTTGAAAGCACTGCAACCTGACAGACAACTGGATTAGCCAGAATTAGCTGGGTCAGCAAACCATTCCTGAATCCCTGCCCCTCAGAAATGGTGTGAGATATTAAATATTGTTTAAAGCTGCTAAATTTTAGGATCACTTGTTATTCAGCCATGGAAAACTAATACATAAATTTTCACATGCACATTAAGATGTGTATGTCAGAGGCTAGCAGATAGGAGTAGGCACCCCAGGAAAAAAGGAGGGCCACTTGGATCTGAGAAAGGAAATAAGCACTTGATTGCAAAAGTTAGAAATTGTGTATGTGTGAGCCTGCAATCACGGATGAAGGTGGACTGGTATGCTTTTTGCAAATCAGTATTGATGAGAAAGAGTAAGATAAAAAGCATCCTGTGGAATGAGGTACAGCTCTCCATGAGGGACAGCTAAAGTGCATAGTGAGTTTTGCAGGTGCCATTTGGTTTCCCTTCATTTGCAAAATGCTCAGTATTGAGTCAGGAAGAAACTGACCTGTGCTTAGGGAAACCCCTCTATGATGCTTAGAGAAAGTATCACTGACATGCCAGCCTTCCATGGCCCCTTAATTGGAGAAGAAACTCCAAAACATCAGGAGCTGTTGAAGGGCTTGCAGGTCATGTCAATATCACCCACAGCTCAGCCTCTTCTGGAGAAAGAGTCTAGGAGGCACTGGCACCCTTGCCCCATCATAGAGAGCCTTGACCTGGATTCTGAAATGTAGACCCAGTCCTAGGTGTATCAACATTCTAGGGCTGCTGCCAAACAGTGCCACAAACCAGGTGACTTAAAACAACAAAATTTTCTTTCTCCAAATCCAAAATCAAGAAAGAAACAGCCATGCTCCCCCTGCTCCCCAAAGATGCTAGAGAAGAAGACTTACTTGCCTCTTCCAGGTTCCAGTGGCTGCCTGCAATCCTTAGCTTTCCTAAGCCATCTGTATGGCTCCAGTTTCTGCCTCACTCCTCACATGGTATTTCCCCAGTGTCTCTTTGTCCAAATTGTCCTCTTCCTATAAGGACACCATTTACGTAGGACCTAGAGTCTATGCTATCTTAATTTGATTACACCTGCAAAGACCCTATTGCCAGAGAAGGTCACATTCAAAGGTTTCAGGTGGACATGAATTTTGAGGAGACCTTATTTAACCCACTATGATGAGTGTGACTAGTTCTAAAATGTGTCTCCTTCTTGCCACCTTTCACTGGTAACTGTGGACCTGCTGTATGGCAATTCTGCCTGACTCCCTCCCCAGACTCAGCTTCCACATCTTTGACCTCTCTTTACCTGTTTTCCCAAATTCCCTGGGCCCCATCTCCTCCCAGGCAGTGGAGCAGAGTAGCCAGTTGATACAGCTCAGAACTGGAATTGAAGAGGTCAAGGGTGCCTCTTTGGGCTCCGTTGCTATGAAGTGATTTTAACTTCATGGATTATCAGTTTTTCTATCTACAGGATGGCCAGATATCAGTGCAACCTCTGTTGTGACTAAGTAGTGTGTTGGGTACACCTGGACCCTTAATTTGTAATGCCATGGGTACTATGGATAAACTAACTCTATAGTCATTCAGACTTGGCTTCTTCTTTCCATTCATCTGATTAATATTGTTCACTGATAGTCTCTTTCTTAGACCTTCCCAAGTTTCTTGTGTGGCTAGATCCTAGTAAGCACACAGAAGGCTGCTGGCAGACAGTGACCCCATCATCACCACAACCTCCCACATGGTGGCCCTAAAGCCTTTTGTCCCACCTGCCTTGTGTGGAAAGTTATGCCCTCCATGTTGAAGGATCTTCCATCAGAAAGTGTCTCCCCACTCTTCCCAATCCTGCCTTATTAGCATCTCCCTTCCTTTCTGAAAGGCACTGAGCTACTGGCCCCTCCGCTATTTTAAGCTGTTCCCTGTCCTGTTCATTAGCTCCACAGAATACCTTGCTGTTCTATGTCTAAGCAGAGCCTGCTGGTGCTGTGTGGGATTGGAGAAAGCTCATTAAGCCCAGCCATGGAGTAGGGTGCATGTAGGGAGCTGCGCAGCCCATCCCGGGCCGTCTCTGGCCACACTGCTGAGCACTCCCTTGCCCCAGCCTTCTCCCAGCATTCTTCACTCAGGGAGAAGCAGTGGGTGGTGGCTGCCATTAGAGCAGGCATGAACCTGAGCACTGCAGTCCAGCCCAGAAACCTCTGGCAAGCAGGGAGAGCCACAGCCTGGTCCTCTGGGAGGCCACGCACCACTAGATTTCCAGTTTTACTTTGGTCTCCGATGATTCTGGGTAAAACTAGGGTGGGAGGACAGCACATGGTGTAAGTTTTGATCCCCTCACTTCCTCACAGAAGCAGCTTCTCCAGTCAGCACAGGCTTCTGGCGGAGGCCAGGCTGCAGGGCAGGTGAAGCACAGCAACCAGGAGCACACAGGGACGGGCTCCTGCAGAGCTCAGCCTCACCCCTTCACAACCAACCCAGGCGGGAAATGCCAAGCACAGAGGAGGAAACCTTTTGCAAAGAAAGGAAACATTTGTGTGGAAAAAGGAAATGATCCTGTGGCAATCATTATTTGCCTGAGGAAGAAGTGCAACTCAGCAAGATGTGCCCAACGTGCAGAAATTCATCCTCAATTCATTCATTCTCATTCATTCATTCTCATTCATCTTCCTTGGTGTAATTTGTAATTTGTTGAGAAGGTGTTGCTGATGGTGTGAGTTGCAGAGGTCATCTCTGGAACTGGACATGCGTGGAAGTGATTGGAAGGGCAGCCAGCAGAGACCCTGATACCTCACCACAGCACATCAGGATAGGTGCAGGTAGGTTCTGAAGTGGGAGTCAAAGACTTAACCAGGTCACAGGAGTCATGAGAGACAAAACTTTCCACAGTATAAGGTACAGGAAGTGGGGCAGAGTCTAATGCTCCACAGACTTCAGGACTCATTGAGAAGACCCAACAGATCCTTGAACCTGGAGCCTGCCTAGCGATGACTGAGGTGCTGACAAATGGTTAGGGATGATCCTGGCTGACCGCCTACCTATGTGAGAGGCTGAAGGGGTTCCTAGACATCACTTATTCCTATCAGCTTTGCTTTCCTTGGAAGTTCTGACCGTGGACTCTGTACACAGAGCTGTACTTGTTTGTTGCTTACCTTTCCCCACTCCAGTGGGAACTGTGCAAGGGCAGGTTTCTGTTTTCTTTCTTTCTTTCTTTCTTTCTTTCTTTCTTTCTTTCTTTCTTTCTTTCAGACTGCATTTGGTTCATTGTACACAGATGGGGTATAACATTTAAGGGCAGGTTTCTTGGTCCATTTGGTGCCAGCCCCCAGGCATAAAATACGCAATGAATCAGTCTTACATGTACAACTGAATGAACAAATAAAAGATGTCTAGAATCGTGAGATGCTAGAATTAATCATTTGGAGAAGTAAGAATTGCACACAGTTGTATTGCTTTGCAAACTCATGAGTATCTGAGAGCTAGGGTAAGAAGCTGTTTTTAAAAGAGAAAAGACAGAAATCCTGAGTATAATTTGATTTTTCCATGCTAAATTTAGACTCTACCCTGAAACTTGAAGAGTCATTTTGCTTCCAAAACAAGGATTTGATGTCACTCACTTATGAATTCAGAGAATTCATGACTGAGAAGTTTTCTTTCCATGTTAAGCAAGGTAGGTAAACTTGATCAAGAACACCACTGCACTGGAATCCAAAGAGCAGTTGTTCTTAGTTTTAAGACATGGTTCCTCCACCCTTGGCCCCACCCCTGCCCATTTTAGGATATCTGAAGCCAGACTGTACCTTACTTACCAACTTAGTATCTTACAACCTGAGGAGCAAAGGCATCTTTGATATTGTTATCATTCTCTGTTTTGTGCAAAGTTCCTGTTGGAAGTTTGTATCATTGCCACTTTGATTGGTTATTTGTTGGTTATTGTGCTATGCTGTTGAGTTTAAATGCTCTTTAAAACACCTTCACAATGGAGTACACTGTGATTTGGCTTTTGAAAGGAAAAGTTCTTGTGAATGCACAGGAAGGCACAGGAACGCAACAGTGGGGCAGAAATTTGATAATACTGAAGCAAAGGTCTGCATCAAATAATGGAGCAGTAACCATAATTCTTTCTTGCAAAGCAACAACCATGTGGTTTTACAGGACATAAGGAAGGAAGATGCCTAACAGTAGATGAAGCTTTGTTATGTCAGTTCATTGAGACGTGAACAAAAATTGACACACACCAAAAGTATCGTCTTCAAAATTTGCAAAAGGATGTCAACAATTTAGGAGAAAATCCCAGGAGAAACCAGCTTAAGAAATTCCACATTCCAATGCTTCCGATGGCACAGAAGCTGACATTGTGTGCAAAAACACAGATGTTGATGACTCTGAGTTGAAAACAATTTGAAAAAGTCAAATTCTCCACGTACAGCAGTTTTAGGAAATCCTTAACCAAATTATTTGGCTTACATTTTCTTTTTGATGTATGCACATGAGTAATATAAAAAGTTATGTCTAAATAAGCTCAAAGATCTCCTTTTAAAGGGCTTAAATAAAAATTCAATGTGAAAATGCATTGTGTCATAATGTAATAGGCAGATTTTTTTCTGGTACATAAAATCATGATATGTCTTAAAATTACGGCATGCTAAATTTGATGCAATATGGCCTATCATATTTTGTACTCTTATTATTCCTATTTCATCTCACTTATTTCTTCACCAAAATGTTTAGATTCTTAAATAATGCCCACAGTCATTTTTCATGCATTTAAATTTCTCAAACACATTGAAGAGTCTGGTGAAATAATCATAGAGCTCTAGTTAACTACCTCAGTACTAATTTGGGGCATTTCTATGGTTATGCAATTGGCTTTTGTGTGAAGTCCATAATGAAATTCTAAGATTTTTAACTCCTATGTGAATGGAACATAAATTTTAGTGGCAACACCAAATTGTTTTGGCCACGAGACAGTATTGCCTTACATTTCAAACACCACAGAAATAGTTCCAATGTAAATGGTACAGCATTGCTGCAATTTGAAGGTATTCCCCAAAGTTCATGTGTTGGAAATTTAATCCCACTGCAACTGTGTTGGGAGGTGGGGCTTAATAAGAAGCAATTAGGTCACACATGCCACAGACTAATAGCAGACCCACCTGTAGTAGGAATTCTACTGTTCAATATGGTAGTCACTAGCAATATATAGCTACTGAAATTAAAGCTTGATCAAAATTTAAAATTCAATTCCCCATTTAAGCGCTAGTATCCACATGCAGCTAATGGCCATCTTATCAGACACAGCAACTACAGAGCATTTATATTATTGCAGAAATTTCTATTGGCCAGCATTGCTTTAGACCCTAGTCTCCAGAAAAGTCTAGTTACCCATGGAAATTGTTACACACCATCCTTAGAAATGCTTGTGGAGTTTCTCAGTTCTTACCATCTTTTGGGGAGCAGTTCTGGCTTCTAAGTAATAGTATTTGTCAGTAGGAGGCAGTGCAATGAGGTGCAAAGAGCACTATTTGAGGACAGAAAATCTGGGTTTTAATTCTGGCTCTGACTTAAATAATAATCTGTGAGCCTTCTTTGAGCAAGTCATTTTTACTTATTTCTCAGCTTTCTCGTTTTTAAATACATGAGTCAAGCTGGATATCTAAGTCATTGACAACTCTTATGCTTAGAGATTCCAGTAAACAACTGTTGCTGGCTCCATGCCATCTGCCACTTATAATGCTCAGCTCCAGCATTATAAAGAGAGCAGCCATAGTGAAAGTATCAACAACAAACAATGTCTTGTTCTATCATAATGTAATCTAGCAAGCTCAGCAGTCACTACTGCCAACCTCTCTAAGGTGACCCCATGTATTTGTACCTCTCTCTGGGTACTCGTTTCACTGCACATAATTATTACTCTTCTTTAAGGACAGCTGGTCTTTTCACCATTGTTTCTCCAATACCTAGTGTAGAGGAAGAACTCAGTTTTGGTTGGGCACGGTGGTACCTGCCTGTAATCCCAGCAACTCAGGAGTCTGAGGCAGGAGGACCTCAATTTCAAGGCTAGCCTCAGCACTTAGGGCCCTAAGTAACTTAATGAGACCCTGTCTTAAAATAAAAAAAAATTAAATAGACTGGGGAGCTGGGTGTTGTGGTAATCCCACAGGCAGGAGGATCAAGAGTTCAAAGCCAGCCTCAGCAATTTAGTGAGGCCCTAAGCAACTCAGTGAGACTGTCTCTAAAGGAAATACACAAAAGGGCTGTGAATGTGGCTGAGGGGTTAAGTGCCCCTGGTTAAGTGCCCTAGTACCAAAATAAAAAATAACTAAGTCTTGGTGGATGTCTGAATGAAGATGGATTGATTCTTTGCCACACAGAGTCCATCCAAACAGTACCAAAGTCACAATGTCTCCCTCCCAGGTATGATCTTTCCCCAACTATGGCTCTCTAGCCTGGATTTTGATGTGTGTCTTGCTGACCTATGCCATTTAGACTGAATAATTCCCTGGCTGACTGATTAGCCTATTCTCCTTCAATATCACTGATTATTCTAAGTGGGCCTTTTTCCATTTAGCTTCTTCTTTCTTTTCCCCTTCTCTTCACTCTAACAAAGTAGCTAGGAGGCTTTGATGTGTACTGGCTATCTTTTCTTGAGCAAGTCCCTCTGAAACCAGGAATTACCAGTTCCCTCTTCAAGGATAATTTTGGAGTCTTTAAATATGTTTTTTTTCCTTATTGCATTAGGGTTTCCTCTTGTTTTTAGCCTAATTTCAGAGCCTGACCTATCATAGGCATAAAATCTAATCAGACCTTCCCGGGAGTCCAGCTCTCTTTGACTGCTCACCTAGGGGTGGTCCTACAGAATCTCCCAGCAAAGAAGGAGGCTCACCAGGAAATTGCATGTTCACTCCACAGGTGGCATTTCTAGTCATTTACTGAACTATGATCATTTGGAATTTAAAAGCGAACTCCATGGTCCTCCCCTGAAGATTAATATTTAATTCATGAATTATTTATTAAGCAACTACACAGCTTGGCATTGTAGAGAATTGCATAATAAATAATACTGATGTCTGCTTTAAGATAGCTTATAGTATAGTAGGAAAGGTGAGATATATACACAAATAACTATATTACGCAATAGAAAAGAGAAAGGACTATAGATGAGATGCAACTTGCAAAGGGACCACAGATGAGCAGGAACATTGGTCTCCTGTGGGAGTCAGGAAAGGCCTACCACTTGAACCTGTGGTTTAAAGGATGGTTGAATTTCAACTTGATGTAACCAGGTCAAAAGCTCTCTATACAAAGATAATATCCCAAGTCAAGACATGACCACAGAAAGGTAACAGTGAGTCATCCCACTGGTCTGGAACACAGGCATGGTAAGACAGTGGAAACAAGAGTTCAAGGGGGAAAACTCACATTTTCTTGAAAGTCAGAGAGTTGGGGATCATATTAGTGGTTAATGGAGAACTACTGCTGGTTTTTGATTAGAGCGTAATCAGGTCTGTGATTTAAGATTACCCTGGCAAGAGTGCATATATGAAAACAATTGGATCAGGAAGAATTAGGTGTATTAGATTATACTAAAAACAAAACAAACGAATAAAACTCAAATCTTAGTGGGTTAAACACACCATTTATTTCTCATTCCCATGTGTGTCCACAGCACTTTGGCAAGGGCTCTGCCCTGCACGCCCTTCTCAGAGACTCCATAGCACAGGGACTACCATCTCCGAATGACATAAATCTCCACCATGAAGAAAAAGAGACACAGCTCATGTCTCTCTGCAGGGCCAGGTATGTGTTCATACCTTGCTTCACAGAGGCAGGAGTACACGGACAGCGGCAGGGAAACGTGTCACTGGTGAACAGAATTGTCCCCCAACCTCAGGGTAGAGCCTAAGTCAGGAGACTCACTGCACTGTCCAGGATAGAAGTGTTGAAGCTGATTTAGAATGGTGACAGAGAGCATGAACAGGAAGGGAAGGATCTATGAAACAAGAAGAAGGTGGATGAGATCTGGATGTGTGGAGGCAATAAGGAAGTGCTGGCGTTGGTTGCAGATTTCTCGTCAAGGAATAGAAATGTGGGAAATCTTCCTTAGGAGCCCCTCTATTTCTTTATGTCACCAAAGAGAATAGAGACCCCTCCCATTGGAAAAGTCTCTGTGTTTTTTTTTTTTTTTTTTTGTATTTGCAAAAAATCAATGAAGCATTTAATAATTTTTCTTGGGGACTAAACAGTTTAATTTACTAGTGATAAAGGTCAATAAAAAATGGGTTTGTTTGCTTGTTGTTGGGTACTGGGAATTGAACCCAGAGGTGCTACATCTGTAGACTTTTTAAAAAATTATTTAAGACAGGGTCTCAGTAAATTGATTAGGGCCTCACTAAGATGTTGAGGCTGGCCTTGAACTTGTGATCCTTCTGCCTCAGCCTCCTGAACCGCTGGGATTATAGGCATGCACCATCATACCCAGCTTGAAAATAGGTTCATAAAAAGAAAGAATATCCCTCCCAGAAATTCTCATATATTCAGTTTCTGTTTATCTTTATTCATGGGGGGATGTAAAATTACTATATGGGTTTAATATTCTTAAACTCATATTTGAATTAATAAAATAATTTAGGGATAGGATAACCATACTTTCTACCTAATCAGAAAAGTAATTATGAGAAACCAGCTAAAAAAGTGCTAAAAAGTTGATATTTTTCTTTGGGTTTACATTTTATGTCAGAGAATATGTCACTCTTCCAACTAATGTTTAGCATCATCCCATGATAAAGGGCTCATATGTTTTGGTGTGTTGGGATTTTTTCATACCTCTTCTAAATGGAATGTGAAATTTGAGAGATGTTTAGGAATCTCTTATTTAGAGTCCAGGAAACAACAGCAACAACAGTGAAAAGATATCATAGCCTATGCTTTTGAGAAACCATGCAAGTAGTTTTCCACAATAACCACTTTCACATCCTAGTGAACAGTCAAGTATAGATAAGTTTACAAGATTGGACCCTTTCCTTTTTTTTGCCAGATTTCTGAACTACAACCAAATTAGTCGGCTGCATGTCCCTTCAGGTGATTCTAACACAAAAACCATAAATAGGGTGTCAACATATGCATCACTGGTTAGGGGCACAATCATTGAGACCGTAGCCTGACACAGAAGTGGATGAAGTCAATGGTGCTATGTTCTGAAGAAATTTCACTGAAAGCTACCAGTCAACTTATGTGGAATATTCTTCTGACTCATATGGGTTCAGCCATGAGCTTTAATTCCAAGACTTCCTGTCTAGGGTGACATCAGGGAAGGAATAGAGCCACAGTGTTTTTAGAAAAATGGAGGCCACCAATCCTGCCACCCACTTTTCCAGGCTTGGCAAGTAGGACATTCGCCTCATTGTGTAGGTCAATGGCCTATATCCTCCACCCCAGCTTCTGCCATGAGGGAGTCTCCTTCAAGAGCTTCTATTGCAAATGGAAGGCTGTATGGGAAGAAGCTTAGCTGCACAATCAGGTTGTATGTGACTGTGAGCCTTGTCTAGGTCATGTCTTCACCTGAACACAGCTGCCAATAAGAACCGGAGACAAACACTAACTGCCTGTTCCCAGGAACTGCTTTTTCCCTAGAGACAGACTCTGTTGAGGCGTTTTTGAGCTGAGTCCAGCAGACCCAGAAAATATGGCAAATGAGAGAGCCAGGTTTTCTGGCAGGAAAAAGTAAACCAGCTTTCATGCTCAACAAGGGGCCTATCACAAATGAAGTCCAAGTGCATCATGCCACAGCTGAGAAAATGCCAAGCTTGTTGGAACCCAGGGATGGCTTTCTAGAACATCAAACGAAGAATAGTGTCAGAGTGCCCTCAGCCTTCATCATCAAGTCTGACCAAAACTGAGAGAGAGAGAGAGTGAGAGAGAAATCCTTCCACCCAGGCTGCAAGGTGGGCAGGACTCAAGAAGACAGCAGGTGAGGAACAAAGGCATACTAAAAAGAGAAAGGTTCATATACATGTTATCAGTTTTTAAATGCACATCCTATCACCAATGTCCTTGCTCTCAACCACTTCTGGCTTTAATTGCCATTCTGTCATTTCAGAGCCTCTTTCAACCTGACCTTAATGTTCAGTTGAACCTTATCACTATCAGCATAGAAGTACTGAGTACTGCAGATGAGCATTGGTGATGATGTGCCCAGCATCCTGTACCCCTCCAGGAAGAGTGTTGGTTGTCCATGTTCTATTCTCCCAGGTGGTGACAGGGAAGAAATGGACTGAGACCAAGGCTCAACAACTCACAAGTTACACGTCATTTCACCTCTTTGTGGCAATATTTGCCCAAGTCACTATTAGTTGTTCATGGATCTCTACAGAATTATTGTGGCTCCACAGAGATATCAGCTACACATCTGGGCATTGGCATGGTGCTCCATGTACTAGCTTGGGACTGGTCCATGTACTAGCTTGGGATGAGCAACATTCTCCTATGTTGAGGACAATTGTATACGAGCTATAGGGTCCTTCAGCAGTACCCAGACGTCTATTTCTTTCAATATCTCCCTCATATTTTAATGTTATTATGGAAATGTCTCCTTTAAAATTTGAATTATTAAATCCAAACCTATCATTGATGGTCAACTCCTCATCAATAACTTTAATCCAGTTGTTTTCATGCTAGCTAAAAGAATAGTTGTTTCTATTGGGGTGGTCTGGTTTTGCCTAGTAGGACAGACTGAGGCAGATTACCTAAACATACTCAGAACAACAAGACAGCACTGGGTACTAGTGTTAGGTTGTAAAGGGAAGGAAAGGGAATTATCAAAGATAGACTTTGCCTACTCTTCAGTTTCATCTCATTTAAACTCTGATATTTATACTGGATTAGCCCCTTATTATTATTTTTTTAATATAACTTTGCAGTATTTGGTCTTCTAGGAAGAAATAGGTATTGTCCCTGAAAACACTGCCACAGACTTTGCATCAGAGGCACTTTTCCTGCAAGATTCATACAGGGCACATTTTCATATGGAGTATCTAGGCCCTGGTGGCTATAGAATATCTCAGCAAAGAACCACGGCTTTACAAATAGGTATGACTAAGTGACTTCATTTCTGACTAAAGAGACTCCAGAATATTCTAAATCTTTTTCTACAATGTTTTATCTGCTGCCATCAAATGACCATCGAATGACTTTCCTAGTCTTGGTCACATAAAATGCCAGATGTGCTAAACCATGTATACTACACTGTTGGGATTCAGGGTATCTCATAACCTTGAGTGGGAGAAAATATTTCTGAGGTTTCCTTGTTTCTTGAGATGGATTTCCTTTATTTTATCACTGAAGCTCTCTATTACCAAACTACCAAAATTAGGTGGCATTGGAGCAGAGACTCAAATTTTTCCTACCTTTCAAATAAGGAAACTGAATAACTTTCCTAAAGTCATGCAGCTGAAGATTCCTAAGTTGGAATTTGACCTTGAGCAGACTAAATCCTGAGCTATGTTCTTAAAGACTCTGCAACCCACCTCCCATGGTGCCAGTTTGATCTTGTTGGTGTCAAAGCCCATTGTCCCAGGTAATCGAAAGGTCCAAAATGTTGGCAAGAACACTTTCTGAAAAACTTCATTGAAGTTATCTTCTATGTACTTTTCCTAGGCCATGATGCCTTCATTTATTTTAGCTTCCTGACCTGTGAAGATTATCTTGCCTTGTTTCCTAAAAAGCAAATTCTCTATTCACCAATACTGCTGAGAGATACACACTCCTTCCTCCACCTTTATACAAACAAGGCATAGGTCAAATAGTGTGTTTTTTAAAGAAAAACTTGAGATATCATGACATAAGTTTACATAGAGCTCTACCCCCTCAGCACCAATACATGTCCCTGACCATGTCGATGATGTCCCTGACCCAGTGAAAACCAGAATAATAACTGTGGAAGCATTTTGAAAAGCTAAAAGGGACTTTCCGGTAAATGATGGTCTTGTCATCTATGTCGCTATATTATACGAGATTTATTTGGCAATTTTACAAATAAGTAATACAGAAATGACCATTTTCATTTCAATATTGGAAAATCATAGTATATATAGATTAACCAGGATGTTGAGTTAAAATAATAAATTTAAGTAGTAACACCGAGTCACAGAGGGTTTTAAGTAGTGATAATTTCTTTCATAATTGGTGGCTATTGGGTTGATAGTATTCAGAGTACATTCTCCATAAAATTTTGTGGATTTCCTTCCAATTTCTAACAAATTCATGTGTATTTCTGGGAAAATGTGATACACACACACACACACACACACACACATACACACACAAGCATAAGTATGAAACTAATGTCACATGATTTTCTACACAGGGACAGGACATTCAGTACCAGCCACAGAGCTGGCATGGAGGAGAGATGAAAAGCCAGGCTTTCAGTCAGGCAGGTGGTTTGTTCTGGCTCATCTGCTTCCTGTTTGACGTGGGCATGTTTCTCAACTTTTCTGAGCTTCAGTTTCCTCACCTACAATATAGTGGTCTCCTCATAAGGTTCTTGCCAAAATGAAGTGAGATCGAAGCATTTGAAGCACTTAGAGCAATGCCCAGTACTTGTGCAAATAGCCATTGTTATTTTAGGAATATTAAGAAGGAATATCTTCCTTGTGACTGCACACTTGCTCTTGATCCCTTTACTAGCATATTCCATTCAGGGCACCTGAGAACACAAATTATACTGAAAAGGGGCTATTCCTGAGACATGGTTTCAGTGTGACTCCCCCGCCCCAAGGGTTTGTGTGTGGAAAACTTGGTTTCCAGCTGGCAATGTGAGAGAAGGTGGAAGTTTTAAGAGGTGGGGCTTATTGGGAGGTCCTTGAAGTTGCTGCCCTCAGAAGGGATTATCATAGTTCTCATGTGACCCCAGTTAGTTTCTGCAAGGTGAGATGATATGAAAGAGTGAACTGGACTCACCCCTCACTCTGGCTTCCTGTCTTGTCCTATGATCGCTCCATCTTTGGAGTTTTTCTACTACAAGGCCACCCACCATGAGACCCTCACCAGAGTTAAGCCAATGCCAGCATCACACACTCAAATGTCCAGAATTGCAAGCTAGATAAACTTCTTCCCTTTATAAAGTTACCCAGCCTCAGCTATTTCATTATAGTAGCAGAAAAAAGGCTAATTTACAAATGATGTATCCTAATATTTTCTCAGTAGTCACACAAGCAATTTTCCCTCAATTTTTTTATTTTTGAAGTCTCAAACCTACAAAATAATTGAGAGAATATTGCAATCAAGATTCATTTCTGTTTCACTCACCAATTAACATTTTACCACATGGGCTTATTTTTCTCTGATCCCTCTACCCTCTCTCTCCACTCCCACCAAATCATTTGAAAATAAAAGTGTTTTATGATGATAATTTACTCAACACTAGCAGGTGTTTCCCAAGAGCACTAAGATAGTTTTCAATAAAGCCAAAGTGAATATAAGAATACTTTCTAAACCATAGTTTAGATTCAACTTTCTCAGTTCTCCCAATTATATCTTGCATAGCCTTTTTCCTCCATTTGATCTAGACTCCAACCAAGTCCTTGCATTGTGTTTAACTGAAATGTCTCTATAATTGCTTTTAATCAATAACAGTACCCTGCCTTTTAAAAAAATACCTTTCATAACATTGACATTTTGGAGTTCAGGTCATCTATTTGTATAATGACTCAATTTAGATTTGTCTGATTTTTCTTTCATGATTAGATACAGGTGAAACATTTTTGCTAAGAATCCTTCATAGGTGATGCTGTGACCTTCTTAGTACATCAAATTAGGAGACACAGGTCAACTTATCCCCTTATTGGTGCTGTTGAGTGAGTTCACTTGGTTAAGGAGATGACCTCAGATTTCTCCTTCGCGTGGTGGCACACCTTCTTCTTTGCAATTGCCATACCATGTGTGGGTGATTTCATGAAGCTTTGTGAACATCTCTTTCCAGTAATATCCACCCAATGGTTTTAGCATCCATGGATGATGTTTGTCTAAATTATTTGAGTGATTATAAAATGGTTACATTATATTTCTATCATTCCTCTATATCTGTTAGCTGGCATTCTTTTATAAAAAGAGCCTCCCTTTTTGTAGAAAATTATGGACTCAGAGCTTTTGTTTTACTAAGCATATTATTTTAAGCCATTGCCATTATTATTCTTTTTCGATGCTCGAATTTTACCAAATTTGGCCATTGTGACCCTCTTCAAGTTTTCTATTCTATTAGCACATTTTAAGCACTTCTTTAGCTTCTGGTATAAAATATTCCAGGATCACCATGTCCCAGACTTGGAATCAATCACCATTACTCTACGATGCCCTGATTCCCTTCAGTGGTAAGTGTTTTGTCTTATAAGTACTGATGGCTAATCAATAAAAATGAATCTGTTTGTGTGTGTGTGTGTGTGTGTGTGTGTGTGTGTGAGAGAGAGAGAGAGAGAGAGAGAGAGAGAGAGAGAGATACAATTAAAAAAAAACATTTTTTAGGCCATTACCTTTTGGGAAAGTGGACTTCACACTGAGGATCCTTCTGGCTCCTTGGGTGGCATTTTCTTGCTTAGTGGTGCATATCTAGGGAAATGAAGAACAAGGCCAAGGGCAGGATCTTTATGGTAGGTCAGATATAATAGCAATTTGACTTATATCTGTGAGTTTGCCTCAATGTTAATTGAGGTTTTAAGTCGCACACACAAACCTACAATAAGTACACAGGCACACACACTGCCTGTCCATAGATGTGCATTCTTAAATCATATATATAGAGAGAATATATAAATTATATATAATTAAATATTATGCATTCAATTATATGTAATAGAATAGTATCTATAACATATGAATATGGAAAGTGAAAATCCTCCCAGGCACTATCTGTCATTTAAATTCCAATCAATCTGTTCAAGTCTTTGGACCAAGAGAAGTAGAGCTGGGGAGTCTTCCTGTCTTGGCAACCTATCCAAGGCTTTGCTGAGAGGTGGTTTCCAAGTTCAAGTATTCTCATACACTCTGCTCTTAATCTTGCCAGCTCAGCTAAATTTCTTTCTTTCAGTCACCTCCCAGATACTTGCTTTGGGCATTTTCTTTGGGTTCTTAATGCTCATTTGATATTCCTGCAGTAGACAACTGGCATCCAGCCCATGCTTAATCTTAGAGGACAGCTGGGGGTAAATGTTCTCTGAGCTGGTCCAGTCGTGCTTTCTTCCCCCTTCTCTCCTTGTGACTGGCAGATCACCTCTGTTTCCTAGGACCCTGATCACTATTTCTCAATGTTGTTCTTAGTTAACATGTTTCTCTGTATGTATAACTGAAAATTTTTATCTTTGGAAATTATTTGGTCATTCAGTAAGTTTAGATTAAAATTATTAGCTCTTGAACTTCCAGTAAGTTTTAGCTGATTACAAAATGTTGGTCACTTCCAAAAAATTATGTATACCATGTCTGGCACCCATTCTTAGAACTTGTGTGGACTTCAGCTTTTGTGATAATAGAGTCAGTTAAATTTAAAACCAAATGTTTTCTGGTTTCTTCCATCTATAGCTCAATTCTTAATTTTCTCTGGAATTTCACCAAATGAATTTGTAGGGACTCAGAATAGTTACTAGCTCAGACCCCAATAGTCCCACTGAGCACTTGGAAATCTGCCTTAAGATTTAAGGCTGTCTGTGTGCTATGTACCTGGCCTCCTCTCAGAAATTGAGGGAAGGTCCACTTTGCTTCCAGGATTGTTTTCTGCTTTCATCTGTCGGTGAATACAGCCCTATTTTTCACAGTCCTCATCACACCATCACCTAGTCAGCCTGGGATTCAAAGTCTCAGGAATAAAGACAAGTTGCCTTAGGAAACCCAAGCACCTCACCTGACCCAGCTGTCTCCTGGAGCTTGACAATTAAATGTCTCCGGTGGTGTTAATAGAAATGGCCTCATTGTGATCTTTGAATTACAGCCTGTGGAGTCTTTTCCTGTGAATCCAGGTGTGTTGTCAGCAACACAGTGTGACTTGGAGAAGTACTAATTAACAATACACGAGTTCGGCAACATATGTATGGCTCCCAGAAAGCAAGGTCTCATCTAGCTATGTCATGCATTCCAAGGGATTCCACTGTGTAGTGTGAGCCCCCAGAACCACAAAAGGCATGAACACCTAGTATTTAAGGTGTGAGTAGTCTTGGTGGAAGAAACCATGTCTGGATCTGGTCACTGCAAAGACCAAATCAGCAAACATACACTGAGGGGCAATGGGCACAGCAACCTATTAGTCACAATAGGAAAGAGCAGGGTGGCTAAACAAGAGGGGCCTACTTCTAGATGACTCTCACACAAGTCGGAATGAACTTAAATTTCACAGGGGATTTGCTGGGGGCAAGAACAAGTCTGCAAGGATAGGGATTTATGTAAATTACCTTAATAGCCAGTGGTGGGTGGTATTGTAGGATGGGCCTTTGCATAGAGTGGTCATAGGCATGGTGCCCTACACAAGAAAAGAACACATTAAACCTTGGTTGAAGGAATGATAGTTGACAAAATGTCTTAAAACTCAGAAGAATGTGTTGGGCTAATGAGTGGGAACTTTGCCCTGTGGTGCTATGGTCAGTGTGGGGAACAATGTTCACTGGAGGCCCTCATCTGAGCGATTCCAGACTCCTGTCACAAACTTTCCCTCTCAGCACCTTCCACCATCTGAGTGGAACCATGATATAGGATCTGTTGAGATAAAGAACTCCTGCTTGTTTTCTAATGGAAAAAGGTCACTGATTCTTCTCTTTTGTAATGCAAGGATGACAAAATTGTATTAGTTAAAACATGAGCAGTGAATTATAAATAAAATGGAACCAAATGCATACCTGCCAGTGGTTAAATGCAAGCCCCTCTCCCCATACACGTGTCTGGGTTCTTGTGGTTAAGCTCCACTCTCTGCCCTAATCATCCTCTTTACAATTTCCAAGACTGGAACAAATGAGGCTCCCGTGTGGCCATGTAAGCCATGGTGAGGAAGGCAACTCTGAGCCCTGTGTGTGTGGTATGTCCTTCTCAGAATCGCGCCTGTGTTTCATAATAGATAATATGTCTCTCCTGAATATGATTACCTCTTCCTTCTGTTGCCTCAGTGACAAATTTCCGTGATTATACACAAAACATTTATAATGACAAATGCGCTGATAAGAACCCCTTTTGGCTGATGACAGCAAAGAGCAAGTACACTATAATTATGACATAAAGTGAGATTATGGAAAATTCATAATATTGGCTAGAATTCATTCCCAGACACTAATGTACCCGTGTCTTTTCAACCATTTCAAAGTAATCTTTAATGTTCTGAGTTGCACAGTGAGATAAAGCCTGATCTCCTGACCAACATGGCAGGAGGAGGAGTTGTGGAAGTTCCCTGAAGACCACCTGGTTACCCACAAGGCGTGCTGGACTGGGAACCCAAAGCCAGCAATGCACTTGTCCCTCTGAGAAGCCAACTAATCTGCCTGCCAGAAATTCATTGTGTACAGCCATTTACCAGATTGTACACTCCAGAAGGGTGGGGACAACACCTGTCTTGTTTCTGCGAGACTTAAGGCTTCTCCATAAATGTTTGCTGAATATTTACTGGGTGCAAATAAATGACTAAATGACTGATCTGGAAGGCCACAGGGTAAGACACTGACCTGAATAGATGGTGGAACATGATTTCGGATCTGACCACCTCAAATTCACGCACATAGTCCCTCTCCCAGTTTTAGATCTTTCAGGGCCTATGCTACATCCAGGAAGGTTGGACCAACTCTACTGACAGTCAATAAATCTTCTTGACAAGTCAGCTAACAACAGGGGATAAGGTCCAAGACTTCTAGGAGAATCTTGAATGTTCAAAGGAATGTATGTATCTATGGTGCTGGAAATTCTGGCACTGATACCACAATGCCAGTATTATCTCCCATTGTGCTGTGTAATGTAGTCACCATTAGGGTTTCTTATGACGCTCACCTGAACCCCTGACCTTACCTCAATCAAACCAGTTTCTTTATGGTTTTCTTTTCCCTAAATGTGGGGATTCCTTTCTACAAGTTTTGTTTTGTTTTGTTTCAGGAAATGTTTTATTGAAATGTAACATACCTACAGAAAATTACACAAAGTATTAGTTTAATTCAAGAGTTTCTGAGGCCCCACCTGAATAAACACCTAGATTAACAAATAAAATATTACCAGTACTCAGTAAGCCCTGTTGTAAACCCATCTAGTTACTATCTCCCCCAAGAGTTCCTCCTATCCTGACTTCGAAAAGCATAGATTGTTTATCGGCTTTGTACTATATACAAATGGAACCATATAGTGTACAGGTATTTGTGTCTGGATTCTTTTGCTCAATATTAAGTTTGAGATTCATCCATTTGTTGTGGGGAGCAAAAGTTTGTGTTTCGTCATATGATCATAACAATATTATTTATCCATCTTACTTTTGATAGACATCGGGATTGTTCAGATTGTTTCTAGTTTGAGAAGTGTGCAAATAGTGATGCTACCATTCTTCTTCTGCATGTCTCTTGGTGCCCATAAACTTGCTTTTTGGCTGGTACATTTTTAGAAGTGGATGTCTTGGTTACAAGACACATTATATTTCACTTTAGTAGATACTACCAAACAGTTTTACAAGTGGTTCTATCAATTTCCATGCCTACCTGCAATGCTCAAGAATCCAGTGGCTCCACACAATCACAATGCTTAATACCATAGGAATTTTAATTTTAGCCATTCTGGAAATGTGTAATAAAATCTTATTGTGGTTTTGAGTTGCATTTGAGTTCCTTCTTAAATGGTTATGGGCCATGTAAACATGACTGTGAAATTCTCACTTAAGTCTTTAATTAACTTAAGTCTGGGTAAACAGTTGTCTGTCTTTTTTAAATGATTATCATTGACTTGTAGTCTTTATGTATCTCAGAGAGATAAAAACATATTACAAATATGTTCTCCCATTCTGTAGTTTACATTTTATCTCCCTTAGTATTTTTAACGAATAGAAGTTCTTAATTTTTATTAATTTTAATTTATCATTTTCCCCCTTTATGGTTGTGATTTTCATTTTCCACCTAATAAACTGTCCCCTCAGCCAAGCTTTTTCAACTATTTCCCCATGTCTACTTCTAGAAGCTTTACAGTCTCACCTTTCATACTTAGATATACAATCCATTGGAACTGATTTTGGTGCATGGTGTATGGTAGGGTAAAATTCATGTTTTCCCATTTAGATTTTCAATTAGCTCAGCACCATTCACTACAAGGTCAGGGTCCCCCGCTGCACGGCATTGCACTTTGTAATAAGTCCTGACTTCCTTGTGTGGCTTGTTTCTGGACTCTATTCTCTTCCATTTGTGTATTTATCTTGTACCAATATCCCAGGGTCTTAACACTATTACTTTACAATAAGTTGTAACATGCAGTGGTATAAGGGCTCAGCTTTGTTCTTCAAGAATGCCTTGTGGTTCTCCATCCTTTTTCATAGTCGCATAAATTTTAGAATCAGCTAGCTAGTTTATACATACACACACACACCTGCCAGAGTTTTGATTAAAATAGTTGAAACTATAGGTCAATTTATAGATAATTTACATTTTTATAATATTTTAATACATAAGCATGACATCTATGTCTTTATTTACTTAAGTTTCTTAATTTGCCTCAATAGTATTTTATAGTATGGAGTATGGTGGAATTACACAATTCGGTGAGATTTATTGATGGGCGCTTTATGGTTTTGATGCTTTTTAAATTGTAACTTAAAAAAGATTTCAGTAGAAAAAATGGGCAGTTAAGAGGAGTAATTTCAAGCATTCAACAGCATAGAATCGTGGCTGCAGCTTCCAACAACCAATTATATATTTTATAAAGAAATAGAGGAAAGGAGTTTGCAGGCTCCCAACACAAAGGAATGATAAATGTGTAAGCAAAGGCAGATGTTTGTTAGTGTGATTTGGTTCTGATGCATTTTATCCATGCATTGGATTATCACACTGTACCCCAGAAATATATACAATTATCACATGTCCATGAAAATAAGATATAAAAAGTTAAAAAATTGTAAGATTTTTAAAGTCTACCTTTAAATTATGTATTTAGGTACCTGGGATTGAACCCAGGGGTGCTTAACACCTGAGCCACATCTCCAGCCCCTTTTACTTTTTATTTTGGGATAGGACCTCGCTACGTTGCCAAGGCTGACCTGGAACTTGTAAACCTTCTGCCTCAGCCTCCTAAGGATTAGAGGCATGGACCACCAGACCCTGACAATTTTTTTTTTAAATTTTAAGTTTACAGTTAAAAATATTGCAATTACATAAAATACAAATAATTTATCTTGACCATGAATTTGTCATTCTTGCTAGTTTTACCTATTCAATTAGATTATCTGTACTGTTTTTAGACTTTCTATATAAGTTGTTGTGCCATATGTGAATAATAAAACTTCATGTCCTCCTTTTCAATCCTTATATTTTATTTTCTTATCTATTGCCCAGCTGGGCCATACAACACAAGGTTGACTAGACTGGGGATGCTGATGGTGGTGGTTTAATTCCCAGTTGCAGGGACACTTGACAGAGTGTTTACCACCTGAGTTAAAGTAAGGCCTTTCCTCTTCCAAGGTTGAGAAATCTGGGCTTTTGATATGCTTTGAAATAATAGATTGATGGAGAAGGTTTGTCTTAGCAGAAATGGAAGGGAAAATCCTATGGAATAAATGGTAGAACTGCCATACCTGTTTGCCCACCTGTGGTGCAGCTGGTACTACTTGTGTGCCCACATACTGAGGTCTGTGTTGTTGGGAGAAAAGATAGAGGTGATCATCAGGAAGGATGGGCCCCCAACTGGGGGAGAATAAGGTTGACAACAGAATCACCAAATCTGGATTTGAGGAGCATCTCATTCAATCCTCTACCCATGGCATGAGTCCCTCTGAATATCTTGACTAACTTCGGGTTGGAGGACAACTGTAGCCACTCTCACTCCCAAGAGCTTTTCAAGTCTCATCCCACAAGCCCTTCTGTGCCCCCCCGCATTGGTCCATGGCTACAGTTGATGAGCCTGCAGCATTCCCTGACCTCCTTCCCTTTACCAAGTGGTTCTCACACTCCATTGGTACCTTCGCTAAGGGTTAAATTGGACTATCTGTTCAAAAGCCCTAAGTGAGCATGCCATACCAAGCTCCCACTCCTGAGCCTTCTGCAGTGTCTGAGGGGACCAACTCCTGCTCATAGTTTTCAGTAAGACCACTGGGACCCTTTTCTAGGCAGAGTGGATAGCAAAGCCCTACTCTACTTCAGAAAGAAATGCTAGCTACTGAGGAGCAGCCTATACTGGATCCTGCTTTCTTTGTCACTTCTTCCTTAAGTAAACCAGGAGGTATTCAACCTTGCCTTAGGTCCCCTTCAGTTTTTGCCAGTTCGTTTTCTTTGCCCTGGTCAAATCTAGTGACTAGTTTAAAGGATGAGAAGATCCCACTCCCCCTCCGCTTTCATGCCCTGTCTCTCTGGGTTTCACTGGACCTACTCCCCAGGAGGCTCGTCCACTTTAGGACCTTGACTGACTCCTTAGCTCATGGTCTCAGGTTCTGGATGGCAGGAAAGGTGAAGTCCTCTGGGGGTGGGGTGTGGTCCTGTCACAGATGTGTCACATGATTTTTATGTGGCATCGGCTCTAGCCTCCGTCGTCTGCTCCTGGAGTTCCTTTACCCTGGACACTCTCTGTGGCAGGAAACATAAGGCACATGCTGCCAACAGAATTCTTTATCAGTAGGAAGCTTTCTTGTTGAAAGAAAGAGATCCACAGAAATGACAGGTCCCCATTCACCCTCTCTGTTTCTGCCTTGTCTCTTTTCTCTCTTACCTCCTAGCCCTGCCTCTTACTGCTTTCAGTTTCTCAATCCTGAAGGAGGGGATAAAAGCAGCGACCCACAGGCCTGCAGAGAACAAGCAGTTGCTCCAGGGGAGGGAGGGAGGTGCAGTGGGGGGTTAGCATGAATGGAGATGAAGGCTGTACAGCAGGAGCCTCAGGAGGGTAGGGACTCGGAGTCCCCCTGGGCAGTGCCAGGGGGTTGGGCTCCTCCTCATGCCTCATATGCATTCCACACACCACCATTGGGACTGGGACATGAGCTGCACATAATTAATTTTTATTGAAAGAGTTTTTTGTCTGCAGACATTGTGTTCTGCTTCTGCCATGACGATAAAGTCTCCAGTACAATTTTGGATTTAATTATAGTCCTATTTCGAGGGAATGAAAAAAAAAAAAAAAACCCATGTCAGAGGCACAGATAATTGGTGATGCCAGGTGGAACTGAGACATGGGTTCCGGGACTCAGAGCAGTTGCTTCCGGCTGATTCAGATCTCATGATCCATCCAGCTGGCTTTGGTTGGGTTCTGGCCTCCCTCCCCTCAACCCCCTTCTCTAGAATCAGCACAAACTGCAGGCCCTAAAGGACAGAGATGGGAGGATGTGACTTCAAAGTTGTGCACATAATCCTTCTCCCCAAACCCTGACATCCCCCAGTATCTGGGGACCTTAAGCCAGGCTGGAATTTTTCACTCTGGTGTTACCAGATTTCTCAGAGCTAGGCAGGGGCTTGGAATCAGTTTTAGACATGTGCTCTGGGAGTCTTGTTATTTGACAAGTTTGGGACCAAATTCATTTCTGGGGGTGAGGCTGATGTTTCTGAATAGAGTCTCCAGCAGATGAGAGACTTCAGCTGGGGCAGGTTAGATTCCAGGCTTGTCTTTGGGCAGCTGGTTCAGGAATGTCTCATGGATGTGGAGATGGAGGAAAGACAAGCAAGGAAGGGAAAGAGGAGATAGTTGCAATCACCGCCATCACTCCAAACCAGAAGAGGCTCAGAGCAAGTCACCTTAGCAAAGTAAGCAGCAGGCTTTTATGGGCTGAACAGGGAAACAAAATAAAGACATTTGACTTATTTGGGCCTATCTGGTGGAAATTTCCTAGAGGTTGGGTGGTGGTTTCTGATTGGTAAGGTTTAAGCATTGTTTTATTGTTTACATTGGATTTCAAATTCCATATGCAGAAACCCAGAGCACCAGAGTCCTCTCAGCCTGATGGCCTCACACTTAATTTTTTCTATCAGCATTTACTGGAAGGATGCTGGGCAGTCTGTGCCAAGGTGGCATCCGGGATAGCAGCAGTTGGGACAGACTGCAGTTACAGGTGTGCCCCACTTTTGGAAAAAACAGTTGGTCCTCTATCCCTGTGGGTTCTACATCTGTGGATTCAACCAACCATGGATGAAAATATTAGAAAAAAGGCAATAAAAATAACATGATAATAATACAACCCCAAAACTGAGGTAAATCAACTATTTGTACAGCATTTGAATTTCATTGTATTAGGTACAACATCCGGAGATAATTTAAAGCATACAGAAGGATGCATATACCATTTTATTCACAGAATTTGAGCATCCTTGGATTTAGATATTGATGATGGTCCTGAAACCAATCCCTTAGGCATATTGAAGGACAACTGTACAGTATTCACATATATGAACCCAGAATTTAGATGATTCGAGGTAAAAGAGGCCTCATGCTGTCACACTTAGTGAACAGTCTCAATTTCAATTATTTCATGAATATTTTGACTTCTCAATGAATTTGCAATCTATTCTAGATTGGGCTCTATCATGTAAAGTCTCTTAAATTATAATATTATTTTGAGAATAGCTATGAAACCCTGAGTTCAAAAGCACACCAGAATAACACAAATTTCAGTGGTTGAAAACGAGAGGAATTCAGCCTCTTAATAAAAATGTTTATATTTATTTGTCCTGTGGGAATTTATTTGTCTTGCAGAGAGCTCCAGGAAGGAGGAGCACCCTCCCTTTTCCCTGTCATCAGCCTCAATATAGGCTTAAACCCCTTCTTATCCCAGGGTCACTCTGGGTTATCTCCTGGGCAGGGCAACAGGTGTCAGTCTCCTAGATGTCAGTCTAGGATCCAGGAAATGAGTCTCTTGCCTCTTAAACCAATTCTCTCCTATCTTATTCCCCTCCCCAGGGAGTACCCCAAATTTCTGCTGGACAACATGCCCTGAAACATTGAGATAGGACTTAACCAATAAAAGCACCCAGGGAAATAAAACATTGGCACAGATCGAGACTAAAGAACAAGCAAATGATTATTTCACCAGGGAAGAACAGGAGAAGGTGAAATTATAACCAGAAAACAACCCAATCTGCACCAATGGAAAGGCTGTGTGTGGGCTCCCTGGTCCCCTCTGACTCGGAAGCATCTCCTTCCACCCCACGGCTTCCACTTTAGTAAACTTATGTTTAAAATTCTGTTGTTTATTTCAGGGACCTTGAAGTGTCTCTTCTTTGTGCCCCTATTGCTCCCAAAGCATATCACCATCTTTAACACATCACATGAACTAATTCTCCAGGTGTGTCTCCCCCAGTATAATGTGAGCTGCTTCCAGGCAAGCACTGAGCGTTCCTCTCCTGTGTTTCCTGTGATTGAGCACAGTGCCTGTACTTAGTGGGCATTTAATAAATATTTCTTCTAAGCTGAGTTAAATAGTGGAAAGAGAATAGACTTGGGATTCAGGGAAGTTGTTGACTGATAGCCCTCGCATTTGCCAGCTTTGTTTTTGACCTTGAGGAAATAGAAATCGGAGCTTCATCTGCAAAAATGAGCATAATAAAACAAATCTCATGTGGTTGGAAAGATTTCATGAGATAATGGAGATACTATAGGCAACATGGGCATTTGTTACTTGTTTGTAATACTAATGGAAAATTCACAGTGAAAGAGTATCATGGATCTTAAACCCTGAAAGTGCATCCATTACACCCAAAATTGTTCATAACCCCCTGAAGGACATCTCTCCACACGCACTTGAGAGACCCCAGGGAGCAGGGGAATTGACTGCTGGTCAAGATCAGAAAGGAGAATTGTAAGCTTCTACTTTGGGGGAAGTCTCAGCCCTGCCATGTGTAAGCCATCTTCCAGCCTCCTTTTCTCTTTCTTCAGTAACATCTTGGGTTGAGTTTCATCATTCACAGATTTTAGACTTACTCAAGCTTAAGAGTTAGATTTCACCCTTGATTTCAATGTCCTATCCTCCTTTTTCTCCAGGAGGCTTGAGTTGAGGGATCCTATCCTAGTGCCTGGCAATTTTCATCAGCAATTGTGGAATGGAGAAGGACTTCATCTATACTGGGAACATACCTACTACTCCTCAGGCTTTAAAGTCCAGCTTCTCCAGGGCTGGATGGGTTGGGGCTAAGAAAGAAGTCCCTGGTGCCATAGGGATATTATAATTGATATGTTGGTGGAAGGTGCCCCTGGTCTTGATCTGCAGTGCTTGTGCTAAAACTCTGATTGTGACAGTAGCAGTTTGGGTATGTGCAAGAGGACAGAAAAAACAGCATGTGCAAAAGCTCAGAGGACAGGAGAGCCTGCTCAGCTCTGAGACAGACAAGCCCCACTTGGGAATGGCTGGCAAGGTACTAGATAAAGTTCTGATAAAGTGGGTAAAAGTCAGGTCAGGAAAAAGAACTTTCCTGCCAGGCAGAGCAGGCTGAGTTTTGTTCATGGGTGATGCAAAACCACTAAAGGGCGTTTAGGCAGGACTCTGTGGCATATTGGGAGAATCTGCCCCCTCCTGGGGCATGGATACAAGAGGATGAGGCGGGAAGGGAGCACACCCATCAAGTGGGTGGGACACCTTGGCCGGAGCTCTTGGCTCCGCTGCTCTGCTGAGCACGGCCCCTGTGGTACTGTCAACCCTCAAGCCAAGGTTCCAGTCATGTCTTCCTACCTCAGTTCCCTGGGGGCTCCCAAGAGCAGCTGGGCCAGGAAAACGGTCAGACTCAGTGCAGAAGGGAGCATTGGCTGCCAGTTGGAGAGAGGAGGCTTCCTTTTATGGAAGGCCTGGGATTCTTCCTTGACAACAGCTCTCAGAATCTTGCTTAGTAACGGAAGAGCCCCCCTCCTGATTTTCAGATTCTCTCAACAGTGGCTCCCACGCAGGCCCCACCAGCCTGCCAATGGCACCCTCTGCCGAGGCTGTGGAAGAAGCTCCCTGTTAGATCTGACCAGGGCATTTGAACACTCTCTCACACACCTGTACATGTATACAGACGCAAGCATGGCCCTACACACACACACACACACACACACACACACACACACACGGAATGATCTGCCTCTACCACCAATGGAAGGAAATGCATTTTGAGAGGCCAGCAGACCACACTGTACCCAATGTGATAGAAGTCAGTGGCTTAATAGCATTGATTGGAGAGACACAAAACCCCACAAAACTAGGAAATCTGAATTCCCTCTCTGCCTCATACCTAGGTGGTGAATTGAGAAGATTACTTAAACTATCTGAGCCTCAACATCCCCAACTGTAAAATAGGGACAGTATCTATCTTTCAAGATTGTTTCGAGAATGAGAGAAGTGTTTGTAATGTGTCCTACATAGAGTCATGTGATCCTTAAATCACTATTCATTTTACTAACATTCTTGCTCATATCAGCATTTGAGGATAATGGCTACCCCAGCTTCCCACCAAGATGCATTCAATAAGTTCTTTTGTTAGAATTATGGAAAACCTACTAGATTTAGAGCACTGTCATAAATGTTATAAGAGATTAAAAATATATACAATAATAACCCTATCTTTGGATAGTTTACACAGGATATAAGAATGGAATATTTTGCTTACACGCAGAATTTTAAGAGTAGGTTCCATTTTACCTCCCTTACCACATCTGCTAGAACTTGATTTTTTAGGGCTCATGGTCCCCTAAGAAAAAGAAAAAAAGAGAACACTTTGCTCAGCTTAACTCTCAGTCACATATTCTTAACACATAATGCTTTAGTGATTTTAAAAAGTGTATGCGCATGCATCTGAAGGTATATGAGAGAGTGAAAGAGGGCTCAGAGGTACCGAAGAGATGCTGTATGATATGATAGGAAGAGCACCTCCTCCTTAGGACACAAAAGGACAACTACTGAACATAAACTCTTGGCAAGAGGCAGGCATCTCTGAAATGGCAATCATAGTCTGCTCCCAAATCACGAGGGAGATATTGGGTCAAATAAAATAATAGTCATAAATATTTCATAAAAGAAATCTCTAGCAAAAGGTGCTTGATAAGCTGTATATAAGCCAAACATCACACGGGTGAAGATTGGAGGACTGGTGAGTGAGATGAAGAGGAAGGTCAGGCTGCAGAACTTGGTGAGTGGTCCCTCCTCCTGGCTTCAGTAGGAGTCCAGACCCAGCACCCCCAGGGCTATAAAGAGAAGGAGGCAGGAGATGGTTCTCTCCTGTTGAGTCCAGAGGCCAAGCCCCTCCTCTATTCCACCCTCCCAACTTCTCCCACCCATGTCATTCTTTCTTGTCACTGGCATCCTCAGTAAGACTGCCTATAGGTTGGCAGGTTATCAGGTGGTCCTCATCTCCTCCATCAACATTCTGCACATGAAGGTCTTTTAAGAGGGATGGTCCACACATTAGAGCTCACAATCAAAGCTCTTGGAGTCCTAGTTTTTAAAAACCCATTCAATGAATCAATAAGTAAATAAAAAAAACCCATTAGATGTAATATCATCATCATCCTCATCATCATCATCATCATCATCATCATGTATTGTATTGTGGCCCTTTGCTAAGTGCTTTACATGTATTACCTCATTCACCCTTGAAAGACATAATGAGGGAATTTTTATTATTATCTTCATTTTATAGGTGAGGAAACTGAGGTATTAAGACTGGGTAATTTAACTGAATTTGCATGGGAAATAACTAGAAGACCCTGACACCAAAGCCAGGGCTCTTAACTATACTAGCAGACGGTCTTCTGTCACCAGCTTCTAGGTGACTTTGGCAGGATAACCCTAAGCCTCAGTCTCATTCTGTGAAATGCAAGGGAGCTGGAAAGGTTGCTGCTGAATCTTCCTTCCAGTTCAACTGAAAAATAATGTGGTTTGGGGATCATGTCACTCTCAGAATGCCATGGAGGCCCCTCCTCTTGGAAAAAGATCTTCAATAATCTCTAAGTCTGGCTCCAAAAGAGAGAGTTGGCAGTTGTCATAAGAATCTGGTGGATGAGGAGGATAAGAAAAAGGAAAGAAATCTAGAAATTCTTCTTTTTGTGTGTATGTGTGTATTTTTTTTTCTTTAACTTTTCCTTCTGGCAG
>JAJEJO010003746.1:117402-134962 GCA_020662805.1 Glaucomys volans | reverse complement strand
TTATTCTCTCTATTCAGACATCAGCAAAAATATTACAGATAGAGAGATACACTAAAACAGGAAGCACCTTTCCCTCTCCCCCACCAGCTGCATGGCTGCCTCTGTCTCTTCCTCTGCCTTTTGTTCTCAGCTCAGTCTGTTCTAGGTTTTATTTCCACCTCTGTTCCCCCTCTGCTGCTCCACTCTGTGTTCTTGCTGTTGTCTTTCTGCAACATTCACCTCTCCCTCTAATGCCTTTGTCTTTCTCTCATCCCTTTCCAAAGGCAGTTTCATATGTTTTTAGTCTTCCCTACAATTTCACAGGCATGAATGCAACCACATTGGTAGAAAGAACTAGAAGAGCTAAAAAGGATCACATCAAAAAGAAGCTAAATCAAGAAAGACAGGACTGATAATAAAATGTGTGTCAGATACTATTACAGAAAATTTTAAAAAGAGTTTTGCTGGCATAATATAAGTATGATGGATTCATTGATGATTGACATGTTAAAATGTACATTTATATAGTGATATCATTTCCAAGGAACTCTTCAATACATGATTCCAATTGATCCCAAATAAGTTAAGAGGAGGGCATGGGGGACATGGAAGTGGGGGGATTGTCTTCTTCCCTCTACCATGGCCAATGAGTGGCACACCCAGGACCAACACCCTGGGGCATTCCAACATAAGTCTTATCAACATCTTCCTATTCATCACAATGATTTATAAGGGTCTCTTTTCTTGTCCTGCTTCTTCACTACTCTGTCAGTTCTTTAATTGCATACTCACTGCTGGAAAAATGCCTGACAAAGGGAAGAAGGTAAATAAACATCTTTTCAAAGAATGAATAAATGAAAGGATGGGTGGATGGATGCATGTGTGCATCTCCCCCCAGAAGACAATGGAAGGAAAGCGGTGAAGGAGGTGAAGTTTGACTTGGGACACATGGCATCACCTTACACCATGCTCTTTGCTTATGGGTAATCCAGGGCCACAGCATGCGGCTATTCCCCATTTAATCACCATGATGCCATTCCTTTTTTCTTAATTTTGTAGTTGTAGATGGACATCATGCCTTTATTTTATATATTTATTTTTATGCGGTGCTAAGGATCAAACCCAGTGCTTCACACATGTTAGGCAAGTGCTCTGTCTCTGAGCTACCACCCCAGCCCCAATCCCAGTCCTTTAATCAATCCTCTCCTGTCTATCCAGACAATCTCAGCTCATTTATAGCCCATCACTATCATTAGCTGCCTCGTCTCATAATCAGGTGCCACATGTCTTCCCTCCTATCATTTACTTTAAACTTGCTTGCTTACTTTCCTTTGGTACTAGGAATTGAACCTAGGGGTGCTCTACCATTGAGCTACACACACACACACACACACACACACACACACACTGCCGTTTTATAAATTTTGAGACAGGGTTTTGCTAAGTTACCCAGGCTGGCCTTGAACTTGTGATCCTACTGCCTCAGTCTCACAAGCTGCTGGGATTACAGGCATGTGCCAATGTACCCAGCTACTTTAAACTTCTTAATTAGCCATGTCTTATTTAATTCCCTCATATATTAATTGAGGAAAAAGAATTAATGTTCATTTCATGTCTACTATAGACCAGATAGCATCATAACCTCAGGAGTTTTACACTTTAATCTCTCTTTTATTGATGAGGAAACTGAGGCTCCAAGAGCTTAATTTATCATAATACGTGAGTTAATATACATATACTTCCTTAATGGAGGAAGGAAAAGTGGCACAGTGATTAAACTAGAATTCAAGGCCAAGGCTTTCTGATTCCAAAGCTCAAGTTTTATGCAACAGATTAGCCTCTTCAAATTTTAATTCCAGTTACAAGGTCCTTTCCAATTTGCAGACAACACAAAGGACTTACAAAATCATGAATGAATAGAAAAATTAATTCCTAGTCTCCAGTCATATGTGATCATTATGGTAATTCTTTGAAACTATTTTAATTGTTTCTTCCAGGAAGCATAAGGAATGGTATGCATAATATTTATCACTGGTATGGTTTTATTTATATACAAGGAGAACTGTTATTTGCTCCATTTTTTGGGTTAAAGCTATTTCCTGTGTGACCATGCTTCCCAAGTAAGTGGGGGATGGCTCTGGAGCTAAGACACTACTTCCCTTGGCTGGATGCATCTACTCAGGTCCTTCTACTATCAGAATAATAAAGTCCTGGTCCTGTAACTAGGTTTCTTTTATTTGAAAAGGAGACTCAGGAACTGAAATAAAGGCTATCAACACACTTGGTGACTTGGCTATCAGCTGGTGAATCTATTAATCAATGCTTCCGCACATTCCATTGTGATCTAGAAGGATCCTGGAGTTCAGCAGAGCCCTAATGAGTCTATTGAGCAGACAAAAAGAGATTCAGTTACTTTCTCTCTTGTTTTGGTGTTAACTATGGCCTCCTTCTCATTTCCCTGCCTATCCTGTTTGTTCTCACTCTCATTCAGGTAAATCCTGCTGGTCCTTCAAAGTCCCAGAATAACCCACCTCCTGCAGAAAATCATCTGGCCACAATCCTCTCCTTAGATGCTGGCTTCTCCAAGTCCCAGTTTCTCTTATGGTATAGCTTTCTTAATTGTTCCTTGTGTTTTACACTCTCACCAACTAGATTCCAAATATCTTAAGATATGGATCCGAGCACTAGAAATAGTATGTGAATAGTAAATAAATTTCAATCTCTTCAAAACTGGAAATGCATAAAGGCTATACAGGGTAAATCTCTGTTAGTAGATTAATTGAAACCTCTATTAAATCCAAATTAACCAGAAAGAACTTCCCATTGCTCAAACTTAACAGAAAACGAAGACTTTTGGCTTTCTGCCAACTGGGCCAACGTCTCTCTGAAAGTGTGCATCAGTGGCACATGGTCACACCTAATGAGGCCCTGTGATCTGACATGAGGGGCAAGCATTGCTTCTCACGGCTTCCACTCAGCAACTAAAGCCACAAGGGAGCGGAGTCTGAGGCTGACTCAGAGCTTTGAATATATTCAGTGTCCTGGGCAGCACCCTGAATTGTGTCGTTGCAAATTTAAGCCTATGCTGAAGAAGGCAGGGAATTCACCACCTCCTGACTCTCACAGCATGCCCCATGTCTGACACCTGGGCCACAGCACATCTCCAGCATTGTTCCCCAGACTAAAAAGGAATGTCTCTTGGACCACAAGTTCCCATGTCAAGGAGTTACACGAACTCCAGAGGCACCAGGGAAAGTAGTGTATTTTGGACAGGAGCTTTGACATCCTTTCTCCAGACTGGGATGCATTGCTTGGCCTGGATTCCTTCCTCCTTTTCTTCTTGCTTGGTTTTGTTGGACACTAGTGGCCGACAGTGTCACACAATTACAAGCCCAAGCTGCCCTCTTGGGTTTTTGAATTTTAATGTAGGAAATTATGTATTTGCTAAAAATAACATTTTAACAAAATGTCCTCTAGAACCAAACCTCAGTGGGGCTGTAACATGACAAAAGAAAAGGCAGGAAAGTCAAGGTCCAGATTCAAAGTCAGAATCTCCTGGATTCTGGTTTGCAAAGCTGTTGGAAACCTGCTACTACATGCCTTAGGAGAAGACTAGGAGATGGAAGCCAGTTTCTGCTGAACCCATGTCTCAGGTAACAAAAACTTTCCCCAGAACTGTCCTTGTTTGCACCCAGCTCTTATGTGGGGGTGAGTTATACGTGTTCAATTAACCTCCAAGGCCCAGCACCAATTAACAAGTTTATAGATAAGCCCTATTTCAGTCTTGTGCTAATGTACTCTATTTCTGTTGTTGTTTATTTGTTCTCACTGTCTATACAGGTACAATTCAATAGATGACAATTGCTGAGTCTAGAAAATGAGCAATTGTGACTCTATTTACTCTTTCAGGGTTTTTTTTCATACCTAATTTTTAAAACACTCTTTTTGAAATGCTAAGAGGCTCTAAAATATTTAAGTAAACAGACTATTAGGTTGAGAATCTAAGTGTCAAACAACAAAGAAACAATGTAGCAATTTGCTATTTGGTAGACAAAATAGGAAGCTACCTTGAAGGAGTTGAAAAATAAGTAAATTCTAATAAACCCTGCCTGACAATAGACCTTCCAAACAGATCCTACAAAAGGGATAAACAATAAACTCCTCCGTTTGAGATGAGCTTTTCCAGTCGAAACAGCTTCATAAGCATTCATCTCATTCCATCCCATAATCGCTGAGGCAGGCAGAGGTGATCCTCAAGTCACAGATGAGAAGATTGAGGTTCGGAGAGGTTCAATAGCTTTCCCAAGGGTACCCAGCTAAGTAGTGATTGAATCTATGCTAAAATCACATCTTTATCCTTGAAATTCGAGCTATTTTCAGGATACAGTGCTCCACATACCACGGATTATTTTTCCTCCAACAGCCTTTACAGGTAAACCTTCTGGTGTCTCGCGTGTGGCCTCTCCCCGCCCACTGGCTGCTTCAGCCTGGATTACGTTTATAGGATTATGATTACTATCATTGCTCTATTGGTAACTCTATTGAGCAGGTCCTTAGAAAAACCTTGCAGCTAAGGATTTCAAAGCAGTCCAAAGGGAAAATGCAGGTCCTGAGGGACTAAAACACTGTCCCAGTCTACATCTGATGCACGAAAATAGCAGAAAAACTCTTCCTTGTTATCCCCTAATGAACCCCAGACTAGAGGTCAGTAACCCACAACAGAGATGTCCTGGTAATGCTGTGTCTGACACGGCATCCACCCAGACAAAATCCTCATCAGGGCCCCTTTCTTCCTCAAACCAGAGAGACAGCAACTGTGAGAAAAGCTTAAAACTGGAAAAATGCCACCTGAATGCAGCACAGGATAGTTGTTAACATCAGGCCATTTTGCTGCGGCCAGTGTTCTGCCCCCCGCACCACTTTACAATCCAGATTGTTAGAAGCGAACTTCCTGGTCAGTTATTGGTCCAGATTGTTAGCCCGTTAACCTCCTTGCCTGCAATTGGCCTGATCATCTTTAGCCCACGAAATTCAAACTACTTAAGAGAAGCTCCCCTGCCCGTTTCTCTTTCTCTCCCCTAGCCCTGAGAGTGGACACTCTGGTCGTCCACCTTTCTCTCTCTCTCTCTCTCTCTCTCTCTCTCACCCTGCAGGCAGACACTCTGCCTGTCCATTTAATAAAATCTCTTGTGTGAGTCCCCGTGTCCAGAGTAGTTTTTCTGGGTGCTTTCAATAGTAATTCAATAGTCACCTTTATGCTTTGTGGACCCAATAGAAATACATGGCTTTTATCTTACTGCTCCACATTCTGCCTTCTATAGTTTCCAGAGTAGCAGCCATTCTGCCCATAGTAGGTGCTCAGTGAAAGCTTGTTGATATTTGCATCAATTCAGAGAAAGATCTCCCTCCCAGGAATACTTTCCGGGATTCTTAAAGCTGAAAAGTTCTTCTATATTTTATTAAATCAACCCATAATTGCAGCATACCAGGAGTGGATGGGGTTCTTACAGCAAATCTTACAAGATCAGCCCTACACATGCACTGAGAGCATGTCAGACATTGGGAGCTGTTTGTGTTTCTAGAATAGACCTGCCATTTCTCTTACCCTCATTTTGTTCCCTTCTCCCTGTTCTTCACTACTCCACCTTTGCTTGGCAATTGTCCTCTAAAAGATGGTTCTAGAGTCATCTCTTCCAGCAAAATATTCCCAGCCTTAGATGCCTGCACCCTGTTGAAATCATTGACTTCCTCCTTCATCATTCAGGAAATTCTTTAAAGGTCTTATCCAATTCTGTCTTGCTGACATGCAGCTGACACATTGACGGGCTCAGTCTGTGTTTATTAAGTGACTCTAGGATCCTGACAGTTGTTGCAAGGAAAAGTAGAAAGATGAATGAAAGAGCCTGCTCAAGTTCTTCTCTTCACAAGTCTGCCACAAACACTGGGTCTCCTTGGCTCCCAAATGGACTCGTGAGATTTCACACTTTTCGTTATTAGGAAATTTAGTCAGTCTGTTCAGCAATTTCTGTGGGTCAACTATCTACCATAGCTATTAACAAATGTAAACTGTTATCCAGGGATGAGATGTATGGGCTTATGTACAAAAAAGTACCGAAAACACACATTCCCAGTTTAACAAATGCATGAAATAAATACCCACCCAGCTGGGACAAACAGAGGACCTGCATTGCAGAAGTCCCCTCAGGCCTCCTCCTTATGACTACTTTGTCATTCATCCTAGAAGTCAGTGTAGCACTGACTTTTGTGATCAGCATTCCTTTGCTTTTTCTTTATGGTTTTACCACTTCTATATGCAACTTTGAAGTTTCATTTCCTGTTTTTGAAGTTTTTGAAAATAGAATCATTCTGCCTATATGATTTTGAGTCACATTTCTTTCATTAGACATTTTATTTGTAACTCGTGTTTAGTTAGAGTTGGGGCAACATATTGCTGTGTAATATTCCACTGTGTAAATATACTATAAAGTAACTCATGTATTCTACAATTGATGGGCATCTAGGTTGTAGCAGAGTTGGGGACATTATCAACAATGTTCTGTGTACATACTTCTTGGTTCACCTATGCACAAAATCGAATAGGGGCATGTTGCTGATATTTCTGGTTATGGGTGACATATTAATAATGGCAGAGTGATTTCAAAACACTATCTTACACTCCCACCAACATTAGGGAAGGGTTCCTAGTCTTCCACTACCTCCTCATTGTCAGATTTTCCTAAATTTTGCTCATGGAGTGAGTATGTAAAGACTCCTCTTGTTGGTAGTGTTTGATTTACTGATCAATAATCTTATATTTAACCAGGCATGGTGGTACATGCCTGTAATCCTACCAGCTCAGGAGGCGGAGGTGGGAGGATTGCAAGTTCAGAACCAGCCTCAGCAACTTAGTGAGGCCCCAAACAAATTACTGAGAACTCCTGTCTCAAAATAAAAAATAAAAGGGGACTGAGGATGTGGCTCAGTAGTTAAGCACCCCTGGGATCAATCCCCAGTACCAAATAATAATAATCATTATCATCATCTTGTGTTTAGCAACATTTGTATTTCCTTTTTCCAAATTTTTTAATTTATTCTAATTTGTTATACATGACCGTAAAATGGACTTTGATGCATCATTGTGAAACATGTGTTTAAACCTATTACCCCTTTTTCTAATTTGGTTATCTGCCTTTTTTTTTTCTTTAGTTATTTGGAGAAATTCTTTAAATAAATACCTAGTCTGTTGTTTGTAATATCTGTTATTAATATTTTATCACTCTGTGGTATGTATTTTTATGATGGTGTATTTTTCTATGGGATTTTTCTGTCCACCTGTCATTTTTAATTCACTAAAATGGATGTTTTTAGTATGAAGTCAGTTTCCAACTTCATTTTCTTCCATGCGGATACCTCATTGTCCCAGGAATTTGTGGGAAACTCTTGCTTTGCCCATTCATCTTGACATATGACAGAGACAGTGAGTGTCTTGTTTTTGTGGGGGGTTTTGTCTTTTCGTATTTTTGGTTTTTTGCTTTTTCAGTGCTAGGGATTAAACCCAGGGCCTCATGCATGCTAGACAAGTGCTCTACCACTGAGTTACACCCCCTGCCTTGGATATTCTTAACACTTTTTAAATCGATAAACATTTTTAAATCAGCCTTCTGAGTCAAAGAAAAAAAGACAAATTCATGGAGTTTTGTTTGGGTGTGCACAGAATTTATAACCCAAGTAACATCTTTTAAAAAATCAACTGTTCTGATTCATAAACTTAGTATAAATGCCATTTATTTGGCTTGCTTTTTTAATGTCTCTCAGTAACATTTTTAATTTTCATGGTAGAGATGTTAGGTAAAGATATTTTGTTAGATTTATTCCCAAGGATATCATCTCGTTTTATGCTATTGTAAATTGTAGTTCTTTCATTTCATTTTTCAATTTGTTGCCTGATTATATGAATTAAATTTATTGCTTAAGCATTAAATGTGATTACAACTATGTCTAACTCTTGTATTAATTATAATAATTTCTGTATGGATTCCTTTAGATTTTCTACATATAATTATATCATCTGTGAATAATGACAGTTATTTTCCCCTACTTTTCCATTTTTATACCCTTTATTTCTTTTTATTGTTTTACTGAGCTGCTGAGGAACTTCAGGACAAGGTTGAATAGAAGTAGCCATGGTGGAAATTCTTGTCTGGTTCCAAATTTCAGAAGAAGAGAGTTTTCTAAGTTTCAGCGTCACATGATATTTGCAGTTTGATAATAGTAGATACCTTTGGTCATATTAAGAATGCTGCATTCTAGTGCTGTTTTGGTCAACATTTTGATCATGAATGAATGTTGACTTTTACCAGAAACTTTCTCATTTTTTTTCTGTTAATATGGTGAATTACATAAGAATTGCTTTTCCATTATTGCATGAATCCTGCATTTCTAAGAAAAACCCAAATTAGTCCTGATGTTTGATGTTTATTCTCTCTCCTTCTCTGCTGAGTTCAGTTTGCTAACTGTAGTTTGTGTCTTATTTATATTCTTGAGTGAAATTGGGCTTTATTTTCCTTTCTTCTTTTTCCTTTGTTAAGTGACCAAGATTTCAGGTGACCTCACAAAGCATAATGGATAATGTGCCCTTTCATTCTATTGTCTGAAGAGAAGTATATAAGTTGGAAATATTTCACCCTTTAACATTTATAGAATTTACAGGTAAAACTATCTGGGCCATTATTTTAGCATGAAATGGTTTGGGTAAGTTACATTTTTCCAGGAATGGATAGATTTCATATTTACTTTTTCATGAGTGCAGCATCTGTAGTAATGTCCACTTGTTCCTTCCTGATACTGATTATTTGTACACTTTTTTTGTTTGTCCAATTATTTGTCAATTGTTCTCATAGTTTTAAAGGAATGGTGTTATTTGATCTCTTTATTTCTATTTGCATAATGTTTTCCATTATATTCCATCAATTTGTCTTCTGATCTTCTTTTCTTCTACATTCTTTGTTTTTCCTAATTTCTGAAGCTGGCACACCAGGTCTTTCTTTTTTTCCAGTTCATGTTTTTTAAGGCTATATAATTCCCTTTGTGTAATATCCTAACTGCATCCCATGATGTTGGAGTAAATAAAAGGGCAGGCGATCCTGATTTGTGGCATACCAATTCCATATTTCTGTGTTGTAAATACTCCACCATGACCAATTTTAAGCTACTGGTAGTTTCACAACTAGTTGGAAAATTTCCTAAATAGTAAAGCCAGATCTTGTAAGCTGTTATGAGCTACCACTAGTTTCATATCTCAATTTTTAAACACTGTTTTCACTATTGTTTAGTTCAAAATTTGTAAAATTAACATTATGTAATTTTGGCTGCCCCTTGGTGATTTCTAAGAAGAGTGTGTCCAAATTTCCAATTGCATAAGAAATTTCTAATTATTGTTTTTTTAGTTCTTGTTTACACTTTTATTGAAGATCATATTTGACATTATTTCAGTCCATTAAATATTAATGAGATTGACTTGAAGTCCAGAAATAATTGATTCTTTTAAATCTCATATATTTGCCTGAAAGGAATGTTCTCTGCAATTGTTTAGTAAATGTTCTATATTCATCCATAAAGTCAAATTTTAAACTGGTTTAAATCTTCTGTGCCATTGTGATTCTTTTTCTGTAAAATGTATCTATGACCAAGAGAGGTATATTAAAATCCCCCCCTTTGATTGACTTTTTTTCTGTAGGTTTTATATGTTCTGAAGCATTCATGTGTTTCATGTTCTTACATATCAAATTTTAATTTTTTACTAATTAAACCATTTGTCATTGTGAATTTGTACTATCTCTTAGGAGTGTTTTTTAATCCTTTTTTGTTTCACATTAATGTATCCTGCTGTAGAAAGCCCACTATATTTTTTCCATCCTTTTATCTTTTACCATTTTGTATCCTTATGATTAGATAAGTCTCTTGAAAGTAATATATATAAGAATATGCGTGTGTTTGCAAGACTAAAACATAAGAATATATATAAGTCAGTGTATATAATAATGTATACTGTAACAATAATTTTATACATTGTATGTGTATATATATTTAATATTGCTTGAAAATCTTTGTTTTTCTCTGGAGACTTTAATTCATTTAAATTCTTTTCTTGTGATTTCTAATATTTGGGGATTTAAAAAATTATCATCTTAATTTGTGTTTATATTTTCCCTGCCACTTAAATGTTTTTCTTTCTTGTATTGCCTTTTTGGGGATTTATATCTTATTATTATTTGTATTTTCCATCTGTTCACTCTTTTCATATTTAAAAGATGTATTTTAAACATACATACTTAATTTCTGAAAATTTAAATCCACTCAATATCTTTATTCTCATTATAGATAGAATAAACACTTTAGAACATGAAACTCTGCTTCCCCTACCAACATTTATGTTGTTATCGGATGCTTTCATTTTTTTTCTTGTTTTTAATCTGATAAGACAGTACGCTCATTGTCTCAATATTCAAAGACACTAATATTAGTGTACATATTTATATTCTTATCTTTCCTTTCTTCTTACCTGAAAGCACATATGAAGACTGGAGATCCAGCACAGAGAGGGTAAGACAAGCTTTATCAAGAACATCAGTGGCTTAGCCTGATTGAGCCAGATTCCAGGGAACACCTAAGAGCTGATGGTGTAGGCAGAGCAAGAGTCAAAAGTTAGGTGAAAAGACAGAAGTCAAGGAACTCTAGTCAAGGCAAAGAGCCAGATCTTAGGTAAGCAATCAGAAATCAGAGATTGGGGCAAGAAAGAGATAGACAAAACCCAGCAAGCTGTCAGGATCACAATTATAAGGACTCACAACCAGAAGACCTACAGATGGAGGTACCTCCAGCACCATCAGGAAGCATCTCATGTGCCTTTTGCTGAGTAGGGTACAAGTCCACAGATGTCGTCAGTCAGTCATTGGAGGGAGCTGGAGGCTGAAGAGAAACAGGGGTCAGGAATAAGAGCATCTCTCTTTCTAATTATTGATATTTCTATTCAAAGTATTGACCAGACTACAGCTCAGTGTCCAACATTTCATAGGCACTCAATCAATAGGTACCTGTTGACTTATTTACTGACTTCCATTGAACAAATGGGACAATGCCAATATTTAGAACAATAAAAATATGAGTTGGATACATTTCCTAACTTCAAGCCATTTAGATCTAGGGCTTATGACCAACATATTTCTAAAATATAAGGCAGGATGATATAGATACTTAGCAGAAGTTAAAATGCCAGGGTGGAGTCCCTGATTTCACCTGAGATTATCAGGATGGTTTCATGGAGGAGATTGGAAGTTTGTTTGGAGAGTCACCTAGGGATCATCTTTATGACAATGACAACCACAGGGGACATCTCTAATACTCTGATCTTGTGCTTCCTGAACTATAAGCACTGGAACCCAGGTCAAAGTCTTGCTCCATGGTAGACAGTGTTACTGGTGAAAGTCTGGGACAGACTCCTCCTTGTATCCTCCCACTTCCCCACACCATCCAGCTGTGAGTATTATGGTCTCTGCCTCTTACAAATTTTCTGCCCAAGATATTTACAAGTAGCCACCTGGTGGTGCTTGTTACATTCTGCCTTGTATTCCAGATGTGCAAATCCTTCAGTACTCTAGGTTTCTGAGGATGAAATCCAGGTCAGTCTCATTCCTGCATCCATTTTCTGCACAGTTCTCCCAACCCAAACCAGATATTAACAAAAGTCTTAGACTTAAAGAGTAATCAACAAATAAGTATTGAATAAATGCTGGAATAAATGCTGGAATGCCTAAATAAATGGGAGATTATTTTTTGTTCAAGAGAAAACAAAAGTAGACTTGTCAGATGAATTATCAGATGAAGGTGGGGGAGAAAAGAGCACTTACATGTTCGGGCATCAATTGGCCAAATAAGGGAATATCAATATTAGAAGTGTTCAGAGAATAGGAGAAGGGCAATGCAAAGAGACTAACAATAGGACCAATGCAGATCCTTGAAGATCCCCAAAGCCCTTAATGACAAAGTCACCAGGATTCAGCTCTAGGTTGAGGACCAGCCATGATCTGCACCAATTCCACTCCCAGGCCAGACTCTGAGTTTTGCTGCAGGAAAGAAAGCAAGTAAGACATGCTAAATGGTTTCTCCCTTCCATGGGTACAAACCCTCCAGGCCTGCACTCCCTCTTAGCTTTCCCATAATCCTATGTGAACACCACAGAAGTTTCCAGAGGGCAAACAAAGCATACAGGATGCCTAGGATGCCATCTTCCTGCCTGTCCATAGCATCCAGGACCCAAAACTGAGCCATTGCTCTGACCAAAACATGGCAGCACAGTCAAGAGTATTAGTGGCGTCCCTTTTTCTATCAAGGAGAAAACCACCACCTGAGCCACTCCCCAAGCCTGCCACTTCCTCCACAAAGCCCTCCCTGTGATAGTTCCTGTCTTGTCACTTGTCATTTTGAATCTGTTTAGCACCTATGTCATCCTGCCTTACAGTTACATGTACAATTTATGTGTTGGCATGCACACAGAGTCTTGCAGGTGAAGTCATGTCACATTTGTGTCATCACAGGATCTAGCACAGTGCCACTCATCAAGGCAGAGTCCAACAGCAAGCAGCTGACAGATAGCTATGGTTGAATGCTTATAAGATGCCAGGCTACACTCAAGGGAAGGTATTCTCTGAGAAGTAGCTTTGTGTTGAGAGTTGATTAGTGTGTTAGTTCCTGGGCATGCTGTCATACATTTCTAAAGGTGTGTGGCTCATAACAACAGAAATTTATCATCTCACAGTTCTGGAGGCCAGAAGGCTGAAATCCAGGTGCCAGCAGCATTGTTTCCTTCTAATATCTTTGAAAGAGAATCTATCCCATACCTTTCGGCTTGCTCTTGGTAGCATAGGGCATTCCTTGGCTTATAGAAGGTTCTCCCTGTATCTTCACACCACTTCCTTCCATATGTGGTTTGGTGTGTCTCTGTGTCCAAATTTCCCTTTTATAAAGGTACCTGTCATACTGCATTATGATACACCCAAATGACCTCATCTTTGATGTGATCAGTTTCAAAGACTCAATTTCCAGCAAAGGTCACATTCATAGTGATTAGGCCTTCAGCATCTTTTAGAGTATACAATTCAACCCATAGCACCCAGCATTTGAACATTTGAAGATTCAGAGGAAGGCATTTCAGACTATAGATAGGAAATAGGCTAAGGCACAGAGATGGAAAGGGGAGTGGTGTTTGTGTGCTTGAAAGGGTGATTGGCTCCATTCGGCTCTGTGATTAGTGTGTAATATAATGAATATAAATATCTGAAGAGTGTATCCATGTATATGAAATTTGTTTATATATAAATTCCCAGTATAGATACTGACTCACTTACTCTCTCGCTCTGGATTTCCCAGTTTTTGTGTTTCAAGAGGTTGCAGTTGGCCTGAAAATGCTGCATTGGCGCATTCAGCATCCCCTCTCGTTTTACAGAGGCAAGGTAGTGCCTGATGTGATGAGTGCCCTTTGTGACACATGGGTTGGGCCTTTGTTCAGGAAGAGAGAGGTCAGCACAGAATGGCTCTCAGAAAGGAAGCTGTCCTCCTCAGCCATCAACTCCTCGTAAGACGTTATGTAAACCACTCTCATTTTCCATTCTGTAAGCACTGTGTTCTGTCCTGAATTGACAGCTCCCAGGAGACCGGCATCTGCAGACTGCTCAAGGCTAAGAGTAGAGTTTGTCATAGTGTCATCTTCATTCAGTCTCCACCTTGTCCTTCAGCATGTAGTAGCTATGACTCAGGTACCACTTCTGAGAAGTGCCACAGGTAAACAGATGCTTCCTAAGTGCTTTGTGGCATTGATGATGGTGGTCTCAGCAATGGCCAAGGTGATGATGGAGGTACTGGTGTTGCTGGCAGAGCTCTGATGGTGATGGTCATAGTGCTGGTGACAGTGATTATGGGAAATGTAGTGTCTTAAGCCATTACTTTAGTGAGTGTCGCTGGAGCCTGAAGCTTGGCAAGAAGTAGAACCAGGCTGTAGAGTGTTATATATCCCTCCCAATGCCTAACCCAGGACTTTCCCTACAGTGGATGATAATCATTCAATATGATTATTTCCTAACGAGTTCACAGTTCCTTACTTTGGCATTGAATCCTCATCCTACAACTTATTCATTTTGTGATTCTGCAGAATTTACAGCAACACATCTTGACACTCTGTCTAGTGATGATGAGTCCTCAAGTAATGGGCTCTGTTAGTATTATTATTATCTTAATTTGGAGTTCATTAAAAACAACCAAAAGTCTCTAACAGACTAGTGGTGGAGACTGTGAACCTCTGCCCACTTTACACAGCAGCCTAGCAGTGGGTGAACTGAGGAGGTGCTGACACATTTCCACAACCCATCCCCTCGACAGCCATCTGTTCTTGCCTCTACACAACGCTAACTGTGGGCTTGCAGTGAAGATAAGTTCATAAACGACCAGCCGATTAAGTGACTCAGCAATAAAGGACTGAAATTGTTATTGATTCATTAAATCAGGTCTCCATTGCCTGTGAGTAGTATTTCCAAGCCCTTTGTGTTAGGGAAGCCAGGAGGATTTGACTCAGGCCCCTCCCTCGCCTCAGCACTTCTCAGAAACACGGGATGAGAAGGTGCAAAGAAGGTCAGCGCCTCATACACAGAGATTTTTCTACCAGCTTTGACTGGATGGCCTTCCCGATTCTTTTTCACCAATCCCTTTTTCTTTTCTACTGTTGGTCTGTCTCTTTCTATCCTCTTCCCATTCCTTCAGGAAGTTTTATACTAACTCATCTTGTTTCTGCCCAAATAAGAAAGGATACCATATTCAGGAAAAGGCCAACATTCCTTTCACATTACTGATCTATAAAGGCAGTATGTATCTTTCAGGAAAGTGGTAAATAAATTAGCTTAGAGAAAGAACACTGCCCATCCTCTCTTTAGGTCAGAAATTACTCATCATGCCAGAGAATGGAGCTGAGTGGTAGAGCACTGGCCTGACACATACAAGGCTCTGGGTTCAATCCCCAGCCGTGCAAAAAATAAATTACTCATCAAGATGGGAAATTCTCTCTTCCTCATTCCCTCTCTCGTGTGCATATGCATGCAGACACACACACACACACACACACAGAGACACCCTATTAGCACTTAAGTCCTTCAGATTGAACAAACATTTATTAAGCAGGTCTGGAGAATGAGGTGACTATGTAGAAGACAAGGCAGGTGCATGGCAGAGAACTTGTGTCCCAGACGGGGTGATGGTGCTTTGATGGAGGTACAAACAGTTTGCTGTGGGGACCTGAATGGGTCCAGCTGGATGGATTGGAAAAGTCAGCTGTGGCCCATTTCAATCAGAGCTTTGTTTTTCCAGCTTTGTTAGTAGCTGATTGTCTCAATTTTGGTTAGATCGGAATCAGCTGTTAGCATTGTGGAACTCTCCAGACCAGCTCTGCTTCTGTGCTTCTTAATAACAGCTCATATTTATTTATGCAGCTTTTCCACACAGCCTCCAACATACATTATTTCGTTTTACCCTCCTGCTATCCCTGTGAAGCAACTCTGGCACAAATCGAGGGGGGCTCAAAGCTGCCACCCAGTAGGAACCCAATGTGTTTTTGTTGAATGAGGTTGGCTGGCTGTCTGGCTGGAGGAAGGAAATTACCTTTTTAGTTTAAATGGCTTTCCTAAAATGTCATGGGTCTGTAATGCCATACTCGGAAATGAATCCAGCCTTTCAGTGTTCTTTTTCCACTGTCCCTCTCACTCTGCCTTTATCTACCACGTAGTCAGGAAGCAGCCCTTCACCAGGTGGGAGTGGCACTCACTCTTCCTTGGAATTCCTGACCTTACTGAAGTGGACATATTTTTCATAGGGCCTTATGGTTATTTTCAGGCTCTGTATTGATATGCAAAATTCAGTAAAACAGCAAAAGAAATATTTTCTTGATTATCAGTATCAACACCATTATCACAACTCGTTTGGAAGGCTATGATCTGCGTAGAACATTTACATTGATTAAAGTCACCTTTTCACACCTGCCTGCTTTTGTCAGATGGACTTCTCATTATCAACGAACCTAAAACTTCAAGCAAGAGTGATTTATGTATTTTTCTATTAACCACATGAATACCTAAATTTTTATTCAAAAGATGATATAGTCAGAGCCTCAAAGACATGGTGGGGAGAAAAACCAAACTCCCACAGTACTAATCCCAGGTTCATCTTTGCATTTCACCTTCCCAGCTCTGTCACAGTGCGTAGTAATAATTACAGTTACTATTTCAGGCTAATTTTTCTTCTTTCATCCCTTACCAGTCTATCATAAATATTTTCCATATTGCTCTATAGATGCTATAATTACCATTTTAGTAACTGCATAATATTCTGTCCCAGTGATGCACCATCATTAGCTGGATCTTGCCCCTCATTCTTGGCCATGATTTCCTGTTATTTGCTACTACTGGTAACATTGCAGTGAAAATATTTTAATTACAGACCACAGTGTTTCACTTTGATGCCCATTACTCATACATGTGCCTAGACTGGGAGCTTGATGCATAAAATTCATCCATGTTCATTGTATAGTTACTTAACATTGTGTTATAGGTACTAGAATATTCTAAGGTCATTCTTTCCCTCAGGAAATTTGCAGTTTTGCTGAGAAGAAGCTAAATGCAGGAGACCACTAAATCTGTAGAAGAGAATACAGTATGATATTCTCATATTGGATAGACACCAAGCTCTCTAAGGCCTTTCAAAAATCTGCAAATCAAAAGGGATGGTTGGAAGGTAGAGGACAAAGCACAGGATCTGCCTTGTTGGTGTTCACACCTCCCCTGAGGGCTGGGACCTACCTTCACTGTGTCTCGGAGCAATGCTATACCCCATGTGCATACTGACTGATTGCCTAGTCCAAAGAAATTAGTGATGAGGAACAGGTGATCCCAAGCCATCAGAAGGAGTCATGTGGTGAGGGAATCAGGAGAAAAAAAGCCTCAGAGATTTGGGTCTCAGACTTAGGGACCATGTAGCATTGCCCAGGGTAGGGTGGAGGTGATCAGGTGTATTTGACAGAGGAGTCAACACTAAACACAGAAAATACCCTTGGGGCCAGGACATAGGCAAGAGGCTCCAGGAGACTGGAGGTTTGTGTTTGCTTCACTCTTCTGGAAAGTAGAAAAACTTTTTTTCCTGTCAGGAAACATATTAATCCTGCAAAACAATATGATGATATTTCATTCAGATATTGATTTAATAAGCATGTATTAGATATCAGCAGGGTCACTGTGTTCTGGGAGCCATGCTAGACTTTTGGGCTGAACATCTGAATAAAATGGGGATCTTCAATGATTGGGATAGAGTCAAACTAAAAAGCTTTTTCTCAGCAAAGGAAACAATCAGCAATGTGAAGAAAGAGCCTTCAGAATGAGAGAAAATCTTTGCCACACACACTTCAGATAGAGCACTAATTTCCAGAATCTACCAAGTACTCAAAAATCTTTACACCAAGAACACTAATAACCCAATCAATAAATGGGCCAAG
>JAJEJO010003746.1:70913-117002 GCA_020662805.1 Glaucomys volans | reverse complement strand
GGTTGATCCGAGACTAGAAAAATGTGTGGAGCCAGGTCAGAAAGGATCCATGGGTGCCAAGGAATATAAGTTGAGTTTTCTTTCTAGGGGAATCTACTGAAGGATCTGATAAAGATCTCCACTCTTTGGAAGCTCTGGATTTAACTTGAATCAACCCCCAGCTCCTGTTGCTCATAAATTTGCTCCAGACTGATTGTCACTGGGGCCTTGGCATGTCCTGGAGCACCTGTAACCTCTGGCTCTGGCCACCCAGTCAGCTGCCCTTTACCCTTGCACCTGAGGCTGGAGCACCTATCCAAGCTTTTCTCTGTGCCCATCTCCTGGCTGCAAACCAGATTAGCCTTTGCCATCCCTAAAATGAATCAGAGACCCCACAGATGATGAGTCCAGCATGCCTCCAGGAGAGGACAGAATCTAGGTATACAATCTAGGTCACCAAGAAACTAAGCCACCAAGGCAGTACTGTCTCAGAAATTAGGTCCGGAGGCTTCTACAGGAACCTAACTGGTCTTTTGCCTTGACTTCTCCAATCCATGTAGCATCCGGTGTCATGGTCAGCACAAAAAACACAAGTATTGAAAAGGCCAGTCTTTTTGACAATTAAGAGCAAAGAACAAAGAAGGAATTTTTTCCAGTTCTTCCTAAAAAATCTGTCTTGAGAGGCCTCATTTACAAGTTGTATCTGTGGAAGATTTGTTCATTTCAACTAAATTTAATTGAGTGATTAGAATCTGCACACCATTATGTTAAATATTGTTTGGGATGCACGGGTGAAACCGATACAGATCCTACTTTCAGGAACACACAGTTTTCAATAGAAGTGAGACCCAGCCTTAAGAAGAAGCATGTGAAGAGCTGTAACCTTTGAGAGGAGAAATCAATTTCTTCCAGCTTGAGAGAGAAAGAGGCAAGACAGAGCAAAGCTTCGGAAGAACATCATATTTGAATGGGGGCAAAGGGAGGTATTGAAGCATGAATGGAATTTGGGCAGTTGTTGATGTAGAGCAGGTGGATGAAGAGCTTTCCAGGTGATGGGGACAGAAAAGTTAAAAGCCCAGAGGTGGAAAAGGGTGGAATCTGGACGCTGCTTGAGATCAGAAGTGTTGCCTTTCATCTTGGTATCTTCAATGCCTTGCCCAGTGGTTCAATAAATATCTAGTGAGTCCGTGAATGAGTGAATAAAGAAAAAGGAGTTTGATTTAGCTGAAGCCTAGGGAACATAAGAGAAGTAATGAAAAATGATGTTGCAAAGGCCATGCCTTGAATGAATGTGGACTTTATTCTGCAGGGAATAGAGGAGCCGTTGAGAGGTTTTAGCAGGGTTAGGATGTGATGAAAGCTGTACTTCAGGCAGATTAACCTGATGTGTAAGACTGACTTGAGTGAGGCAGAGAGACCATTTGGGAAGTTATTGCTGAAGTCCAGGCAAGGGGTAATAAGCACCTGAATTAGGGCAGCAGCCGTGGGAACAGAGGAGGGGACAGACGTGAGAGATAACAGGGAGGCAGAATTGAGACAGGCTGGTGGGTTGTTTTGGAGGAGGGAGAGGGAGAAGCAGAGATAACAGGGAGGTTTTAAAGCCTAGATGGCAGGGAGGATGGTGATGCCATTAACAGAAATAGGTAACACAGGAGGTGGTGCTCGGTTGAGAGGGAGGATGATGAGTTCTGTTTTGCACACACTGAGATGCTGAGATAAATTCTTTTCTACCTGTAACATGAATCAACCCTTTATCGGGGAGATGCATGAGGTGGTGGATGGGCTCCCTGCGCCCAGCAGTTGCATTGTCCCATTTTTATGGACTAGGTCAAGACCCAAGTCATTTCCTGAATACTGATTTTACAGACAAACTCGAACTGTGTTTTACACAGAGACTATTTTGGGAAAAGAATATTCTGTTTTAATAAAGATTTGAGATAAAAACCTGCCAGCATTCTTCCTTTTCCTCATTATTAATGAATTAGGAGATACTCAAACCTAATAAAAAAGCACATAAAAGGCTCATAAGCATCCTTCAGATCTTCTTTACCAGTCAGTCACTTTCATTTTATAAAGCTAGAATTTCCAGTTTTTAAATATTGCATAAGAGCAGAATTTGACTGTAGTTTTAACATGCTATTTCCACAACCACACATACACAAAAGTGTTGAATAAGCACTCTCTATGGACTGGTACCACAGTGAGCATTGCAAAAAGTGAGAAAAAGAGAAAATGGAAAGGTTTCCACACCCAAGCAGGCCACAGTCTAACAGAGGGGCTAAACAAAGCAACAAACACATTCAGTGTGGTATGTACAATCATAGAACTGGAAGCAGGCAAGAGATGGTAGCAATTTGAGATTTATTTTATATCTTTAGAGAAGGGATGTGGGAAGACTTCACTGGGGAGGTGACACTTGACAATGGATTTGAAGCTTTATTTTGGAACAATGAGTAGAAGCATTCTAAGCAAAGATAGAAAGTTGAAAAATGAAGATAATTATGGAGTTTTAGAGAAAGAAATAGAGGCAATGAGTAGTCAGATCATGAAGGACCATTGCATATGTCAAAGGCTGAGAGTCATAGGCTTTAATCTTGAGAAGGTGGTTAAATTTGCATTCTAGTTGGGATTACCAGGATAGTGTTACTGAGAATGTCTTTGAGACTTGTGAGACAGGGAAGGACCAGTTAGAAGTGTTGCCATAGTCCAGGTGACAGATGATCAAGGTTAGAGGAGATGGAGAGTCAAGAACAAACATAAAGGATAACTTTTGGACATAAAATCAATGGGATTTAATTAATGAAAGAGAAAGAGGGGTCTAGGATAAATATCAGGTTCCTGGATAATGATACCTGTTGAGAAAGAAAATACAAGAAAAGAAATAATTTGAGACAAAAAGGTTGAAAGAGCGTATCTGTATTACTCCATTTATATGAAGTACCAGAACAGGAAAAATTAAATCTTTGTGGAATAATATCAGAAAAGTGGGTTCATCTTGGGGGTATGGCAGTATTGACTGTAAAAGAACATGAGATGATTTTCCATGCTGATGGGGATGCCTCTTGATAGGTTATGTGTTACCAGGATGCACACATTCATCAGCCCAGTGAAGGTCAAGTGAAGAGATAATTAGTAAAATGTGAGCACATAAATTGAATACAACTATGATATCCTTGTTAAAATTTCTGATTTTGACTATTGTACTGTGATTATGTAAGAAATATTCTTGTTGTTAGGAAATACAGAGTGAAGTGCTTGGTACTAAAGGTGCACAAAGCCTCAACTTACCCTCCAGTGGTTCAGAGAACAAAAACCACACACAAATTGGGAAAGGGAGACTATGGGGAGGAAAAAAGGGGGGAAAGAAGGAGAAAGCAAGGTAAAATACAAATAGTTGGGGTATGGGGCATTGGGGAATTGTAAAATCATTGCAACTTTTTGGTAAAGTTTGAATATAACTTTTCTGTAATGTTTATAGGTAAATAAAATAAGTCTAAACCAAGACTGGGAAGAAAAGAGACATGACAAATTCCAAGGAATTATTTAAAAATAAATTGAAAATAATACGGAAGTAATGGAATTGATTGAGTTACTCCTGGGTCTCTAATTGAAAAACTAGATGGTGGTGATGTTATAAATGGAAGTGGGTCTACTGTGGGGCAATGAGGGAGGTGGTGGTGGGTGAGATAATGAGATTATTGGGCTTAGTGTTATATTTTATTGCCTGTGTGACACCTAGGTGAACCTCTATACAGGCAGATGGACAAATGGGTTTATGTCTGCTCAGTAACTCCTCAATAACTCCTGAAGGTGGAAAAAAGAGTCTCCAAGTCACATGCTCATTTTATTTCATTTACTACAGCCTGACTTAGCCACTCCAGGCCACAATCCTGAGGATTTTTCTCCTGTACCTATTGCTCCATTAATCACATTTTGAAATCAGGAAGAGTCTAAGGAAGATAAGGATTTGATGGGTGTATGGGACAGGAATGGGTGCTGGTTCCCTGACTGCTTCAGGGTGAGGCACTATTCCCAGCACAGACCAATATGCCCTCTCCCAGCACAGTCACTGCTGGAGACCTCTCCATTTCCTGCTATGCACTCCCCTACCCCAACCCAAGAGAAATAGCCAACAGCCTAAGAGCCCATCGTGTTTCAGACACACCAAGAGCTTCTGCCCAGTGATAGAACATTAGCTTAAATCCCATGCACTTCAACAAACCTCACAGAGCTCCACTTGTCTGGTCTGATAAAGGTTCTAACCCTCCCAGTCCATGCCCAATTCACTCTCAGTGGGCCCTGCTTAGTTGTTAAATTAGCCTCAGCTGTCCACACTGACAAGCATTATCTGTAACTCAGCATTTAGTGGGTTTTTACTATGTGCCAGACACAAAGGCTCTTTTTAATTGTTTTCCAATTCTGGGTCAGGCCCAGAGCTCTGCAACCCACCCCAGCTGAATTTAACAAGCATTATCAAGTATTTAGGTGGGCAGAAATTGTACAAAGAATAATATTGAGTTCCCTATGTGTATTAGTTTTATATTATTGCATGATAAAACACTACAAACTTAGCAATTTAAAACAATGCTCTTTTACTAGCTCACAGTTCTATAGGTGAGACGTTAAGGCCTGATATGGCAGGGTCTCTGACCAGGGTCCTACAACACTCAGACTCAGGTATAGTCCAGACTGATGATTCATTTCATCTGTGATTTGGTTCCTTTTCCAGGATAATTCAGGTTATTTACAGGATTCAAACCCTCATGGTTGGAGGACCAAGGTTTCTTTACTGGTTGTCAACTGGGACCACTCTCAGCTCATAGAGCACTCTTCATTCTTTGACACATGATCCCATTCATCTTCAAGCCAGTGCACAGAAAAATCTCCCTCATGTCAAATCCCCCCCGCTTCAAATCTCTCATCAGGAAGATCCCATTCCCCTGATACAATGCTGATCTGATTGTTTTAGGCCCATCTAAAATAATCTTAAGGCCCATCATAAAGTCAACTGGTTTGAAACTTTACATCTGCAAAATTCTTTCCCAACAGAAGTTCTATCAGTATTTAACTGAATAACTGGGAGGAAGTGTGTATAAACCAGTTTGATGAGAATTTTGAGAACCCCCTTAGAATTCTGCCTTTTGCCCCAATGCACCTGTCATTTAGCTAGGAAAAAGATTCTATTGAATTGATGCCCCTGCACCTCTCCCTTTGCCATCATATGGAATGTGGTGATTATTATTTCTTTATGCTTTCCTTACATATATGCATACCTCTTCCTGATGCATAGTTGATCTGCATCTATGAAACCCAGCATTCTGTATGTGTTCTGCAACCGTTTCACTATTTTCCCTCAGCTTTATATTCATGAGATTCATCTATGTTGATCTGTATAGCTTTAGCTCTCTTATCTTAGCTGATCTATGGTATTTCATTATATGACTATATACTGAGTCATTCACTTTCCCGAATGAATGAAAATGTGGATTGTTCTCAACTTGTGAATGCCAATGTTTCTGATATGAACATTTCTATATATGCTTCTTATGCCTATGCTAGCATATGCCCAGGAGAAAAGTTTTTGGGTCATAGGGTATGTACATCCTCATCTTTTCTGGAAATCACCAAATGGTTCTCAGAAGAAGTTGCACCAATTTGCAAACCCATTCCAGCTACTACTTACCAGCAATATAAATGACCGACTTATTGTGCATTCATTATTCACAGGTAATAACCTCTTATATGTATTATTGTATTTTACTATCACAAACCTGTGAGTGAGGTATGATTATTACTCCTACTTTACAAATATGAAAACTGAGACTTAGAGATGAGAAGTACCTTTTCCAAAGTCACAAAATTCATGACAGTTCCAGGATTCAAATCAATCAACCCAATTCCAGAGGAAATGTTCTTGATCACTACACAACACTGACTTCATCTTCCCCTTTGAGAACAAAGCAGGAGGCAGAGGGGAGGGAAAGGGTAGAGAGAAAGGAAACCCAGATAGACATGTGTCCCCCTCACCTACCATAGTTTTCTCAGACTATTCTGAGACTACATTTCTCAGACTCAATCTGAGTCAGTTGAGATAAATGAAGATGTCTTGCACTGAGCCAGGCCTTCTAGGTAGAGGATGTTGCCCTCAACCCCAGCCTGTGGGAAAGAGTTCCAAGTGATAACTACCTTGGGCATCGAGCCCCTATTTGGAGTGGCAGATGGCCCTGGTTCCAAACTGTTTCTTTGTGGCTGTATCACAGTCTGGCTGCGGGTGAGTCACTTCCCAGAGCATTTTGGTTTCCCATCTGCAAAATGCAGTGATAATTCTAAACCGGTGCATCATGAGGGGAGAGAGAGGGAGAGTTCAGAAACAGGAGATACAACTTCAGATTCAGCTTGACACCAAGGAGACGAAGAGCACTAATGCTTTCTTCTGGTGAGAAGTATTTGCTACTATGTAGGGTGACAGATTTTGCCTTGGCTCTACCTGAGCCTAATTTCTCTCCAGGATTAAGCTCCATAAAATGCCTGGCCTGTGTGAAGGGTGGCAAGAGTTTAGAAACACATTCCATCATAAGAGCCTCCTGGGGCCTGATTCAAATATACCACCTCAAAAATAAAAAATGAGCATGTTGTTACCCTTTGGGGCCTCTGTCACAGGTTGACCCTTTGACAGCTATAAAAATATTGGTCATGTTTGTTGAATTTTGTCTGATATAAAAGTGATATGTGCACATTTTAAAAAATTAAATGTTCAAAACCTATAAAGAGGGTAGTAAAAATGACCCATAAACAACTGTTAATATTCTGGTATATTTCTTTCCAATCTCTCTATATGTAAATAAGATAATGGGATCACATTATGTGATTCCAATTTTACATCTTATTTTTTATACTTGATGCTATACTGTGGCCATTTTCCAAGGTCATTAAATAGTCTTCAGAAACATGATTTGTAATAGTTTCATAAAATTTCCTCCTATGAGCACAATATAATTTATTTAACCTTCCCCTATTTGAGGACATTTATGTAGGTTGTTTCCTATTTTTTTCCTTTTATAAATCATAGCGTACTTAGGGGTTTGTATGAATTTATGATTATTTTGTTAGGGAGGATTCCTAGAAGTGAAATTACTGGGTCAAACTTGGCAGATTTTCAGGGGCAAATAGCAGAAAATTAAACTCAAACTAGGATGGCTACCAGCCACAAACAGGGCTATCAATGTTCTCAGTCACATCCAGAATGAGAGAGTGTATTTCAGTCACATCCACAGTGAGACAGTATATTTCTGATTTAGCATTCCAAGCAAGAGTCTTAGCATTCACCCTTAATGGAATATACACCCTACACCTATGCACCAATCAAATACTGGAGCAGTGCCTCAGATGTTCCAATGAGCTTTAAACCAATCAGAGGCATCCGGAAGGTAGAGAGGGCATAACTTCCCTGAGTGAAAATGGTCTCTTGGAGAAGGATAACATCCAAAGACCTGAACTTTATTAAGGAGAGGGGCAGTAATGAGGGCTTAAAACATTCAAAAATGAACTTTTTAAGAGGTTTGTCATAAATGTACAAATTACTTCCCATATGGTTGTACCAATGTAAAATCAGCAGTGTGTTGGAAGGTCTGTCCAACTGTGCCCTCACCAACATTGATTATTTTATTTTAAAACATTTTTAACTTACTCAATTTTTATTGGAACGACCCAAATAACTATTGCATCCTGATTTAAATTTCTCTTTCCTAATTACTATGTGCTCTTGGCCATTTAGGATTCCAGAACTTTGTTAAATATTGATTACAAATATCCTAAAGAATTCCAAACCCTAGGCTGATCTACCTGCTTCCTGACCCCTGAGAAACAAAGGATGTAATATTTGGGGCCCTGTTTCTATCAGTGAGTGGAGCCTAGAATTAATTCAGCCCTAAACTGAATGCTCATTTAGTAGGTGCCTGGGCACCCACAAAGTGCTTTGTGCTTCTGGAAAGAAAATTCCCTCTCCGACCCAGCCCTAACTCTTACTTTGTCCTCAGATTCCCATTGGGATTAGACCTCTGGTACTTAACTGCAAGTGGAAAGGATGTCTAGCTGAACCTATTTCCAGTCACAGTCCTGGCTTTTGCTCAAGCAGGAAAGACAAGCCCTGCTTCCAAGTCACTGCACTCCTGAGCTCTGAGGTCTCTGCCATACCCACTCCTTGGGGACTAAACCTCATAAAAAGTCATCTCAGCATCTGAGACAGGACCAGTACTTATGATTTCATTGACTGCCTGCAAGGCTGGTTCTACAGCCAGGATGGTCTCTCTAGAACTGGCCGCATGACCCCAGTTTATTTTCATCCCCTTCCCTGATCCCACCACTGATATCTCACCCTGAATGTTCGCCACAGTTGACCAATACTACCAATGACATGGAAGTCTCACCCTTCACCATAAACCACTGTTTGGTCATTTTGGAAGCCTCCACTTCTAAGCTTCCTCCTTTTTTAGGGGTTGGCATTAGGAAAGAGGAAAAGTTCTATGTCATTAAAAGGTAGAAATGAGCTCAAGATTATATTTTACCTTCCAGGAAATGCTCGAGTAAGGACCAGCAGGAAGGGAGTCCTCATCAAATAAGTTGTGGGATGAATAATAATATATTCCATTCTCAGCTCAGTCCTGGACTGCTCAGCCTTTAAAATAGGAAAGGGGAGTTCAAAGTTACTTTTCTAGATAAGTCAGCCAGAATGCTCGTTCAATGTGCTGAAAATGTTGGAGTAGTAGCTCCTTAATATGTGGAATATTGTGGTCAGAGACTTTAGACCTCACCTGCATCCATTCCATTTTTCAGCAAACAGTGCCAGCCTTGGGCTATTTGCTGGGGATATGATATGAATCAGATTATGGCCTGGATCCTCATGAGTAGAAAGGCTTTAACAAACAGAATGCATGCAAATAAAATTGGTATTCATGCTATGATAGCCACTATTCATCTCAGGCACAAAGAAAGAAGGGTTCAGACTGACTCCCTGGAAGAGTCACCCTCAAACTGAGATTTTAAAAGTGCATAGGGCTTCTCCAGGAACACAATATGGCATGAGATGTGTTTAGAATGGAGAGAAGCTAGAAGACAAAGAATACTCTGGAATATTCAAAAGAACTCTAGGCAAATCAACATTGCTAGGTCATGGGAAGGAGGGGCAATAGAACGAGTTACAGAAATTTATCAGACATGCAAAAGGGTTTGATGTTTATATTGTGGACAATAAAGGAAAGGACATGGATGTTTCTTTCAGATTTCCATATAGAGATTGAAAGCAGTGCCAAACTGAAGGCAAGTAGGAGTTGATTGTCATGATCCAAGTATAAGATAGAAGAGGGAAAGCATATGAAAAAGATGGTGAAAATTAAAATGTACCAGCCTTGGTTACCAGTTAGATATGGAGTTCAGGGAATAATAAGCAATAAAGGAAGGCTACTAACTCGTTCATGCATACATTTATTTATATATTCTTTCTCTAAATGAGTACAGCATTTGTGAGCTGCTAGTTAGACACAAAGAATATAAGCTAGTCATGATCCCTGTCTTTATGGAAACTTGGAGACAATTAAACAAATGATATAATGAAAAGAATTGGTGTTGTAATAAGAGTGCGTAGATGAAGGCAATTAATCTTGTCTAGAGACAAATAGGCCCTAGCTGAGAGAGTGAATTTTACACTGATACAAGAAGGATGCATTAAAGATAGACAGGGAAAAGAAAGGATGGAGAACAAAGTATCCTACATAGAGGATAATAGTTCATGAAGACCCTAACTAAAAGAGCATGGCACATCTGGAAACTGAAAGTGGATAAATATGTCTGGAGTAAACAAAAAGAGAAGAGACAGGATATGAGGTTACAGACAAGACTGCATTCAGAAAACAAATGCTAGGTAAGTCATGTTGCAGTTCACACTGACCCTAAGGCTAAGGAAGCCAGGCTGCAGAGTTTAACACATAGTAAGTTCTTTCAATTCTGCAATGTGGCTTATCAGGTAAGTGGCACTCTCAGATATGCATTTGGAAAATATTCTATCTGCCTTGTGGAAAATGGTTTGAAGAATAGCAAGCATTGAGGTAGGAAGAACCAACAGGAAGTCAAGCATACTCCATGAGGTCAGAACCAAATCAAGGGGAGCCAGTAGATAGGATCTGGTAGTGAGGATCAGTAAGTTTCTAAAACATCCATGGAAATACAATAAGATGGTTATAATTTTGTTTTAGAGATGCTTTTTCAAGCACAAGTGTATGTGATTGGAAGTAAAGCTTTGATAAACCATTATGATTATGGAAATGCCTCCCTGCCTCAAGCACCCTCTGCAAGCCCTACCAAGGGACATGGCTGACTTACAGCCAATAAATTACTTCATCTGCAGATAGACACCTAGGTTGAGTCCCTCACTTGGCTATTATGGATCGAACTGCAATAAACTTGAGGCTGCAGACTTCTTTTTGACAAAGTGATTTGAAAATTTGGGGGTAAATATCTAGGAGTAGAATTCATGGGTCATGTGATAATTCTTTTTATTTTTTGAAGGAAATTATAGTTTCCCATAATGCCTGTACTAATTTATATTTCCACTAATAGTGTACATTGATTCCCTTCTCTTCACATCCTCACCAACACTTGTTGTCTTCCATTTTTTAAAATATAGCCATTCTGTGGTTATAATTTGCATTTCCCTAATGATTAGTGATATTGAGTATAAGTGTCCATTAACAGATGAATGGATAAAGAAAATGTGATATATATGCACAATGGAATACTAATCAGCCTTGAAAGAGAAAGAGAGCTTGTCATTCACAACAACAAGGATGGAATTGGAGAACAGCATATTAACTGAAATAAGCCACATAGAGATAGACAAACACTGCATGTTCTTACTGATAATGAAATCTAAAATAATCAAACTGAAGGAAGCAGATAGTAGAATAGTGTTTGCCATAGGTGGGGGCCGAGGGAAGATGGGAAGGTGGTGGTCAGAGGGTACACAGCTGCAATTAGGAAGAAGAAACTTTCTTTTATTTAAGATATATTGCAGAGCACATAAAGTATAGTCAATAATAATGTATTGTACATTTCAAAAGCACCAAGAGTAAATTTCTAGTAACAAAAATAAGTAGTTGAGGTGATGGATATATCAATTAGTTGATTTAATTATTCCACATCATATTCATGAATCATACCATTACTTGTACCCCATATATATATATATATACACATATATATGTATATTTTAAATTTAAATTTTACATTAAAAGAAAAAATAAGAACTAAGACAAATAATTTCATAAGGAAATATACAAGTGTGATAGTTTGACATATACAGCAAATATGTTTGTGTATATATAGACATATGTATATGTTTTTTATTTATTATATATATAAGATGTGTAATGATCAAATCAGGGTAATTAGCATTTCCCTCTGCTTAAACATTTATCTTTTGTGTGTGTGTTGGGAAGCTACAAATGCATCTTTATAAAATACATGCAATAATTGTTTTGAACTATAATCACCCTCCTGTGCTGTGGGACACTAGAATTTATTCCTCCTCCCTAGCTGTATTTGGGCACCATTAACCACTCTCCCTCCCTCTCCTCCCAGTGCCCTTCTCAGTCTGTAGGATCACTATCCTATTCTCTATGTCCATGAAGTCAGCTCTTTTGCTTTAGTGCTTCTTCCATGGATGTTCCTTTATTGCATTTTTTGTTCATTTTTTTTTTGCAATTTCTATATAAATAAATAAAGAATATATTTAAATGATGTTGTTTTGAAAGTATACCAAAACAAAACAAGACACACACACAAAATAAGTCAACCACATATCCAGCACGCCCCTTGGATGCCTGCTGGTGGTAATCTGGACTGTGGCAGTGGAACAGAGAAGCAGATGGAGCCAAGGTGATGGAGCCAGGCAGTATTAGGATGGGGTGCTTGGCTGGGTGTGGTATTAGGTAGAATATGAAGTTAAGAAAGACTTTCTGCACTTCTGACCTTGCTAGCTGGTGGACTATGGGGCAAGAGAAGAGAAGCTGATTTGCAAAGTAAGAAGGAAGAGAGGATTTTAGATGCTTCTACTTCAAGTGTTTGCATTATATAAAGATGGAGTTATCTTTTGAATAAGAAATGGAATCCTGAGTCTGGAGTTGAAAACACTTCCCAGGCTAGAAATAGAGATTTGAAAATCATCAGTAAGGAAATCAGCGAAAAAACTCAGAAAGAAAGAATGCCGAAGGGTTAAGAACAAACCCTGGGAGACACTAGCATTTAAAGGACAAGTAGGGGAAAAAGAACCAGAGAATGAATGGAAAATGAGCAGCCCAAGAGATGAGGGTAAAACCTGACAAATGTGAAGTACTAAAAGCCAAGGAAAGAGGATAGGAAAGGGGCAATGGTCAATAGGGTTTGATTTGTAAAGTCAAGAGCGAGAAAAATGATCCAGAGGAGTTTCTTGAAATGATAAAGACATAAGCATTTCACAACATGCTCCTATCTCCCAGTGAAGCTTATTTTATAGAAAGCAAACAGACCTCTTTAATTCTGGTTCCCATCTTGCCTTCCTCTTTCCCCAGTAGAGCCAACTAATAAGCCAGAATAAACATCCAAAGCTCACCATCCAGGGTCCAATTGTGATGGGAAGGAGGGTTAGGTTTTAAGGAGGAGAAACTTGATTTTCCACCAAGAGCAGCTGGGGACTATGGAGATAACTTGAAGAAGTAGTTTTATAAATAGGAGAGCTCCCTTCCCCATGCTCAGAACCCTTGGCACATCCTCTCCTTTTCTATCCTGGGAACCAGGATTCCACAGTAGGCCCAGACATGTCTCTGTTACCTCTCCCAGCCATTCATACCACCCCTCACTGTCTCTTCAATGCCTCTTCTTCTAGGGCCGCCACAATTTCCAAAATCACCAGTGCTGGACACACCCAGACATATCAACAAGAACTGTCTAGTCAATCAAAGAATCAGGAAAATAACTCTAAATAATTCCAGTCCTTTAAGGTGAAGAAAATTAAAGTTTGTGATGAGGAGGCCCTAGCTGAGCTGCCCTCACTGTCCTGCAAGAGAGGAAGTGCTAATTGCAGTTCTAAGTCCTACTGAGATCCTGCCCGGTGAACGTAACTGCCTTCCCAGCCTGATGAGGCTTCTCTCCCTGCCTCACTCCTCAGGAAGGAGTGGACATTCTGAGTGATGCTCCACCCCTGAAACTTGGCTTTATAGCCCACATCTACTTGGGATTATGCTGAAGCATAATGGGTCATCTCAGTGGGCTGTATGGGAACAAAGCCCATTACCCTAATCATTCTTGGTAGAGGTCACTGAGAATTAGACTATGGTAGAGACTCTCTTGGGTATGGAGCTTCCTTGTACTAATCTAGTTACAAAAACAAGACATGGAAAGGGGTCTTTTCTCTATGCTACCTGTAACATAAGCAGATTCATTGAGTGAGTTCCATTATTGTTCTTAAGTTCCCTCAGATTTCAGTGATTCATGGTCCCAAGGGTTCATCATTAAACAGCACGTTAAATCACAAAACATTAGCAGGTACAGCATTTAAAACTCCTGCTAGCTCCTACTCTGTAAACTGGGTAGTTACAGGATTGTCTCTTACCTACATTGTCATGGAAACCAGCAAGCAGCCTGAGAGTAATCCTGGCAAAATTCCCAAGCATCTGGTGGGCAGAGGATATTTGGATCTGTATGAAACCAGTTTGCTGTGCAGTCTGAATGTGGTGGGGTGTATGCATAAACTAATTGTGTTTTTTCCAGTCACTGCTTCCATCTATGCTCTGGAGAACCACCCTTTCCTACATAGCACATCCCTTGATAAGATTTTGGTAGATTCTGTAACTTTTTGGTCATGTTTAGCTCTTAAAATGCAGCTCAAGTTGAAGTTTCAGTCTTTAATGGACTTAAATCATACCCCCCCCCCCCCGCCTGCAAAGCTTTGAGCTTTGTATAAGCTTCCTAAGGCTGAGGTAAGAAGGTGCAACAAATTGGTGACTTAGAACAATAGAAATGTATTGTCTCAATGTTCTGGAGGCTGAAAACCCAAAATCAGGGCTATGATGCCTCTAAAAGCCCTCTTCCCTCTTCCAGCTCCTGGTGGCCCCAGACCTTCCTTGAATTGTGATAGCATCTCCCCATCTTCACCTGGTATTCTTCCCATGTTTGTCCATTATCTTTCCTCTGTATGTCTGAGTCCAAATTTCACCTTTCAAGGGACTTGGTCACATTGGATTGGGGGGTCTAATGACCTCATTTTAATGTCATAGTGAGATTCTATTTCCAAATAAGGTCACATTTTGAGGTACATAAGCACATATTTTTGGAGACAAATTTCACGCTCTATCAAGCTGGGACCTGGGACTGTGCCTGGTCTCTGAGCCACCTCTTATGCCCTAGTCCTGACTCCTCTGGCAATGTTGAAGTGAGGAGAAGGCAGAGGGAGGGGTCTATGGCTGGCTACTACTGCAGTCATCTCTGATGACCTCTTTGCTTCCCTAGCTTCCACAGACTGGCCACAGAAGCCCTCTGTGCATCAGTCCTCCAACAGCAGGCTGTGTCTCCTGGGGCACACGTGTGAGTTATCATGTCCTGGAGCCTCCCTGTAGCACAACCCTTGATGTAAACAATTCACCTCCAATTTGACCTCTTTTACTCCTCAGTCCCCCACCTCTCAGACTGTGAACTGGAGTCACCCAGCCTCCTGGGGAGACAGGTCTTAGTCCTTGGTAGGCCTTATGTCAGGCACCAATCCCAAAGCAATAGGAAACATACCATGTCACATGCACACGCACACCCACACACCCACACACACACACATCCCTCAAACTAACATCACTGAGACAAACCAATGGCAACAGGTTAATGTCTTGACAGTGTAGAAGTTTTCCAAGTTGATATCAACTCAGTTATTGGCATTGTCTACAGGGCAAATAGTCCTTGCCTTTGCTCCTTCTTTTCCTAAGGTTAATGATTAGTTCTGAACATCATTTTCATGAACTGAGAACCTCTCAAGGAGATAGTTGAAGGAATAGTGATCACAATTTGCCGATCAGGGAAGGCCATTGGAAAGGGATTATACATAGTGATCGCTTCCACTTGTGGATCGATTCCTTATGCCTCCTACCATGCTGTTTTCATAAGTCTAATCTAAGTTCTCCCCCAAGTCATCTGAGATAGGAACTGTCACTAGTCCTGTTTGACAGGAAAATTCTTAGAGCAGTTAAGGCAACACCTGAGATCAAGCTACAAGTGAGATCTGGAGTAGGCTGTTCAACGCAGCCCAATTGCAGTTTTACACACACCACCACTGAATCATGCTCACCTAGGGAACTCTCTTGGATCATTTCCCAAAATATACCCCTGCCCCACACATGTGACTATGCCGCAAGTCCACAGAACATTCAGATCAGTGCCTTTGTGTGTTTGGTTCACCCCACTTTAGCCTCTGCACCCCACTGCTGCTGGCCTCTACGGAATCTGCATTTGCGTCCACCTGAACTGAACTGAGCTGTAGTTCTGCTAGTGAATGCTGCACTTGAAGTGGAGTTCATCAGTATTTTCAGTTTAAATAAAGGTGCAGGGGACAGGGAATTTTAGAAAAGACACCCACACATGGATGGGAAAATATGTTCCCCTCCTTAGGAACTGAAGAGAGAGGGGGAAGGGAGAGCAGAACTATCACATTAATTCTTTTTATCAATCAAAGGTCAATTTGAGATATCCAGGATAAGAAGGGAATTTATGATATAACAAAATTCATGTCCAATTATAATCAGCTCTGGCAGTGTTTCCTTGTGTTCAAAGCATCTTTGGATATGAATATTGGGGGAGGCAATGGGATGGAGAAGAGAGGGCAGGAAGCCGACAGAAGGTAAGAAAGAGAGGAGGTCCAAATGGAGGCGAAGTCAGGGGGGAGGTTCTGTTAAATCTTCTGGGGGTTTTCTCAGCAGTGTCACCTATTGAGTGAAAGCAATCCTCTTCAAAGGCCCCAACAATGCTTAGAATAAGTGTCTGACCACTATATGGGATTCTTTATAAATGGATGAAAACAAGCAGGAGAGAATAAAGCAAGGGATGATTGGCAGGGTGAACTGTATTGTACTCAATGGTTTCTGTTCCTGATGTCTTTGGATGAAAAAGACATCTCACATTCTCAATAAGCAATGACACCGGTTACACTTGTGAGGAAGAGAGACGAAGCACAGTTTCCCTTTTGGTGGAAAGAAGGCTGGAAGCATCACAGGAAATGCACACACTCCCATCTCTTCTCGCCACTCATTGCTCACGACTGGTGGCACCTTCTTCCCTGGCACACACAGGTTGCTGTTCAGTGGAGGTACACCAAGTCATCTGCCATGGGGATGCAGCAGATCTCATCGATGGAGTTTGGGCCCTAAAAGAGTGGTCAATAGGTGATTAGTATTGAAACTCCAAGAAATGGAAGATTTACTCAAGTATTTGGTACAAAGAGAGAAATTTGATACAGAGGTATGGATAGCTGTATCCAGGGGAAAGAAAAGGTGTAAAATGTCAAATACAGATTGGTTTTGTTTTTCAAGCACTTTCAGAGATTACCATTCACATCTTTTGGGCAATCTTAGTCCAGTATCTATCTGTCTTTATTGCCAGGAAGGGCTTTCTTACATCCAGTCTGAGTCATTCTTATCAGAGCACAGATACAGCCTTAATGCAACGGTCATTCACAGATATAAAGACTCTTAAAAGTCACTCCCTTAGATGTTACCTCTATTTCCTAATCTCTTAGTCATCTTTTTGACTCGATACTGAAAAATTCTTCCTGCTCTACTGAAATCACATATATTCCCAAAGGCTTCTATCAGTTTATTTGTAAAAGTACTTACCCTTGTTTTAGATCTGGTTGCTCAGTCTCCAGAAACTCCCAACCTCTAATTGTTAAATCACAGCACAGTGTCATAGAAATACTGTGTCACAAGAGAAGCTATAGTTTGCTTAACACACCCACCATTTTTCAACCATACTCACCAATATTAATGATAGTCACATAAACCACAGGTGTTGGGAGACCCGCCATGGACTGGGAATTACCATCCAGTTCACAAGTAAGTTACCTTTCAGGTAAGTTCCTCTGCTTTCTCACTCAGGGAACCATACCTAAATGCAAATCAGTAAACCAAAAAAATATTATTTTGGAGATATTTGATGTTCTTGATGTATTAGTAAGTATAAAAGGACAAATCATTTACAAACTTCTAGACTTTTAGACTTAATTAGTAACAACACTCTTCTTGAAAAACACCATGGTTGAAACTCTGATCCAATTTCCCATCAGGTTTAGGGGATTTTTTGTGACATCCATAACATAGTCATCCAGTTTTTGGCTTAAAATTCCCAGAACTAGAGGATTTGTTGCTTTCCTAGACCCTCCCAGGGCTTTTCTCAATCATTCCAACCTTGAACTCTGAAAAGCAGCCCCCCCCCCCCAATTTAAGAGTTTCAGAATTTGCCCTCTACAATCTGCATTCCTCCTTCTGAGCTTTGCTCTGAGCTTAAATCCTAGGTTTGTATGTGCCCTTGAACATTTCTGTGGGAATCCTATGAATCCTATGTACCTACATTGAAGTTCTCCTTCTCATTTCTTACAGTTAAAATCTAAAGTTCTCCCTCCCGATTCCCAAACTTTTCTATATGATATTGTTTGTTATTTCTGGAAGATGTTAAGCAATCTAAAATTGTTTAATTAGCATTGCCTCACTTTATACTTAAGAAATTTTTAGTCAGGGGCCCTGTATTACTTTTTATTCTGTTTAGATATACATGACAGTAGAGTGTGTTTTGACATATTATACATACGAGTATAACTTAGGATCCCATTCTTCTGGTTGTACATGGTGTGGAGTTTGGTCAAGAATTCTGGTCAAGAATTTATATATGAACATAGGAAAATTATGTCTGATTCATTCTACTGTCTTTCCTATTCCCATCCCCCTCCCTTGCCTTCATTTTTCTTAGCCTAATCCAATGAACTTCTATTCTCCCCCTGACTCCCTGCATCATGTGTGTTAGCATCCACATATCAGAGACAACATTTTGTCTTACTTTTGGGGATTGGCTTATTTCACTTAGCATGATAGTCTCCAGTTCCATCCATTTACCAGCAAATGCTGTAATTTCGTTTTATTTATGTCTGAGTGATATTCCATTGTGTATATATACCACATGTTTTTAGCCATTCATCTGTTGAAGGGCACCTGGTTGGTTCCATAGCTTAGCTATTGTGAATTGAGCTGCTATGAACACTGATGTTGCTGAGTAACATAGTATACTGATTTTAGGTCCTTTGGGTATAAACCAAGGAGTCAGATAACTGGGTCAAATGGTTACTCCATTCTATGTTTTCTGAGGAATCTCCACACAGCTTTCCAGAGTGGTCTCACCAGTTTGCAGTCCACCAGCAAGGTATGAGTGAACCTTTTTCTCCACATCCTTGCCAACATTTATGGTTACTTGTATTCTTGAAAATTGCCATTCTGACTGGAGTGAGATGGAATCACAGTGTAGTTTTGATTTGCATTTCTCTAATTGCTAGAGATGTTGAAATTTTTTTCATATAATTTTTGGCCATTTATAATTCTTCTTCTGTGAAGTGTCTGTTCAACCTTTGTAGGGGCCCTATGTTACCAATCTTTGCATTTTTGGATAAGCCCACATCTGACCAATACAGTGCTCAGTACATGAGTGTGCAGGTGTTACTGAATCTTCCCAAAATCCAGGTTTGAAACAGTCAAGATGCATGTCTGACCCACCTCTAAACATATGCCCCTATGCAAAATCTTCAGTGGCTTTTAATTGTGTGGAAGGAATGTGTAAGGTCAGTGGCCTAGCTTCGGTTGCCTTCATAATCCACTCAGTGTTTCTCCCCAGCTTTGCTTCTAACACTTCAGCTTTCTCATTTTTCATCTGCTCTAGCCAACCTGGCTCACTCACTTTCTCTGACAGACTTTCCTGCTCTCCTCTGCAGTTAAGTCCTTCTCCTCTCTTCCTCCCTGGTAATGTCCCCTGTCATCCTCCATCATCTTCTTAGTCAGTCCTCCCCATCCCTCTAATGGCAGTTTGAGTCCTCTGTCTTCTGAGAAGCCTTCCCAATCCACCTTTTGTGAACTCTGATGCCTTTGATGTCTATGTCATTCACTGTATAACTAAATGCACAAAGCCTACGCTGCCATTGTCTCAGTAGCTATTTATCTCTCATAATGTTATTTAACTTTTCACTGATTTATGTCTTGTCTCTATAAGTAGATCATGAACTTGCCAAGGGCAAAGACCTGTCTTTTAATTCCTTGTATCCCCCATAGTATTTAGAGTCATATCTTATGCACAGTAGGCACTCAATAAATATGTTGATTTATTCTCCCCCATCTTTCAAAGTCCAGTTAAATTTCACTTCATTCACATTCCTTTCCCTTAAGACTTTGGCACACATTTAGTTTCATCCTTTAAGTTCAATTGTACTTGGTGTCTATCCTGCTCATTGCATGCATTAAGGAGTATAATTCTATCTTGTGTACAAAATGTGTTCATCCAACTAAATAGTCTGTTTCTTGAGAACAGTCATGGGCTTGGGACTCTTCTATATTCTTCCTGGGGGCTAGGCACTGCATAAGTTCTCAGTAAATGTTTTTTCACTGATCTAAAATAGCTTTTAAATTCAAGTTATATGTACTCTAACAGGATATAAATTTAAACAGATGCCCCAATAAGGCTTGAATTGAATTTGTATACAACTGTTATCACAGCTTGCTATACTTAATTTGTAAGTAGGAACCTACAGTATAGCATATAATTTCCTTGTCTGGGTTTCCGCTATGATGAAGACATATCAAGTCACTTGCCTGGGATCTACTTGACAAGTTAGAAATAGACCTAAACAAAAGCTCACAACTGGAGAATGCATTGTGGAGGCTCCTCTCTCAAGCTGTGGTTGGCTGAAGAGCCTGTTACCTTCTGAGAGTTGCTCCTTGAAATACCACGTATTCAAATAGTCACTAGAATAAATGATGGGAAGATGCCTAATTCCAAAACCCTTTGAATTTTACTTGATAACAGATTTATTCATAGATTCATTCACTACAGACACTGTGTAAGCACTGATTATACAAAGATCAATAGCGGAGAAATGCCCTATCCCTATAGGAAGAAAATAGCTAAACAAGTAATCACAAACAAATAATGGAAAAAAAAAACTGAAAAAATTTTATGTGCATGCAATTTTAGTCAGTTCAGGTTGACTGGGTAACTTATAAAAAAAGCAAATTTAGTTTTCACAGTTCTGGAGGCTCGGAAGTTTCAAGATCAAGGCAACAGTAAATTGTCTAGTGAAGTTCCCACCATTTCCTTGTTCATAGATGGTGTCTTCTGGCTGTGCCCTCCTAAGTTAGAAGAGGCAAACGAGCTTTTTAGGGTCCTTTTATTGGGCACAAATCTTATTCAACAAGGTCAAACCCTCATAATCTAATCGCTTCCAGAGGCCCCATCTTTTAATATTAACACATTGAAGATTAGGTTCCTATATATGAATTTGGGGGATGGGAGAGGAATACACATGTAGACCATAGCAGGCAGTAAGGGATGGATTCTCAAGAAAGTCCATGTAAGCTAAGGCTTGAAGGATGAAAAGAACTTGGTCAAGACAAGAGTCAGGTAAATAGGGAAACTTCTAGGGAAGTTCATGTGCAAAGGCCCTGAAATAGATCTGAAGACATAAGAAAGGGAAGTACAGCTAAGACATAGTAAAAAAGTGGCTTTCATGAAGATCCATTTAAGACACTGGAGACATGATGACTTTTAATCCTTGCTGAGTGCCAGACGCCAAGCCTCTCCAGGCTGGGTTCTAGGAACTTTGACCCTTAGATCAGAACACCATGGATTATGGCTGCTCATGGCAGCTGGGGCAGAAGAAAAATACTGACCCGTGGTACAGAGACGAAGTTAACGTCTCAGTTCTACAGCCACACAGCTGCCAGTCTTTGAACAATTCATTTCACCTCTCTGAGCCCATTCTGTTGTCTGCAGGCATTCATCCACTCACCCACTCTTCATTCAACTCAGCAACCGCACACTGAGCACCTATTAATGCTAGAGCATATTCTACGTACAAGGGATACATAGTGAGAAACACACAGGACAAAATCCCTGCCCTCCTTGGGTGTACATACCAGCGGGATCAAGTACATTTTTTTTTTCTGGGAAGGTTAACCAACAGGGAGACTATGTCTAGGTGCATACAACAGAGCTTTCCTCTAACCTCCTGAGTGCAAGACAGTCTGTTTGGTGGTTTGCAGATGTTATTCACTTAGGCTGTAGGACAGTCCTGTGAAATAGGCATGATTTCCCCATTTACAGAGCCTGTCCTTCCTACTCTGCCTCCCTGGCCTGTGCCTAGCATGGACTCAGGACACGGAAAATGCTGCCCATTCAGCACTGGGGTGGGGGTAGGCCCTGGGAAGTGCCTCCAGCCTTGGGCTTCTTCAGTCGTTCCTGGCATGTTGCATAGACCATTCACCCTTTACATGTGACATGAGCAAGGCTAGAATTCATTTAAAGCTTCTTAAAAATGGGAGGAAAGTTGTAGTTGATATGAAATCATGTCTAACTGCTGAATCACTTGTGTTTTCCAAGGAAAAGCCCAGGGATGAGGTGAGGGAAGAGGATATTTCCTTGTTTTCTGAGCCCCTGGTGGCTGTTGGTGCACCTGATGGAAGGAGTTGGGTGAAGCAATGGAGAAGTGAACAGTGATTTAGAGGCCTGCTGAGAAAGGGGAGATAGGGGAAGTTGGAGACCAAGAAAACGTAGCCAGTGAGTCAAGGCACTGTGTGAAGCAGACAGGGGAGAAGAGTTGCTGTTCATTGGCAGGAAGATGAAAAGTCTTGGGAGGAGATTTGGAGTTAGAAGGTTTCACTGCAATGTCAAATCCTCCTCCATTGCTATACAGAATCTCCTGGCTCTATAACCCTTGGGGCATGGGTGGAGTCACTTGGAGGGAGGGAAAAGGTACTGAATTCTACCGGCTAGGCTGAGAAAATGTCAGCCTGCCCAGATAAGCAGAGCAACGCCATCTGCCTCCATGCAGATGGGGAAGCTGAGGCTCATGGCCTTCCCCGAGTTACCCGGGAGCAGTTACTGGGATTGTCCAGCTTCCAACTCCAATGTGCTGTGTTCTTGGCAGAGGTTCTAAAAATTTGGACCTTAAAATGTTCTTTTTTTTTTTTTTCTTCACCAACCTGACCACCACAAAAATAAAAAAAAGGAAGTAAAACAAATAAACAAAGTGCTTTAAAGTTTTAAGGTAATACAATTGGAGCTAGGTTAAACCACTAAGAAGCTATATATACAAGAAAATGCTCAGTTTAACTATAAATCACAGAAGAGTGAGCAAATTCAGCCTGCACATGTCTTCCAGTTATATAACGAGGGAAGCAGAAGTGGTCCTTATGAGAGACAGTTCAGAGGCTTTGGGACATGACAACTCTGCTGTCAGAAAACGTTTATTTCCAGAAGTAACATTTTTAGTAATATAAACATTATTATTATTTTTTTAATTTTGAAGTTGGCTTTCCCTAAAATAATGCCTGAAGGCTGGGAAGTGAGAGAAATGAATCAGAACCTGGAAACTGATTGTCCTTTAGAGTGTTCCTGTCCGCAAGCGTCTGCTGGGATAGGGCTTATGCATCATTTGTGTAGCAAATAGCTCACCTGAGGGAACAGTTTCTGCAGTGGCTGGCTGACGATCTCTCTTTTATTAAACTGCATAGAAGCACAAGGAAGTATTGGACCTGGTAAGTCTTCTTACCTGCATCTGGCAAGTCTTTGAACTGCAGTCTTCTTACATGTCTCTATGTTAGTGCATCTTAACTTTGTTCTGGACTGAAACCCATTGAACTCTGATCCTTCTAACCATAAAATGGCACAGAGACGCATGCATGCAAAGGTGGGAGTGGGCTGGAAGATGGGGATTCAGGCACAGAACTCCTGAGATCTCTAGGGTTTCTCAGAGTGAGGTCCCTGGATTACCTGCATTAGTGAGATCCAGGATGCTGATTGAAATCACAGGCAGGTAGGTTCCCCACCCTACCCTAAACTTGGGGAAGAATCTATAAGAAGTAGATTCTTGAGTACATTTAATCCACAGTCCAGGTAAGCCTTATGCCCAGTAAAGTATGAGAGACATACTCTAACATATCTAGGAACTCAGGTTTAAATTCCTGATTTAGAACCACGTAAGTGCTTGTTAAAATGCAGATTCATACTCAGAATCTGTGATGGAATAGGTGTAAGATACCAGAAATCTACATCATATTCACTCATATGGGTTGTAGGCCATTGGTGCAATGGATAACCAGTTAGACTATGGATCGGAAGATTCTAGGTATGGTTCCTGGCTGGCTGTCTGGGCTCATCTTATTCATTCTGGTGATTTGGATATAGAGGTTCCAACACCATACTTGGAGAGCACCTCTGGAGAAGTCAGTTTTGGAGCTTCCTACCTGTTTTTGTTCCCCACATGCCTACCACTAGAGCTGACTCTCTCATACCCAAGCTTCTTCCATTAAGGTTCTCAAATAATCCACCCAAGAAAACTACCTATAGCACATGTCATTCTCTGATAGTCTAAACCAGTTGGGAACATTATGAACTTGAAAAATGTTAGAAGTTTGTCCTATCAGGTAATATGATTTCAAATATATTAAGAGCCCTCTATGTCTTAAGCCCTAGTCGGAAACAACAGAGAGTATTTTTTACAAGAGTTTAAAAATGGATTACCAGGCTATTGAGTGCATGATTCCACTGCCGCTGGACTTGAAGTCACTGGGAGTGTAGGCTATGATGCCTTTAGTTTTGTGTGGACAATCCTGGCATAATTTTTAAAACATAATTGATGCTCAATAATTGTGATTTGATCCTCAGACTCCTCGAGCATGGTGGACACCTGTGCATGGCATTGGTCTTCTTTTATTGGACCCTTCTAGAGAGTTGTGCACCTGGGTATTTCTGGGGTTGCAGAACTGAATGACCAAACCTTTATTCAGAGTAGACCATGTGCTACTCTTTCCAAACCCATCCAAACAACAATTCAGTCATTGGTAATACATAAGGGAGCTGTTCCCAACAATTTAGTTCTCTTTCTACTTCCTTTCCTCAAAGGAGAGAAGGTTGTTAAAAGTGAAAAGAGATGAATGCTCCTACCTTTAATAATACTTACAGGCAAAGAAATGGTCTGGAATGTTTGTGTGCTCTAAACTGAGCAGCTGGAAAGACATTTTCAAAAAACAATTTGTCTCAAGAAAGTTTCCTTGGAAACTTAGGTTAAAATTGGCTTGAACAGGAAGGCAGCTCATTGATTAAACACTGGCTGAAAGACCATAGGGTAATGATAAACTGCCAAGGATCCCATTTTAGGGTAAGCATCTAATTGGTGCCACAGAATTTGGGGTAAGACCTGTCTTTCTTCATAGCTTTATTAATCATCTGGAAGTGGTTGAAAATGGTATATTCATGCTCAATTGGGAGCTAGTACAAGGAAGAGAAGAATAGAATAATAATACAAATAGACTAAACAAAGTGGAAAATAGCCCCATGGTATTCAGCTTAGAAAGTTATACTTTAATAATTTTTCAAAATAGGAGGATAAAGGGAAGCAAGAGTATTGGGAAGAAAATATTTAATGAGTCTAACACACCTAGAAATACTCAGGTAGAAAAGCAAGTATGCAAGCCTTTTGGAGTGTTGAATAGCCAGAGGTCAGATGATTTTTCAGTCCATGAAGGAAATAGATCAAAGCCACTCTGTCCCCACATAAGAGCAAACCTGGCCCTTACATGCCCATGTGCTCTGAGTGTGCCCCAGAAGAAGGAATGTGATGATAGCTCTGTAGCTGGGGTTTAAGTTCCTGACACTCACAAATTAAGGGAAGGGTCTTGGGAGGAAATAATCAAGAATTAGAAGATAATACCTAGTTGGTGGTCAAGACACTCTGGTTGGAGCCAAAATGTTTCAGATGTCATGAGAAAAATGGATCTAGACAATGGTGTTCACACAAGGGTGGTGGGTGTTAGCATCCTGAAGTGGAATAGTCTTCTGCAGAGAAAACTGAAGGACACACTCATGTCTACAGGAAAGCACAAGAGAACTCTAAATGAAATTCTGTGGGAATTGTTAAATAAAGTCACAAAACCAAACACAGAATAAAAGCAATCATTGATGAGGCACTCAGTAATGCCCAGAAGAAATGAATCTGTCAGTGTCCATATAGATTCTTGTGATTTCTCATGTTGATATTTCAATGCACAGACTCAGGCCAAAAAATAAGATAACATTTCTAATGAAGAAATAAATACTATGTCATAGGAATGATTGAAATCCATCCAGTATAAGCCAGGTGAGTGACAGGTTCTGAAGTTCATTTGGAATAATAAGAGATCCAGAATAACCAAAGCCATTCTGAGCAAAAACAGTGATGCTGGAGGAATAACATTATCAGGCCTCCAATTACACTACAGAGCTATAATAACAAAAACAGCATGGTACTGGCACCAAAACAGACATGAAAACCAATGGAATAGGAGAGTAGAGAGATAAATGCAGGTATCTGATAGTAGAGTAGACAAAAGAGTTAAAAACATACATTGGAGAATAGTAGACAAAGGTGTTAAAAACATACATTGAAGAAAAGATAGACGTTTTAACAAATTATGCTGGGAAAACTGGAAATCCATATGTAGAGGAAAGAAACTTGACCCCTCTCTCTCATCCTGCACAAAAGCCAACTCAAACTGGTTCAATGACCTAGGAATTAGATCAGAAACTCTGCAACATGTCAGCATAGGAACTGACTTATTTCACAAGATTCCTAAAGTGTAAGAAATAAACCAAATTCAATAAATTGGATGACATCAAATTAAAAAGCTTTGGCACAGCAAAGGAAACAATTAAGAGCAGGAAGGGAAAACCTACAGAATGGGAGAAGATTTTCTCCACCTGATTCTCAGATAAGCCATTAATATCCAGAATACCTAAGGAATGCAAAAAACCTCCAAAATAATCCAATTAATAAATGGGCAAAAGAACTAAAGACACTTCTCAAAAGATGAACTAGAAATGACCAAAAAAGACACAAAAATATTCAACATCTCTAACAATTAAGGAAATGCAAATCAAAATTATATTGAAATTTCATCTCATTCCAGTCAGAAGAGCAATTATCAAGAATACAAATACTAATAAGTGTTGGTAAGGATGTGGGGGGAAAGGTACATTCATTCATTGTTGGGGGAACTGCAAATTAGGGGAACCACTCTGAAAAGCAGTACAGTGACTCTTCAAAAACTAGAAATGGAACCACCATATTACCCAGCTATTCTGTTCCTCGGTATATATCCAAAAGATCTAAAATTGGCATACTATAGGAATACAGCCACATCAATGTTTATAGCAGCACAATTCACAATAACCAAGCTATGGAACCAGTGTAGATGCTCTTCAAAAGATGAATGGGGAAAGAAAATGTGGTATATATACACACAACAGAGTGCTTCTCAGCCGTAAGGAATAATGAACTTGTTCCAGTTCTTAGAGGGAGTGCTTTCAATTTTTCTCCATTTAAAATTATGTTGGCCTTGGGTTTAGCATATATGGCTTTTAGGATGTTGAGGTATGTTCCTACTATCCCTAGTTTTTCTAGTGTTTTGAACATGAAGGAGTGTTGTATTTTGTCAAATGCTTTTTCTGCACCTATTGAGATGATCATAATTCTTGTTTTTACATATTTTTATATGATGAGTATTGATTTTCATATGTTGAACAGACCCTGCAACCCTGGGAGGAACTCCACTTGATCAGGGTGCTCTATCTTTTTAATATGCTTTTGTATGTGATTTGCCAGAATTTTATTGAGAATTTTTGCATATATGTTGCAAAAAATGGGATATTGGTCTGAAATTTTCTTTCCTTGATGTGTTTTTGTCTGGTTTTGGTATCAGGGTGATATTAGCTTCAAAGAATGAGTTTGGAAGGATCCCTTCCTTTTCTATTTCATGGAATAATTTGAGGAGTACTGGTGTTAATTCTTCTTTGAAGGTCTTATAGAACTCGGCTGAGAATATATCTGGTCCTGGGCTTTTCTTAGTAGGAGACTTTTGATGGCATTTTCTATTTCATTATTTTAAATTCCCTCTGAAAAGTGAAACAAGACAAGAATTCCCTCTTTCACCACTTTTATTCAACATCGTCCTTGAAACTCTAGCCAGAAAAATTAGACAGAAGAAAGAAATTAAAGGTGTACAAATAGGTAAAGAAGAACTCAAACTATCACTATCCACCAATGACATGATTCTATATTTAGAAGATCCAAAAAATTCCACCAAAACTTCAATAACTAATAAATAATTTCAGCAAAGTAGCAGGATATAAAATCAATATCCATAAGTCAAATGCATTCCTATACATCAGTGATGAATCCACTGAAAGAGAAATTAAGAAAACTACACCATTCACAGTAGCCCCCCCAAAATAAAATAATATACTTGGGAATCAATCTAACAAAAAAGGTGAAAGACCTCTACAATGAAAACTATAGAACACTAAAGAAAGAAATTAAAGAAGACCTTAGAAGATGGAAAGACCTCCCATGCTCCTTGTAGGTAGAGCCGATATTGTCAAAGTGGTCATACTACCAGAAGTATACAAACTTAATGCAATTCCTATTAAAAACCCAATGACATTCTTCATAAAACTAGAAAAATCAATCATGAAATTCATTTGGAAAAATAAGAGACCCAAAATAGCCAAAGCAATCTGATGCAGGAGCCTTCACAATACCAAACCTCAAACTATAGTTATAGTAAACAGAGTTATAGTAATAAAAACAGCATGGTACTGGCATCAAAACAGACATGTAAACCAATGGTACAGAATAGAAAACACAGAGACAAACCCACATAAATACAGGTATCTCATACTAGACAAAGGTGCCAAAAACATTCACTGGAGAAAAGATAGCCTCTTCAACAAATGGTACTGGGAAAAATGGAAAGCCACATATAACAAAATGAAATTAAACCTTTATCTCTCACCCTGCATGAAACTCAATTCAAAGTGGATCAAAGACTTACACACTAGAACAGAGACCCTGCACTTACTAGAAGAAAAAATAGACCCAAATCTTTACCATGTCAGCCTAGAATCTGACTTCCTCAGCAAGACCCCTGAATTACAAGAAGTAAAATCAAGTGTCAATAAATGGGATGGATTCAAAGTAAAAAGTTTCTTCTCAACAAAAAGAACAATCAAAATGTGAAGAGAGAGCTTACGGATTGGGAGAAAATCTTTACCACATGCATCTCAAGTAAAGCATTAATCTCGAGGACATACAAAGAACTCAAAAAATTTAACACCAAAAAAAAAAAATAGCCCAATCAATAAATAGGCTAAGGAACTGAACAGACACTTCCCAGAAGAAATACAATTGATCAACAAATATTTGAAAAAATGTTCAACATCTCTAGCAATTTGAGAAATGTGAATCATAGCTACTCTGATTTCATCTAACTCCAATCAGAATGGCAATTATCAAGAATACAAGCAACAATAAATGTTGGCAAGGATTTGGGGGAAAAAGGAACACTCATACATTGCTGGTGGGACTGTAGATTGTTTCAACCACTGTGGAAAGCAGCATGGAAATTCCTCAGAAAACTTGGAATGGACCCACCATTTGACCCAGCTATCCTACTCCTCAGTTTATACCCAAAGTACTTAAAATCAGCATACTACAGTGATACAGCCACATTAATGTGTATAGCAGCTCAACTCACAATAGCTAAACTGGAACCAATCTAGGTGTCCTTCAATAGATGAATGGATAAAGAAAATGTGATATATATATATTTTTTTTTCTTCATATATATATATACATATATATATATACATATATATATATGCTGGACTATTACTCAGTTTTAAAGAGAATGAAATTATGGCATTTGTTGGTAAATGGATGGAGTTGGAGAAGATTATACTAAGCAAAATAAGCCAAACCCAAAAAACCAAAGGCTGAATGTTTTCTCTGATATGCAGATGCTAATTCACATTAAGTGAGGAGGCATGGGGAGGCAGTGCTAGGGAAGAATAGAGTTACTTTATATTAGACAGAGGGGAGGGAAGGGACAGGAAAGGATATGGGGGTAAAAAGGACAGTGGAATGAAACAGGCATTATTACCTCATGTACATTTATTACTGCATGAGCAATGTGATCCTACAGCATTACAATCAGAAAAATGAGAAATCACACTCCATTTATGCATGATTTATCAAAATGCGTAAGTGTATTCTACTGTGATGTATAACTACTTAGAACAAATAAAAACTTTTTAAAAAAAAGAATAATGAACTTATGACATTTTCTTATAAAGGGATGGAACTAGAGACTATCATGCTAAGTGAAATAAACCAGACCCCAAAAGTCAAAATTTGAATGTTTTCTCCATGTGAAAAACTAGTTCAAAATAAGAAGAAAAATAAGGTGGGGAGGAAAAAGGAGCAGGGGGGGCAGAATCCATCAAAATAGAAGACAGATTGGTAGACTAGATGAAGGGGTTTGATGGGGAGGGAGAGGAGATGCAATTAGGGAAGAACAGTGGAATGAATCTGACCTAACTTTCCTACGTGCATATATGAACATTGTCTCTCACCATCATGTGCATCCATAAGACACTGATTTGTAAAAAGCTACAAGTAAATAGCAGAAAGATAAGTACAGAAACAGGGGGAAGAAGGAGGGGGGAGAAAGGAGAAATACTGGGGACTGAATGAGAGCAAATTAGATTCCAATGCTGTCATAATTCAGTCAAAATAATTCTGAATCCTAATGTTGTGTATAACTAACAAAAACCAATAATAAAAAAGTGTGCTGAAATGAGAGTCTGAAGAATGAGTCCTGGAGTTTCTATATCTTTGCCACTGATCTGCACAAGACCATAGGACCTTGGATATCCAAGACCCCTGGTTAAGAGAGCTAAGGAACCAATTTGAGGGAGCACCACCACTCTCTGCCTCTGCCCTCTCAGCCAAGAAGTTTTCAGTCCCTTCTTTGGAAAGATCGGCATAAGAATATTTTACTCTCTTAGAAACTGCTTAAGGTCATTAGTAAGAAGTACACAGGTACAATAGAAAGTAGCAGATGTACAACCTGTATTTAGGTGGGTTCATGTACCTGGAGCTTAGAAACTGAGGTCAGACATGCCAGAGGGAATAGATTTTAGGTTGAATATTTTCCTCCCAAACTTCATATCTACCCAGAACCTCAGAAGGTGACCTTATTGGGAAATAGGGTCTTTGCAGACAAAATTAGTTTAAATGAGGTCATTCTGGATTAGCACAGGTCCTAATCCAATGATGGGTATCCTGCACAGAAGAGAAAAACAGACATAGACACATAGGGAGTACATTCTGAGAAGACAAAGGCAAAAATTGGATTGCAAATGCAACTACAGACCAAGGATTGCTAGCAACCACCAGAAGCCAGAAGGAGCAAGGACTGACTCTTTCCTAGAGATGCCAGAAGGTGCATGATTCTGCTGACATCTTGATTCTAGACTTCCAGCACCCAGAACTGTGAGGGAACATTTTCCAGTTTTTAAGCAAGTCAGTTTGTGACGCTTTGTTATAGCCACCCTAGAAAACTAATAAAGCAAGTTATCCATTTTATTCATATTGATGGTATAGAAGATCCAACACAGTGAAGATGCTTCCATCCACTATAACAGCAGGCCCAGGGGAAAGACCCAAAGTGGCAACTTGGTTCGGCTGCTAAGAATGCTGCTTTGCACAGGCAACAAGAAAAATTGAGACAGAAGGGAAGTTCTTAGTCTCAGATATTTGTATTAAAAGCAGACATATTTTATTATTTTATTAAACCCTAGATCAATAAATGCCAAATCAAGAAACACATAGTGACACAGATTTTTTTTTATATTGGAAATTATTTAAATACGAAGTCTTTGGAGACATAAAAATTAAATTACACCATTTTCATTAAATATATGTATTTAATCTCCTTTGTTAAATAATAGTAATAATTAGCCCTTAGCAGCCCAAGAAAATCCAGGTGGAAACTGAATGTCAGAAACCAATCTTTTGAGTGAGCGATGCGGGAAGCTGGGACTCCGTGGCTGAAGAGGAGGCCTGCGGCTGAAGAGGCACTGACCCCAGCAGCAGCAGTGGCAGAGAGGCCAGAGGACTAAACCTGCCCAATGCGGCCATCACTGGATCATCAAGGAGGTGCTCCCCCGTGGCATCAACATCTCCAAGGAGGCCCAGAGCACCCTCTCCCATGCTGCCACTATCATTGGGCTGGATGCCACATCCTACGCCAACCACTTCACAATGAAAGGGAGGCACAGGACACCCAATGCCAGTGATGTGCTCTTGACCACAAAAGAGATGGCATTCCAGGGGCTCATTACCCTCTCAAAAGCAGCTCTGGGAGCATATAAGCAGGAAAGAAAGGCAAGAGGAAGCTTCAGACAAAAGAAGAAAGACAATGACAGGGGGAAAAAGAAAAACAGACCCAGAAGAGCAAGACAGGACAATGAATATGAAAAAAGGCTAGAACAAGAAGAGCAGAATGAGAAGAAGGTCATTGACAAGTGGGTAGGTGGGCGGACCTGGCACCAGGGACACCACCACACTGAAATGTGGCACAAGTTTGTGCTTTATGTGAAGCTTTTCCCTGCTGGGCAGCCGTCTTAGGCACAGGTCCCCAAGAAGGTCAAAATAAAGACTCACTAGAATCATCATCAAAACCAGCACTTCCCAGACTCAGCGCCTCTGAGTGTCAGAATCCTCTTTTGCTTGATCAGTCTGAAGGTTATGACTTTTTGGTAAGGATTCTGAGTGGCTAATGAAATGAGTCCATTTGATACCTCTGTTTACTTGCATGTATGGCTAGGGAGTTTTTGGTCCCAAGTCTCCTCGCCCCTTCCAGGGTGCCTGCCATGTTCCGGATCACAGAGGGGGTGCAGGCTCAGGGAGAATTGAGCTTCAATCATAACCTATATTTGGTTATACAGTGTTTGGCAATAGTAGCTTATTAAGAATGGTCCAAATGGTTTAACTTTAGGAAACTACTAAAAAGTTGTGGGAGAATTATGAAGTCTGTAGTCTCTTCACTTGACAGTTGCATTCATTTGAGCTCTGTTTCCTCCAGACCCGCTTGGCTTGCAGTCATTTTAGATTGACAACAGACATTTGTCCTGTAGGATGGTCGAACTCCGGGGACACATGCTTTTAAATTAGCAGTACTGATTGGAATTAGTCAAGCAAGGGTGCCAGTGCCTTACTTTTACCAAATAGATGGCACAGTGTTCGATGTCCCTTGCTGCTTTTCACTATACAGATTAAGATATATGGTCACCTACGGCAAGGTACAAAATCCCAGGCTTTCTCTTCTTCTACTCCATTTCCCAGACTCACATCTGTGGCTTTTCATACTTTGCTTCCTCTAGGAACAACTTTTTCCCTCCGGGCTTCTGGATTCCTCTCTCTCTTCTGCCTCTCTCCCACTTTCTCTCCCCCTTTCACTCACTTCATCCTTCAGTCTAGGAATTTCGATCACCTGCTTTACTATCCCAAACTGCAGTTTCCTCTGATTCCTTAGTTCTAATCTCAGATCTTAAAAATGATTTTGTGAAAACCTGTTCTGAATCTTGAGGGAAATCTGATGGTGCTCATGAATCTGATCCCCTCCCCCCCACACACACACTCCACCCCAGCAATTTCCTTTAACTGTTTCTGAAGTATCTCTGCTGGTCTTTCTTAGTCTCTTTCTCTTTCCAATCAGTGCTCCAAAACACTTCTTATCTCAGTGGAACACGGGATTTGATAAGGTCGTGTGGTGTAGTTTAACACCTGTTAATTTTACTAAAGGAATACAATGAAAGTCTTCATTGATAAATGAAGACTATTTCAAAGATTATAATGCTTTGTACAAATAAAGAACATTTTTGTTTAAAATGAAAAAAGAAAGAAAGAAAGAAAGAAAGAAAGAAAGAAAGAAAGAAAGAAAGAAAGAAAGACAAACCAATCTTTCTGTTGTCCCAGCCATTGAGCCAAAATTGTGTTCCTGCTTTGTGCACTAGGTACACTTCCAGGGTCTGGAATACAATGGTCAAAGTCAACAAGCAGCGGGTGATACTAACCTTTCTTGAAGTCCAACACACTCTCCTAAAATCCCACCCATAAATTAAATCTTTAGTAGTTTTGCCTCCTAGCAGTTCTCCACTAAAATATAAACACTATATTCATAAAGGGAGTTACTGTAAGTCATTAAACCTTTAGCAGCAATTGAGCTATCAGATCAATTCCCTTGTTGAAAGAAAATGGGTGTGAATTGAGAAGAAGCGGTGAGGGTGGGATAGGGACCAGGGGAGGCGTTCGGAGGGGAACAGAAGGAAGCTGTGGTGAGGGGCTGAGTAACTGGATCCCAAATGAGGACACCAAGCACCTGAGGGAGGCAACACACAGAGGCAGGAAGGGAAACCAGAAGGAGAGGTTTGAGGATGTCAAAGCAAACTTGGCCAACTTCACATTTCTGCCATCTGGAGTTCTGAAATTTCAGGCGCACAAAATCGGGAGAATCACAGCAAAGCTAGTTTTGGTATTGTTACCTTGGTTTACTTACTAAAGTATTTGTCTCAGAACAACAGCAGGCAGTGAATGCTACAAGATAGATATATATATATATACATATGTATATATATATATATATGTATATATTTTTTTTAATTGCTTTCCCTCTGCTACCTGCAGTCTGTTATTCTCTCATTTTTGTAACAAAGAAAAAATGGGAGGGGGAGAAAAAACCTCTCTGTGGCAGGTGCACCCCTGGTCCTGCCTTCTCCCAGCCGAGTTGGGTCATCTGTTTGTAGATGGGCTACAACTGCCCAGTTGTTGGTATTCCAAACAGGTCTTCAGTGCTGGGTCCCTGTTCCAGAGCCCAGTCTGACTGGGCTTGGATATTTGAGGCCCAGAGATGCAACTCAGCTGTCAGGATGCAGAGCAGAGAAGTGGGCAGGCCCAACCAGGACCTTTCATGCCAAGCAAGAGAGTACAGCATTATGGTGCAGACAGTGCCTCCCACACTGATCATGATTCCTGATCATGGGCCTCAACCCAGACATGTGTTGTAATATAAATTCTGCGACTCCATCCCCAACCTGATAAATGAGAGTCTCAGAGGAAAGGCCTGGGCGTCTGTGTGCTGGCATCCACCTCAGGATGGATTGCATAGAGGGAGGACGGGAAACCAGAGGGAGGGGCTGAGAACACCCCCATGGGCATCAGAGCACCAGGGAGGATTTTAAGCAGCTGTGAAAGGAGGTCAGAGTTGTGATGCCTGAACATCAGACCAGAAGGTGGGAGGAGACGGGTGGGAAGGTGATGGGAACACCTTCCCACTGGGGAGACTGTATAGGGGGCTGTTTCAATAATATAGAGAAAAACAAAAAAAGTTGAGTGTCTGAATGGAAGCAAAAGCCAGTGGGAGATGGGGGGCATAAAGGCCTTAGAATCAACGGGTCGTACAGATGAGCAGACAGCTCTCAGAGGTCCAAACCTCATGCTGAGCACCCCTCAAGGAAATGTCTTGATCTACTAGGTTCATTAAAATAAGACCCTGTAGGAAGCAGGAGTCTTGGCGGCACTCTGCGGAAGGTCTAAATGTGCTGAGACGCGCTCTTTAATGCTCTGACCCATGTCCTGTCAGTCATTCTCTCTGATTCCTGGTAGCATCAGTTTTCCCACCACAGTGACCCCTACAAGTTTCTAAGCTTCCTTTGACTCTGACCTTCAGCCCCTTCTTACTCTGCCTTCCAGACTACAATTTCTGCTCCTCCATAAAAGTTCCTTGGTCTACAGGGTGAGGGCTCTGGGTGGACCATGGCATGAAGGTTGTGACGATCATCAGAGCACCCCAGTGCCCAGCAGCTGCACTGAGCATGTCTGACTCTGCTATGGCTTGGTAGTTAAATCCCTCCAAAGCCTTCTGTGTTAAATGCCTGGTCCCCAGGGTGGCAGCGTTGGCAAATGGTAGCACCTTTAGAAGGTGGGACCTTATTACTTTGGTCCTTGAGACTCCCAAAAGGGATAGTGGATGGAACCCCATCCATTCATTCTCATATTCTCTCCCTCTCTCTTCTCCCTACCCTCTCTCTGCTTCCTGACTCAAGATGACCATGTGTTCCTACACACACACTTCCACCATGATATGCCACCAATATTGAGCTGATGCAGGTGCCATGTCCTTAAATCTCCAAACTGTGAGCTTAACCTTTTATCTTTGTAAAGTTAGTTGTCTCAGGTATTTCATTTTAGTAATGCAAGCTGACTAATACAAGTTTCTCTTCATCATTCCATCCATGCCATCTGTTCAGGTGCACCCCATTTCTTACCTCTGGGACAACTTTCTCCTTGGGATCTCAACTGGCACACTTTCCAATCTATTGCCAAGCATTTCTTTCTCCTGTGCCCATGCCTCATGATTTTTTGTTGCTTCTGTTATTGACTCAGTGACTGAATGCTTTAATTAAACTACCATAAAAGGCCTTTATGAGGTTGTTTTCCTTAAACCCCTCATTTGTTGGCCACCATCTGTGTTATTTAACCTTCACAGCACTCCTTTCAACCTTCAAAGGTGGTCTGACAAAAGAAAATTAGATTTCCCATGATTTTACTGTACTGGGGTTCTGCTAGGTGGGGTTATCTCAGGTTAGGACCTGAAACCTGCATGGATGGGAGGTGTAGACTGCAGAGTGATTTCTATTTACATTACAGAGGAGGAACAGGCAGAATGAAGATTGGGGGACTTTTTCCTCCATTGCCCTTCTTCCCAGTACAGTTGCCCCTTGCTCTCTGATGGGAATTGGTTCCAGGAAACACCTCTATCCCCATGGATACCAAAGTCGGTGATGTTCAAGTCCCTTATAGAATGAAACACAGTGTTTGCGTAAAGCCTATATACATCCTGCTGTATATGCTAAATCATTACTTATAATACTTGATACAGTGTAAATGCTCTGTAAATAGCTGCTACACTGTATTGTTTAGGGGAAAATGACAAGAAAAAAATGTCTATGCAGACACAATGTTGGATTTTTCCTGGCTTTTTTTCCCCTCTAATTTTCAATCTGTTGTTGGTTGAATCAATAGATACAGAACCTGTGGATGTAGAGAGGTGACTGTAATTTGCCTTTCTTGGTTTTTGTTTATTTTTGCTTTTGTTCTCTCTTTCAACTTAATCCTGATCTGACAGCTGCATGGAGAATGGATTGGGGCATATTTCAATGCTCAGAGAGTGTGGCTAGGATTAAATTCCCAGCACTCAGATGCAGACAGGGTTGGGTGGCAGGAGCTGGTACAAGCAGGGAACAGTGGGCAATCTGTAGGAAGGTAGGGCAGAGAAGGGAGAAACTGAGGAAGCTGTCTGATGCCACTGTGCTGATTCCCTGTGGAAGATGTGAGCAAGACGGGCTCCTGTACAGCCCATGAAAACCTCACTCTGGGCCTGGTCTTCCTGCAACCCTCCAAGGCACTGAGAGCTGCCACAGCCATGTGCAGGATCCTTCCCAGCATGCTCAGGCCTCCTCTTGCTGTGGACACCATGATAGTGACCCTTTCCCAAAAGCTAGAAAAAAAACAAAGTGTTTTTCATTTATAAAATGGAAGATAAGAGCTTTTCTTTCTGTCGTTTTCCCGCTCATTTTTCTTCCATGTCTCAGATAAGGGAAGCAGAGCTGTTTTAATTATGTTTTCAGTGTGAGAATGCAGACTCTTCCTTTATGCAATTTTCAGAGTTCCCTTTGGGGCTGCTGGGCTTTTTCATGAGTCTGTTTTCTTGGAAAGAAAAGAGGCAGCTTCTTTGTTTCTGGGAATGATGCATCCAGCCTCCTTCAAAGGCCGAAGTCCAGCCTGGGGAGTGGGCAGGGCTGGGAGATAGTGCCAGCGCTGTTTCTCAAGGAAGAGTCTCAATTGCATATGGAAATTCTGTCTTCTGAAACTCAAGCCTGAGACCACCATCCAAATAAACGAACGGGATGAGGCTCCATCCTGGTACAGGCCCATGGGCCCTAGGTCTGTCTGTCTCACCAGGGTGACTAATAGTAATCAGTGTGCTGTAATTGCAGTCTCACTGCCAAAGCCCCTTCACACTGATGACCTCAGGGGAACCTACATGGGCTTTTCTGTGGGGTAGGAGGGCAGCATAATTATGCCGGTTTTACACATAAAGAAACTGAGGCACAAAGAGCTGAGATGACCACACACATACACACTGAGGACCATGAACCAGTAGTCACATTCAGACCCCAGTGCAGTCTTCTGCAGGCCTGCCTTCCTCCACAGCCATTCTAGCTGAGAACTAAATAGCGAGGCCTTTGAGTGACACCTCCAATAGTCTCCTCTTCCTCTCTATTCCCTGTGCCAACCAGTCATATTCTGCTGATGCTTCCCTTTCCCACTGTTTTAGTCAGCTTTTTTACTGGTGTGACTAAAAGACCTGACAAGAACAATTTTAGAGAAAGAAAAGTTTATCTGGGGGCTCACAGTTTCAGAGGCCTTAGTTCATAGACAGCAGACTCCATTCTTCCAGGTTTGAAGTGAGGCAGAACATCGTGGCAGAAGAGAGTGGCAGAGGGCAGCAGCTCACATGATGATCAGGAAGCAGAAAGAGACGCCACTGGCCAGATACAAATATATACCCCAAAGGCACGCCTCCACTGCCCACCTCCTCCAACCACACGTTACCCGCCTTCAGTTACCCCTCAGTTAATCCTGTCAGGGGATTAATTCACTGATTGGGTTAAGGCTCTCATAACCAAAAAGTTCACTTCTGAATGTTTTCTCATTGTCTTGCACGTGAGCTTTGGGGAATACCTCACATCCAAACCATAACAACGACTTATCTCACTCATCTATCTTCACATGGATGAGGGAGACAGAGCTGTTTTGTAGACCCTGGGTACTTCAACATGTAGGATAATGTCCTGCCTGCTTGGTGTATGTCTGGGACTCCCTTGTCTTGAATCTGTCCACAGCACATCTGCATATTCCTATTCCTGTGATTCCACTTGTATACCTTCTGTGACTTTCTCTTCCCTGAAGGTTAAAATCCCAAGCCCTACCACCTGTTCTTCAAAATCATTTCTGTCTGGTCCCTGCTGATTCCCGGCATGCCCTCAGTTAGTCAGCCCATCACACCAAACTTCACTTCATTTAAACCAAATGCCCTTCTTGATTTTCTTTCAACATATGCTCTGGGTAGTTATTTTAATGCATGGGTTGAAAGCAGAAGAATCTGGGTACCCCCCCTCCCGCTTTGCTTCTTAATTTTGTGAAAGTTGTGTTCCCTAGCATCTTTAAGCCTCAGTTTCTGCACCTGTGAAATGGGAATACTAATACTACTACATGCTCATAATATTATAAAAATAGGTACTTAAAACATTTATCCATTTAAGTGCTTAGTTATTTTTATTATCCTAATTTCCCCTCCTCAAAGCTGACTTTATCCCTAGAGTTTTCCCTGAAAGTCTAGTAATTAGAATACCAGTAATGATTACAGATAACAACAAACACTTATGATCTTTTTCCAGTGCCAGGCATTATTATACATGCTTTGAAAATATTAACTCATTCATTCTTCACATCAACTCTAACACTGTGTTCCACTGTAATGCAAGGAAAGGGAAGCTCAGAGACATTACATAACCTCCCCAGCTTTACCCAAATCAGAAGTAACTCGGGCAGGGCAGCTCCATCCTGGACTCCAGACACCCTGCAGACCTTCACTGAGCACTCAGCTTATGCCATTTCTTGGTTCATTAAAGGCAAAAACTGAGCTTAATAACACTGTCCACTGGGCAAATGCTCAGGAATAACTATTTTTGCTGGCAATGGTGATGTGGCTCCCAGCATCTTTCCTTTCTCCCTTGCTGGAACAAACCACCACAAAAGAAGTGGTTTAAAACAAGAGAGATTTAATGTCTTATAGTTTGGTTGATTTGAAGTTTAATGTAAGTCTTACGGGCTATGATCAAAGTGTGGCCCTTGGCTGTATTTCTTTCTGGATACTGCAGGCAAGGAAGGATTTGCTTTGCTGCCTTTTCCAACTTCTAGAACTTCTCTGTTGCTCAGCTCATGGCCCTCTTCCTCCATCTTCAGATGAGAGCAGGTGTGTTCAAGGTGGTATGGCCATAGACTCCTCCTCTATCTTCAAATCCAGTAATGGCAAGCTGAGTCCTCACGCTGGCTTTGTCTTCTACCTCCCCTTCCACTTTTAGGAATCCTTTTGAATAGATTAGCCCACTTATATAATCGAGGTCATCTCCCTATTTCAAAGTCACATGATTAGTAACCCTAATTCCATCTGCAACTTTAGATCCCACTTAGCACAGAACTCATCCACAGCTTCAAGGGAGTAGGGGATGGACATCTTTGGGAGGCTATTTTTCTGCCACCACAATTCCATACAGAATTCAAAGCAAAAGCAATACCTAATCATAAAATAAGTGTAAAGAAATCTAACTAAATGCTAGTTTCACCCGGTGACTCTTGAGGAGATTAAATAGGAAAAGTTTTCCCCCCAAACCACATCATTCTGTGGGCTCTACATGTGAGCCTCCTCTGGCTGCTGGATGTCCAGCATCGACTGGGAACTTGCCAAGGTGACTCTTCCTAACCTCCTCTCTCCCACCTCCCACAGCTTCTTTACCTCTTCCCTAAGCCTCAGAGGAGAGAGGAAAAGTAGAGTGAAGAGGAGGAGATAACTCAGTGACAATCCAAAAGGTAACATGTGGATTTGGACCTGAAAAAAAGGGTGGTAAGAGGATGTCCCTCCTCCATGTCCCCTCTGTGGCCAGCTGGGGTTGGGGGGCAATGGCTTATGGGAACAATCAAAGCCTGAGAATGAAGCTTGAACAGGCCAGTGACAAAGGAGAGAGAGAGACAGAGAGAGAGATTGGTGGGATGAACACACAGAGAAGAGAAAGCCATGGTCCTATTCATATTAAATGCTTTTCAGTTTTTTTCGTAATTAAATGTTTTAAAAATGTTAATGAAATAAATTGAACTTGACTTCCCCATTTTCTCCAGATCCTGCAATTATGCTCAAGGCCTGTCTTGAAAGGATGCCAAAGGGTGATGGATTAACTCTAAAACAAATCAAATTTCCTTTACCATGGAGTTAGGGAAATACAATAAGCATTCCATCCGGCCTCTGGTGATGGAGGAGTCGCATTGCCTTTTCTGTGGCCATTCGGCCAGGGACAGCCTGAGGATTAAGTTTGCTAATGTAGTGTCATAAACCAAACTCCATCAGGGCAATAAACCCCTGTTGCCACCGCGCAGTGGGTGAATGGAACTGGGCAGCATTTCTGCCCAGCTGCCACCTCTTGCCAAGGTTCCCTCCCAGTAAATATCTAGCTAGTGAGCTCTTGGAAATGAACTGGGCGTGACGCCAGCCAGACTTCCAGCATGCCAGGATGGCGGTGCAGAGGGCCAGGCACCTGCTCCCTCAGCTCTCGCTGATGTGGGGCATTGCTGACTGGGGGATCTCTGGGTGCAATCCAGGAGGGCCAGTGCTCCATCAGCACTCAGGCCTGAGTCAGCAGCAGAGATTCCTGCCTGTGCCAGGAAATGCTGAAACCAGGACCTGGCCTGGGTGAGAGGCCCAGTGGAGCCCAAGTCCCCTTCTTGGGGTCAGTGGGATAATCTGAGTTTATTAGAAATGGGAATCTTCCCTCCTCCCACAGGATTTGGGAAGAAAACAAAAATGAATGCAGATTTCCTACACATAAATCACCAATATACATCCATCTTCCTTATCTTTATACCCTCTTTACCTGCCCCCCACGTCCATCCTTCATTCACATTTATACTGTTATCACTTCCAGGGGTATTTGAATAGGATAGTCATCAAAGCCCTTCGCTATAGGGACAAAGTGCTAATGGAGAAGTTACAGGCCTAAGCCAGGAAAGATTTTTTTGACCATTAAGACTTTTCAGGAGTTTCTGAAACCAAACGGAATATAGAGTTTGCTAATCTCAGTTACACAGGAGGGCCTCTCTGACAATATTCACACCAACTAACATACTCTGAATCACCATTGGTTCCATTGTGGTATTGGGATAAGTCTGCACCCAGCATCCTATCCCTAAAGAGGCTCTTTCTATGGAGCCCTCGTCTGGTCCTCCAGAGCTTTCTCACACATGCTCATTCCACCTTTGAGAACATCATAGCAGATTAAGGCAGCCTTCAGACACTGATGCTGTCTCTCCTGTGACTCCTGAGATTTCTCATCTCCATTTCTTCCATCTTCCTCAAATGAGAGTGTTTCAGGTTTTATTAAACTTAGCTTCTCTTCTCAATTCCAGCCTGTTCCAACTTAATGTGATGCTCAGAAGGGAAGGCAAAATTCCCAATATCTGACTAGCAAAATGCAAAATGAAAGGTTGTCTCCTCTGTTGCAGACTCTCTACTTCAATTATTATAGCCCAAGATCTAAGTAGCATTCATGAGAACTTAAACACATTTGAGTATTCTGTTAATGCAAACTGCTAAGCCTTGTCACAGGAGTTACAGCTAAGGTATGTCCTCTCTTTCTTATAGTTGTGCCAGTAAGCACATTTGTTAAATATCATATTGCCTAACTCCACTCTTTAATCCACCCTTTCAAAAACCTACCTGTGTATCTATCATCTATCAATCATCTGTCTATGCAATTATATGTGTATGTGGAGAAAGGGGGAAGACAGAGAGTTTTACTCAGCTCCCTGTCTTCTGCAATTTTTTTCTCTCTAAGTCATGGATCATGAGGTTGCATAAAGCAGAACAAACCAAACAACTTCAGGGAAGTTTTTGCAACATTAAGCAGAGATTTTGATCTGACTAGTTACCAATATGCCTCTGTACCATGAATCCAACCTTGGTGTCTCTGGCTTGTCCACAACTAGATCACAGGAGTCCTTCTTGTTTGGCTGCTGAAGTTCACATGGTCTATGCATTCCACATGCTCTTGATTTACCTGTCAAACATGACCTTGTCAGAGAAAGTACTGGGGCTAACCTGCTCTAATTTGCCTTCGCAAAACCTATATTGTATTCAAGCGATCTAAGTGTCTTTCTAGTTGCTTCTGAACATGCCCGTCAAAGACCTGACGAAATTGTGACTGTGTTGTAATAGCAAGCTTATAGGTCTGTAGTTTATAGAATCTGCCCCTGGGGGCCTTTTGAAGCAAAGCCCTGTGAATGGGCAGACATCACGCAGATGACAGGTGAGTGCTCCTGCCACTGGAAGCTGCAGCCTATACTCTGGATAACTACAGATTTAGCAGACATTTGGTGAGCAGACTGTCATTTACTCCTTCTCCTCTCACTTTAGGCCTACAGCCTATTCCCACAGATCTGCCCGTTCCCTGGGAGTCCATACAGGCACCAAGTTGTGTGTTAACCTTCAGTTTCTGATATGGGTCCCCAGAAAACATCAGTGAAGCCCAACTAAGAGAGAGAGTAGTCTGCAATACCATGTCCAAGAGCTGCCTTTGGGATTCTTGGCACTTACCACAGGTTTGGGGTTACTTGGTACAATAGAAGGTAAAGTGAATTCTCAGAAGAAAACTAGAGTATATGCAGCATTAACCATCACCTCTCAGATATTTCTGCCATCTTTCCTGTCTGGAGCCAGTGCTAAGCTCAGCTCCTTCTTCTGAGAGCTTGAGTCAGCATCCTTATCAATGTACAGGTCACATGTTGTAATGTGAGCCCCTAAGAAGGAACTGAGAAGGGGCAAAGCTCATGAGATCGTAGGAAAGGGATGAAGCTAACTCTCTTTCAGAAAACAACACTTGAACCTTTTTCAGTTAGGACTTAGGTGAGGATAATACCTGTTCCCCCTCCCTCATAGGAGAATGAGCCAATGCTTGTGCACCAGATAGTGAGGGTTACTGTGAGGTAGATGAGAGACAGTAAGGAGGTCATTCCTAGAGTTTTAAAGGCATAGAACAACTATCTTACTGCTTGAGGGCAACAGCTTGGAGAGAAAGACAGAGGACAAAGGCGCTTGCCATTTGCTTCCCAGACAAACAAAAAATAAAAGCAAAGGCAAAATGAGTTCTCCTGCATGGAGGGATATCCCTCCACGTTACTCTTTCCCCATCACCCTTGATAGGACAACTATTAAGGGTATTTCCCACCTTTATCTGGTCAGGAGAGTCATTTGTGACTTGTGTTAAAAACAGAGAATCTTAAGCAGGGTGTCTCAACCTTGGTTGTATATTAGAAACATCCAGGGACCTTTACAAAAACTAGATGCTTAAGCCATAGCCAGTCCAAATCACAGGACCCAGGCCTGGATCTGCATTGGCCTTGTCTTAGAAACATACTGGCAAGGCACATAAGGAAAGGAAGTCTCTACCCAAAGACTAAGCCCACTTTCCTGGGCAGACAGAACCCTCCACCAAGTACTTGAGCTTCCTCTGGCAGACCTCATTTCTGAGCCCATGCACCACCTGCAGGTTCCGCCAAAATCACAAAAAGGAGCCAGGATCCAGTCTTCTTGTGGGCCTCCCCTGGCTGATGGGTATACCCCTCCCTCTTCTAGGTGGATCAAGTTTTCTCATCCTGAATGACGTTTTCCCTCTGACTCTGGTAACAACATCCTCTAGATGCTTCTATTCCTCTTCTTTTTAAAAATATATTTTTAGTTATCAATGGACTTTTATTTTATTTATTTATTTATATGTGGTACTGAGGATTGAACCCAGTGCCTCATACAAACTAGGCAAGTGCTCTACCACTGAGCCACAACCTCAGCCCCTTCTATTCCTCTTCTGTGCCCCTGATTTCCTTTGCAAATTGCCCGCCCCCTTTCTCGTCCTCATTCGCCATGTCCTAGGGCCAACTTCTTCCTACATGAATGTCCTTCATTCTTCAATGGTAGCCATGTGCCTCAAGGTTCTTATACACACCTACTCTCCTTTTCATTTTTGGCTAATATCAGGGCTTCTTCATCTCCTTTCTGTTGACTTCTCTCTTTATTGTTGCCTCCATCATCCAAGAAGATGCTACCAGACAATGTAACTGGTGTCTCTTATAAGTGAAACCAGAACTTACATTTCCAGATAATTGCACTTATTTCAAGAACACTTTCATGGCCCCAAATGTTATTGCAGCTTCTCTTTTGAAATTGCCTTTGGGAATTGTGTCCCATACTTTTGAATATCCTAGTCCTGGCCACACTCTGTTCTCTGTTCACAAACTTAAGGTTCCCTTAATTTTTTTTGGATCAGAGTTGATAAATAATGTACATTCTTGGTTATGAAATAAAGAACTAAGAAGATAAAGGGTCAGTTCTAGGAATTTATTCTAGAGAAAGAATATTGGACGTATGAAAAAAAATACAAGAGAGAGAGACCCAACATGTAACAGAATACTTGTAGCCATTCAACATTGATATTGCAACAGACCATATAAATCCATGAAAATATAATGGAAAGCAGGCCATGGGTAGGGTGGGAAATGTGGTTGGTTATAAAAGGAAACATGAGGGATACAAATGGAAATGATCAATACCTCACTGTGGTGGTAGATACACAACCAGCATACGTAATATGATTTTAGAGAACTGAATACACACACACACACACACACACATACACACACAAACACACACACACATGTAAAGGTAAAACTGGAGAAATCTGAACAAAATTCTGTGGATTTTATCAATATCAGTGTTCTGCTTTTGATACTGTACTATAGTTTAGGAAGATGCTACCATTGGAAGAAGCAGGCTAAAAGATAAAGGGAACTCTCTGGATTGCTTCATAAAACTGCATGCAACACTATAACTATTCAAATAAAAATTTCATTTAAAAAACACATTGGGTCCAACAGAAAAAGCATGATTTAAATATCATTATATGAACCTCATCTTTAATTTCAGGAAAGAACTGGTTAAAATTATCCACAGAGTGGTACAAATAAATGACTTACACATGTTATGGTTTAGATATGTGTCCACAAAAGCTCATGTGTGAAACAATGCATGAGAGTTTAGAGGTGAAAAGATGGAGTTCTGAGAGCCTTAAGCCAATCAGTGAATCAATCCCCTGATAGGGATTAACTGAAAGGTAACTTAAGGCAGATAGGCTGTGGCTTGAGGAGGTGGGTCACTGGGGGTGTGGCTTAGGGGTATATATTTTATCCCTGGAGAGTGGATCTCTCTCTGCTTCATGCTGCCATGTTCCCAGCTGCTTTTCTCCACCACACCCTTCTGCCATGACGTTTTGCCTCACCTTGAACCTCAAGGAATGGAGTCAGCCATCTATGAACTGAAACCTCTAAAACAGTAAGCCCCAGGCTTTTCCTCCTTAAAATTGTTCTTGTCAAATTTTTTGGTCACAGCAGTGAAAAAGCTGACTAAAACAATGTAATACATGTTAGGGGAAAGTTTGTGGTTTTACAGCAATTAGCCCCTGCTTATTTAAAGCTGACAGAATCCAATTATTTCACAACAGGACCAGAACCACTGTAAGAACAGCAAGCAACTTGCAGGGCCCGAGTGAGTGGCTCCTTGGATTTTACTCCCTAGGTTCCTCCCTTGCATTACCCTAATGCCAACCTTGTTTCAGATTTTCACTTTTTAGTGAGTTAAGGGTACAGAAACTGCCTAGGAAGGTGGGCAGCCCGTGACTTCCAACTCTGAAGGTCATTTTGATCCTGCTGTGTATTTTCTCCCTGGATTTATAGAGAAGATATTCCTGGTATAAGAGTGCTTAAATTTCTCTTATAACGAGTGATGTTGAACATTTTTTCATAAATCTGTTGATTGCTTGTAGATCTTCCTCTGTAAAGTGTCTGTTCATTTCCTTGGCCCATTTATTGATTGGGTTATTGGTGTTCGTGGTGTAAAGATTTTTGAGTACTTGGTAGATTCTGGAGATTAGTGCTCTCTGATAAATGAATGATGATGCATAATGTGGGGGGGAAAGATG